>CM053404.1:102325687-102349927 GCA_028644305.1 Xerus rutilus
GAGATTCCTTAAAAACCTTAGAATGGAACCACCATCTGATCCAGCTATTCCACTCCTTGGCCTATACCCTAAAGATTTAAAAACAGCATACTACAGTGACACAGCCACTTCAATGTTATAGCAGCACAATTCACAATTGCAAAACTGTGGAAGCAACCCAGATGCCCTTCAATAGATGAATGGATAAAGAAACTGTGGTACATATACACAGTGGAATATTATTCAGCAATAAAAGAGAATAAAATTATGGCATTTGCAGGTAAATGGATGGAATTGGAGAACATTATGCTAAGTGAAGTAAGCCAATCTCAGAAAACCAAATGCCAAATGTTTCCTCTGATTAGTGTATGCTGATACTTAAGGGGGGTGGGAATGGGTAACATAGGAGAAATGGAGGAACTCTGGATGGGGCAGGGGGGAGAAATGGGGAGGAAAAAGGGAAGGAGTGTAGTAAAGATGGTTGAATGAGATGGTCATCACTACCCTAGGTGCATGTATGAAGACACAAATGGTGTGACTCTATCTGGTTTGCAACCAGAGAAATGGAAACATTGAGCTCTATATATGCAGTATGACTTGAAATGCATTTAAATAAATTAAAAATAAAATAAAATAACAGTTAAAAAAAAAAAAGAAGCCTCCACCTGCAGCTTTACCCAGGCCCAGAAACAGAGAGCATGGACCTGCACTTGTAATCATATCCCAGGTACATTTGGGGCAGCTTGCCACCCATTTCCTTGCCACATGAATGGCTTCTGAAATTCTTGCTCAATAGGAGCCCGGATTCTGAGGATATTTTTCCACTGGCTTTCCTCAATGAGCAATTGCTGCTGCCAAGGGATCATCCTCCCAGCACTGGGATCCTAAAGTGGTTTGGGAGGATGACTCACTTGGGGCTTCATGACTGAGGCGGCCATGGTTTACAGCTTGATTTTGTCTGTCAAGCAAAGGATATGTGAGACATAGGAAAATGCTCTCATCAAGGTGTCTAAGGAACACTGGGCTGAGACTCCCACCTGCACCTCATCTTGACGGAGGAGAGGGCTGCACAACAGGCCCCTGGGCCAAGTGGTGCTTCACCACCCTCCCAGGTGAGTTAGCAATAGCAGCAGCAGCCCCGCTGTCTCCCTTTCTTCTCTCTTCAAACTTCCATCTTTTTCCATAGCTATTGTCCTTGCTTGATATGTTGGACTATGGTTTTTTGTGGTCCTGCCCTTAGATTGTTGGTGTTTTTGAGATGTTGGATCACTCTCTTCTAACCTCACTTGTCTAACAAGCAAATCCAAATGATGACTTTCTCCTCTGGATTCAAATGGAACATCTGTTCAATACTCTGTCCCTCTGATGCCCACTCACTCACCCTCCAGGCTGGGCACATGCCACACATGCACAGAATTCCAGCCCTAAGCACCAACTGTCATCTCTTCTGACCACACGCTCCCTGCCTGTTCAGGGTGTACCACCCTCCAGGTTGGAAACCTGGTGTTATCCTGGGTTCCCCTCCCCATTTGATCAGTGACATCAAGTGGCTCAATCAGCTTTATGCAGTGGTGGGAAGATCCAGGGTCAGGCTGTTTGACCTGGTGTCCAGGCTTTTTTGCTGGACCTGAGGGACTGGCTGGCCATAAATTGGCTGTCCTACCTCAGTTGTTTCTTGAAGGACCAGATTAGGCTGGTCCTTCCTGACAAAGAGACACTGACTCACTGGACCCTTCGGACCCTCCCACAGGAGGACAGGGTCAAAGGACCTCAGTGTGATGGGGCAATGGGAGGATGGAAACTGGCATCAAATTTGCCTATCCCTGAGCTTGTTTAAACTTTGGCAGGACCAACTTTGATCCTGCAGAACAGGCCAGGTCTCTGCAGACAACCTGGGCTCCAGGAGCTCAACTATGGACTTCTACATCCAGTGCCTTTCTGCTCATAGCTCCTGACCACACAGCAGCTGACTGGCTAGATCTTTGAAAACTTGGAGCTCTCTCGAGGGAGTGACCTTTGGGTATATGTGATGTTACCAAATCTGTGGGCTTGGCCAAGTTACTTAACTTTCTCTGTAGAATTAGGATGATGTGAAACTTTCTGCCCCAAATTGGGAGGATTAAATGAGCTTATGTATGACCAGCATGTCACAAATTCTTAATCATTAGTGGTCATTATTTTTGTGGTTACCACTTATCCATCCCTCAAATAATTATGTGTTCATTTTTTGTCTTTCCCAGTAACTCCTCCTTCCATATCTGTATCATCCACCTCTCTGACCCTGAGCCTGGTCATCAATATATATTGTTGGATGAATGGATGGATGGGTGGATGGATGGATAGATAGATGGATAGATTTGTTGTTATGAAGATTAAATTCAATGCTGTAAAAGCTCCAAAACCAGAATGACCCTTCATGTGGGGAAGGGAGTGAACCAGTTATCAGTAGCTTGCACTGGACCAAGCCCAGGGATGGACAAGAGGGGGAAGTTTGAGCATCAGGCCCAGCTGGAGAGCCCAAGTGTTTCTACAAAAATGTCTCCAGGTGCTTTGGAAGCAAAGGGAAGCTACCTCAGCAGAGGAGTCCCTACTGCTCACCTCTGTGTGCATAAGGTTTGAGGTTCAGGATTTCCCAATTTTTCTTAGAGGATGGAGAACTGGGTGTACCCAGCTTCCGGCCCCTCAGCTCTTCTGAGGGGAGTTGTCCTCCTAGGTCTGAGCAGTAAGTGATGACCACAACCAGTCCATAGAGAAAACACTATTTCTTTTCTGTCAGTATGAACTCTCACATTTACATTTTTGCCAAGCTGGAAATAACAATAACATAAGCACTCCTCACTTGTCCTGCCTCTCCATGAAGGCAGAGGAAAGCCCAACCCAGTCCAGGAAACAAAGTTCCCTCTGTTAGTAGACACGGGCTTCTGTTTAAGTCCCCAGGGCTCCCACAGCAGTAATGGAATGAGCAGGACCCAGCAAGATGGGCACACTGGACAGTCTGAGCACCCCCCTCCCAAAGTGGACCTTGTTTATCACCGTGGGAGAGGAGCCCTTCCAGCTCAGCTGGGGTTCTCTCAAGGTGCTGATTGGCCAGCTCTGTGGGAATCTGGGGCCCTGAAGGCCTCCCTCATGTGGAAGGGTCAGTGCTTTCTAACCCCCTGCTCTGGGGCAACCTGGTCAAGGGCACATTGTGTCCCCAAAGCACAGAGTGTGTCCCAGAGTCTCCATCCTCCAGAACAGCTGTCCCTTTCACTGTGTTGCCCAGAAAGCAGAAAGGTTAAAATTTCCATCTTCTTAGGGAGATGCCTGCTGCGACTCAGTCTCTGACAGGAGTCTTTTCTCTTTTTTGGACTGGTGCTCCATGCTGAGAGGCTGATGGTGCTACTAGGAGGCCATTCTTGCCACCCCTGCCTCAGTGTGGCCACAGGACTGAGAGGGGCCTCTCTGACCTGGCCTCCTCCCCTTGTGGAGTCCTGAAATGTTACAGACTCCCCTCTGCCTTGCCCTGTTTCTTCATCAGTGCAGCCTATTCTCAGTCCATTACCTCATGGCTTTGCACTCTGCTTTCTAAAGTGACAATCTCTTTGTAAAACTCCCTTGCACTTAGCCAGGGATCTGTGAGGCTTAATCTTCAGTGGGCTCTGTGGCCTCCTCAGTATCACCAGTTTCCAGGAGCCTGGGTACCATGACGAGCATTTCCATAGCAACTCAGGCCAGCCTGCCTTCTTCCTGATGATCATTAACCAGGGCACCTCTCCGGGGCACCAGCATCTGTGGGATAAAGAAAGATATTTTCAGTTCCAATTTGAAAGTAGAGCAAAATCATAATTAATTGAAGTCATCAGCTGGAATGAGGGAATGCAAGGTCCCTAAATCCAGGAACTTCTAAATGTTCATCTGGATGTGAATCCTTTTACAGATCTTATGGCTTTTGCTGCAATATGGACATACTGAAGCATGTTCTGTCCTTCTTAGAATGAAAAAGAAAAATGTGGAGTGTGGAATTAAAAAGGGATTGGAAGGACAAGGCCTAGAAAATTGAGACTTGAGTTCTCGGAAAGAGTCCACAGGAAAAGTGTGATGATATGTGACTTCTTCCTGTCACCAACTCCAGAGACAGTCTCTTATTTTTATAGCTGTAAAAATAAAAAATTGAAAAACAGAAAACAATATTTGACACAAAGGCCTGTCACTTAATATGCCCCACTTATTGCTTTGATGGCTTAGTGTTACTGAGCTGCTTATGGTTTAAGTTAGTAAGACATACTTGAAGTCTTAACAGTTTGGATTATGAAACTGCTGGCAAATATAACCAATATCCTTAAGACAGACAAACTTGAGATTCATAAAGAGAACTTCCCAATTGTTCTGGCATTTCTAATTTATCTCACACAGGAAGTAAACGTTTCTTTTGTAAAGGATTAAAGATGCATTAGAGGAATTAATAAAAATACAAGTAAACAAATTAAGTACTTACTATTGAATAGATCAGAGGCTCTCAATGCAACAGTGGTTTTGCTTCCCAGGGGACATTTGGCAATGTCTATAGACATTTTTGCTTATTATAACATGGGGGAGAAAGGCTGCCACGAGCATCCGGGGGATTCTGTAATGTTTAGAATTGCTCCTCACAACAAAGAGCTGTCTGGTTTAAAGTCCAATAGTGCTGTGGTGGAGAAACCCTGGAATAGAAACTGTGTGAGATACAAAGAGGCATAAGGCACAATTATTGTTTTTTGAGAACTCCCAAGTTAAGTCATTTTCAAAATGCTACATAATGGAAACAGCCTTTGGTCCTTCACATGTGTTCAGCTTGGTGGGGTCCATGTTTTGGATTTATGGAGAAGTCTGCTTCTGAGTGTGGCATTGTGGGTAGTGCTAAAGCAGGCCGAGCCTAGCCCCTTGCTGTAGATCTCACAGTGTGCTGTTTTCACAGTGACGGAATGATTAGACCCTGTCTGCCTTCAGGTGGACCCCAGGTCTGAGGCCACCCAACTGGTGGGGGAAGTGACAAGTGGGGAAGGGGCACTTGGTGCCAGAGTAGCCCTGTTGGCTGCTTTCCAGGTCCGGTCAGTTCAAGAGTCTTCTTCCTGGATGTCTGTTTGTGATTCTCTCGCTCTCCTCTGGCTTCCGGCCCTACCATGATCTATAGTGCTCCAAACTGGAAACCAACACCACAAGGCCAACCCGACATTCTCTCATCTCTGCTACATTTCCCAGAGGGGCCTTACCATGGGAAGCATTCCTGGGCAGGGCTCAGTTCAGATGAGATTTCCCGAAACCTATGATCTATGGTACTATAGTAGAAAAGGGGAGTCCCTACCTCTAGAGCTACATGCTGAAACATGAAATGATATGATGTCTGGGATTTGTTTCAGAGTAATCTGGAGGGTGGGTATGAGGGGAGAAGGATGAGGTGATAAAATAGGATTTGCCGTGAGCCCCTGGTCTGTGGGCATTTATTCTATGTATCTTTCCCAATTAATTCTAAAGAAGGCATCTGCTTTGGCACTTTGGAGAGCCCTAAGCCTCCATGTAAGAAGCCTGGCTTCCTGGCCAGCAAGTCCACATGGAGACACTGTAGAAAGGCCACATAAGAGTTGAGGACTTGAGATGACATGAAGAGGCCAGCTGTCCTTGGGTTCCAGGAGTGTCTCCAGGGGACTCCAGCCCTAGGCATTTTCTGTCTACCACTCTATGAGAGAACTCAAGTGAGACCAAGAACCACCCAGCTGAGCATCAGCAACCCACAGAACCATGGGAGGTAATAAATACCAGGTGATTTAAAAGATGTGTTTGTTTGGCATGGTTTGGAACTCTATCTGCCATGGGGGATCCATGTGCTCTCTGTCCTCTGGCTCCTAGCCACCAACCCAGCCTCCTCAGTGCCCAGGCTGTGAAAGGAACATCCAAACATATCAGGCTGAGCCCTATTCTCTCTCACCACTCTGCCACATTCCACACACCAGTGGGTCCTGCTGGGAGATGCAGAGCTCGACCTGATTGTATTAAAAACAAGAACCCAACTTTGAAATATACTTTGACTTCAAAATAGAGTTGGAGGTGGAGAGACTTAAAGTGAGGCCAGGTGCATTCGCAGTGTTTCCTGGAGAATTCAATTTGAATTCAGTTTTGAGCAGGAGAGAATGCTTTATAACCCCTTTCTTTGTAAGGGTAAGGGTATTCTCTTTTCCCACAGGGCCCAGCTTCTTGCTAAAGCATAGCTGAACTTAGCAAACACCAGGAGACACTAAAGAAGCATTGGCTGATTCAAAGCAGTGGCCCTTAACCTTGAACAAATATTGGGAAATTAAAAGTCATGGATCCTGACTCTTACCTCCACACAATTAATTGGCCTGGAGCATGACCTGGACAAAAGTCTCCTTTTGATTCTGATGTCCTGGACAGGGAGGAGGACTCATGCTCTGCTGCTCTTTCCTCCTCTCTTACCAGCTCTGCTTGATCGAACCTGCCTATGCTTCTCCCAGCTCTGTGCCTGGTGTCTCCAGGGTGTTATCTCTAGTCACCACTGGGCCTTGAACAAGCTCTGCTACTTTCCAGTCTATTCAGAAATGTGACTAGAGGAAAGAGGATCTTGGTTGAAGATGCCCAAGATGACTCCAGTCAACAACCACGGAGAACAAAGCTAAAACTTGGAGATACCTGTAGATAGCTCAGGAAACCATGGCTGAAGGAATGTCATGCCACAGCTGTGGCCATGTGCAGTGAGGGAGGAGGATGGCCTTAGAGACAGAAGGTAAGGGTCAAGTTGCACCCCTTGTACTCTACTTGCCCAGCATCCCAATCTCCATAAATGGCAACTTTATGCTTACAATTTCTCAGTCCAAAGCCTTGGAATCCATCTTTCTTTCCCTTTCCCATCTTTCTTTCACATTCCAGATCTAATCTATCAGCAAATCCTGTTGGCCCCACCTTTGAAAAAGCCCAGACTCTGGCTATCACTCACCTCTTTGCTACCATCTTATCTGAATTATTGACTACTTCCTAACTGGTTTATATGATTCCGTCTTTGTTCTTCCACAGTCTATTCTCAATATGGCAGCCAGAGAACATATTGCTATGTGCAAAATGAGAATCAGAGTATGTCATTCTTTTGCTCAGACACTCCACTGGCTTCCAAGCTTACATTATGTAAAAGCCTAAGTCCTTACCAAGGTCTATAAGGCCTCACACAGTCTGGTATTGACTCTTTCTGGGCTCATTGTCTGCCACGCTCACCCTTCTTTACTCCAATCCTGTCACACTGTCCTTCTTGCTGTTCTCTAAGCTTGTGAAACAAGCTCCTACCTCAGGCCTTAGCAACTTGCTTTTCCCTCTGTCTAGAATGTACTTTTTCATATTTGCACAGCTCACTACCTTATTTCCTTCTGGTTTCTGTTCAGTTATTTTTTCCCTGTGTAACTTACTTAAAATAATACTTCCCATCCCAATCCTAACCCAATCTTTTTTATTCTCAGAGTTTATCATGATTTACACTTTATTTATTTACTTATTTACTTATTGCCTCTTGCCACTAGAATCTATGTTCCACAAGATGAAATTCACTGTTGCATCTCCGGGGTGGGGTGGAGATCTTTCAGGTGGTCATGTAAGCTAGGTCTTAAAGGACTGAGGATGAGTAGAAAGGGGATAGAGTGGGAGGGTATTTCCTGTAATGAGGAGAGCAGATGTGGAGTTGGTCAGAGCTGTGGCTACCTAGAGTGTGGGGCATGAGTAGAACATGGGGATAGGGGAATTGAAAGCCCTACTAACTCACCCTAAGGGATGCTGCAAGGCTGAGATGATGTGCACGGAAGCCCTGTTCAGTCAGGGAATGGCAATGCACAGGTGGAGAGGCTTATTGCCATTATTCAGTTGCCCTCTCCTGTGGATAACCACAGGCCAGCTAGCCCCTGGGTTTAGTCTTCTTAGAACCATTTAGAAATCACAAACATCCTCCCGGCCAGGGCTGGCCTGAAGTGAAGTGGATAGAACTGATGTGGTTTGAGAGCAACGGGTTATCTGCCTCCCTCAAGCTGGCTATGGCCTGGCCTGACATGACTGTGGTTTTGTGAACCTCACTCAGACTTGTGAGCATGCCTCAGTTACCTGGAAATGTGACATATTAGTAACTGACACATCACTCTGGTAGTGGATAGCACCAAAGAGGTACAACTTGGGAAAAGGAAGTTTTGATGGGGAGACAAGACTGAGAGGAGGGTTTGGTGTTCAGGATTGAATGTCAGTCCAGGCTGGGGCTAGCTCAGGCCACTTGGGTGTGAGCTGAGTTTCTGAGGACTGTACGGGTGTGAGCTGAGTTTCTGAGGACTGTACCGCTGTGTGCTTGAGAAGATGGTTAGGCAGCCACAGCACATTCATGGCCACTTCCTTCCTCTTTATCTGGTGATAAAAACTTTCCTTAGTACCTGCAAGTGCCAGGTGATGTTAGGGACTTCACCACATTATCTCATTAATTATCTCCAAAAAACTATAGGAAGATAAGAAATTCATGTTACACTTGAGGAAATGGAGGCACACAACTTCCTTAAGGGGGTGACATCAGTAAAAAGGATGGAATAAGGACCTCTCAAATCTTCTCCTCCTTAAAAGCAATGAGAACACTGGTGAAAATGGTCAAATTCAACTCTTTCAAAATTCTGGAAATTAAACAAAGACTTTCATCAATCTAGGGAGCACTTATTCAAGGAAAAAAAAGGCTGAATTTCAATAAGAAGCATGAGTTTATAGTGCTCTGACTTGCCCCATTAGATATGATAATGAACACATTTAGCAAGGTTACAGGTTACAAGATCAATATACAAAAATAAGTTATATTTCTGTATATGGGCAATGAAAAATCCGAAAATGAAATAAGAAAATAATTCAAAATACAATAGCATCCAAAAGAAAAAAGACATAGAAGTAAATTTTTAAAAGAAGTACAGGTCTTATATATTAAAAACTATGAAGTATTGGTGAGAAAAGTTAAAGACCTAAATAAATAGGAACACCTCCTGTGTTTATGGATTCAAAGAATTAATATTGTTAGATAGAAATACTTCACAGTGATCTGTAGATTCAATGAAACCTCTACCCAAAAATGCCAGGTGGTATTTTGCAGAATCTTTTTTTTTTTTTTCCAGAAATGATGACTTGATCCTAAAATTTATATAGGAATTCAAGAAACACAGGTCAACCAAAATAATCTTGAAAATAAAGAGCAAAGATGGAGGATTCATACTTTCCAATTTCAAAATTTACTGTACAACTATAACAATAAGGACTGTATATTAGTAGCATAGGGATAGACACACTGATCATGGGAATCAAATTGAGAGTCCAGAAAAAAACCTCATACATTTATGATCCATTAATTTTGGCCAAGGGCACCAAGATAATTCAATCAGGGAAGAGCAATCTCTTCAATAATTGGTGCTGGGAAAACTGGATATTCATGAAGCTAGACCTCTACATCACATCACATACAAAAATTAACTCAAGATGAATCAGACATAAATGTAAGTGCTAAAACCTAAGTCTTCATGACCTTGGATTAGACAATGGTTTTTTTTACATATGATGCTAAAAGCACAAGCAACTAAGAAAAAATGGATAAATTAGAACTTATAAAAATTAAAAACTAAGCCAGGCACGGTGGCACAAGCCTGTAATCCCAGCATTTTGGGAGGCTGAGAATTGCGAGTTCAAAGCCAGCCTCAGCAACAGTGAGGCACTAAGCAACTCAGTGAGACCCTGTCTTTACATAAAAAAAAAAGAAGACAAAATAGGGCTGGGGATGTGGCTCAGTGGTCGAGTGCCCCTGAGTTCAATCTCCAGTACCAAAAAAAAAAAAAAAAAAAAAAAAATTAAAAACTTTTATTCTTCAAAGAGCACTATCAAGAAAGTGAAAATATTACCTACAGAATAGGGAAGTATTTAAAAATCACATACATGATAATAGTCTAGCATCAAGAATTCAAAAGTATTCTTACAATTGAACAATAAATAGACAAATAACCAATTGAAAATGGGGAAAGGATATGAAGAGATATTTCTCCAAAGAATATAGACAAATGGCCAATAAGCACCTGAAGAGATGCTCAATATCATTAATAATTAGGGTAATGCAAATTAGAATCACAATGAGATATCACTTCACATGCACCAGGATGATTCTAGTCACAAAGACAAAAGAAATACTGAGAGGATATGGAGAAATTGGCCCCTAGTACTACTGGTGGAAATGTAAAATGATGCAACTGCTTTGGAAAAAAGATTGGACAGTTCCTAAAACAATTAAACATAGAAGTATCATATGAGCCATCAGTTTCACTCCTGGTTATATACCCCAGAGAAGTGGAAACACAGTATCTGTACATGGACGTTCACAGCAGAATCATTCACATAGCCAGTTGAAAAGCCCATCACCTCATGAATGGATAAGCAATAAACACAATATGATAAATTCATACAATTGAACACTATTTGTCCATAAAAAAACCTTGAAAACATTATAAGAGAAAGAAGCAAAAAAAAGTTTGGTATTGTATGAACCATTTATATGAGATGTCTAGAAAAGGAAAATCCATTGAGACAGAAATTTTAGTGGTGCTGAGGGCTGGGGAGAGAAGCAATGGAAAAAGACTACCAGGGAGTGTGGGGTTTCTTTTGGGGCTGATGAGAATATTTTGGAATTAGTAAATGATGATATTTGTGCAATTTAAAAGATATATTTCAAACCACTAAATTGTACACTTTAAAAGAATGAATTGTATGCTATGTATTTTTCAATATAAAATATTGAAAAAATAGAAAAAAAATACAGAAATAAACTCCTTAGGACAGAAAACTAGTTAGAATAGGAGTCATGATTTGAATCTAATATCCATACACTTGACATCTGTTGTCAAGGCTTCTGTGCCTTGCTGGTGAGAGGAAGCAGTGGGGACAGGCACTCATAGAATAATGTTAATGTGTCCTTTGGGCAGAGATACCTGGGTGTCTGCTTGCAAGCAGGGGCTGACCTGGACACGAGTTCATGTTCAATGCTATACAACCATCCTTGCTCCTGACACTTCTAAGATTTTATAATAGGGTCAAGCTTGTGGGTCTTGGGTGACATTCTTTCCTGCTGGCTCCTCATCTATCATGTGGATGGACTTGGGGTGGCCTGTGGTGCCACTCCAGCAGATATGACAGATTCCTGCCTGAGTTAAGCTGAGACTCCAGCTCTGTTACCCTATAATTAGTGTGGGTATTAATAAGAGTCCTGGTAATCTCCTTTCCTCTTAGGTATTTTTAATAGGGTAGACTTTCTCTTCTATCCATCCACCTGCCCAGCCACTTGTTTATTCATCCATTCATCCACCATCCATCCATCCATCCGCTCACCCATTCATTTCATAAATCATGTTGTGAAGTGACTTTGTAAAGTGACTTACTGAACCACAGTTTTACCTGGGTTTGGGAATATGGACCAAATCATTTCCCCTCCTAAGTCTTCTAGGATATATGAACCCAGGATTTTATTGGGTTGTGTGTAGGGTGGAAACACTTGGCAGCCATGACAACCAACCAGGAATCCCAAGCAGCCTCACCAAGGCTGGACTGATTCTGATCCTCCTTCCTAAACTCCTGTTTTGCCACAGAGCAAGCCATTTTCAACAGAAGGACTTACAAAAGTGCAAGCTCCTCTCTGAGGCTCCTTTTGCACAGCACAGACCTTTCATCACCAACCCAACTTGTAATCTTGGTTAAGAAGGTTCTCAGGTCATTTTCGAGGAGGAAAAAAATAAGCAAGAGAAAGAGAAGAGACACATCATGAAGTTGTTCCATATAAGGTGGACTGTTCTGATTGTTCTGTTGACCTATCATTACTCTGGGCTCCAAGCAGGCCTTTCTCCTGAGCCCTGGCCAGTCAGAGCCAAGGTCAGCAGCTGGGCAGCCCAGCAGGCTACCCTGAAGTCCCTGAGGAGAAGACCGCTTAGAATTCATGTCTGGGCGGTGGCAGCTAAAGAGGGGAGAATAATCCTGTCAAGCTTGCCTGCTCAGCTACCCTTGGGAACATTCCAAATTCAGGCTTTTGCTCGAACCACCATTACTTCTACTTTCTCTGGGATTCTCTGGATCCTCTCAGTTCATCTGGACTGCCCTGACTTTCAAGCCAGCAAAATTCTGCTATCCTGGAACACAGTGCCTCCTCATTTCACAGCTATTTCTTCAACAAAAATTTATTCACCTTTATTTTACCAAGATAAAAAATACTTGACCCCTGCTTTGTTCCCCTCACCATAGGGAAGGCAGATGTGGAAACAATTATGAGACAAGGTGCTGAACACCCACAACTATACTGACCTGGAGGCTGGCATCAACAGTGCTGTTGGTTATTTCTTTGTGCTGTCTTTGTGACATGTCCTGTCTTCCCAGCTGATAGTTAAAGACCAGGTCTTGCTATGGTTTGAGTGTCCCTTCCAAAACCACATGTTGAAATTTAATAGGTTTGGGACCTTTGAGAGGTGATTAGCAATAGGGCTTCACCTCATAAATAGATTAATGCTGTGGTGAGAGTAGTCAGTCATGGAAGTATGTCAATTATTGCAGGAGAGGGTTCCAAAGGTGAGTTCGGTCCCCTTCCTTCTCATTCTCTGCCATGCACACAGGCTCTGTTGCTCTTCTGCTTTTTGCTGTGAGTTGATGCTGTGAAAAGGCCTGCATTAGATGCCACCAGCATCTTGACCTTGGCCTTCCCAGCCTCCAGAACTGTGAGCAAATAAAGTTGTGTTCTTTATAAATTACCCAGTCTGTGGTATTTGTTATGTGATACAAAGTGGACAAGAGGTACCAATTCCGTTCATGAGGGTGCCACCCTCCTGACCTAATCACCTTCCAGAGGTCCCACCTGCTAATCCCATTACAACAGGGGTTAGGATTTCAACACATGAATTTTGGTGAAACACATTCAGTCATAACACCTGGGAATCCAGGCTCATGAAGACTCTGCTGTCTTAGAGCGACATCACCTGAAACGCATGGTTTTCTTAGTTACCCTAGTCCTGAGAAAGAGAAGCTGGAGACTGCACACTGGCTCTCACATGCCTTAGCTTGTCATTGGCGCATCGCTTCTGCCTACAGCCCACTTGCCAGATCTAGTGCCATGACTGTCTTCAAATGCAAGGGAGGAAAGTGCAGGGGACACTTCAGGGAGCAGTACATGACGGCCACACATCCCAAGCTAGCTGAAGTGAGGGGGATGCTGAATGTCAAGTCT
Source organism: Xerus rutilus (assembly GCA_028644305.1). Lineage (NCBI taxonomy): Eukaryota > Metazoa > Chordata > Mammalia > Rodentia > Sciuridae > Xerus > Xerus rutilus. The sequence continues at coordinate 102,338,931 of CM053404.1, forward strand.
CCAGGAGGTGGATGCATTGGAGCGCCAAAAGGAATGATGACTAGATATTAAAAGTCAGGAACCATGACTGTGTTCTGACATTTTCAGGGTGCCATACTTGCTTCTCTCTCCTTTCATCAGCAAGTTGGCATTTTCTTGTTATGTTTTGGTGATAGACTAGTTTTCTTTGCTTTTCAAATAAATGGGGAGTAAGAATAATACTTATCTCATGGAATTGTGAGGCTTCAATGAGTTTATGTTAAGTGCTTAGGAAGTGCATGGCACATGAGAAGTACTAGAGAAGAATTAGCTAGTATTATTTTGTTGTGGTCCCTGCATATGCCAGAATATGGCATCCCCCACCCCATGTCACTTCCCAGAAAGAAATGGATAAAGGGACCAATTCTTTGGGAAGAAACTCAAATTCCTAGCTGAATCAGGGGTACTCCCTGGGTTTGAGGAAGGTGTACAGACCAGGAAGACATCCCAGAGGGCCTCTGTTGTAGTCATTATTCTTAACGCAGTTCCAGATCTACCAGCCTCCTGAGAGGAACTTGAATTTTCAGGGCTAACTACTTGGCACCACTCCTGAGAAAGGCCATTTCACCTTGGCAGGGACAGGCCACAAGAGCCTGAGAAACAGTGCTGATGGGAAAACAAATTCATGATACAACTATGTCTTAAGAAAGGCAGAGTGTGGGCTCTGCATTGTCCTGCAGGGACAGAAAGTCCAGGGAGTGGAGTGGCCTCCCATGATCTATCCCTGCACCCATGTGCCCTCCTGTGGCTTTTCCTTTATTTGATTCCCAAATATTCATCCTGAGGGAGAGGCTGTTCGAGGCTCTCCACCAGCTCTGAGGCATCTGCTCAGGATGTACCAGTTCACAGATAAAATTAGTCAAAGAGACCATTACTTCTTAAGAGGCCACTTCTATCTGTGGGCCTAAAACCAAATTTCCCTTGCCTTTGGGGCAGTGATGACCTCCACATGAGAATATGCCTCTCACAGAGGAGTGCCTTCATCCTTTCCAGAAGAGAAGTGGAAACATGAGGAGCGACACATGGTGGGGGTGAGGTGGAGGGGTGAGGCAGAGCCGGTTCTTACTCTATGGTACCAGAAGGCTATGAGGTCACCACAGCCCTCAGCCAGGCACATATGGTAGTTTTGGGTGTTGGCTGCTCCACCTTCCTGCACTAGCCTCCAGGAGGAAAAGCAAGTGTTCCAGAAGGATGCTCCTTCAGACAGAGGCAGTACTGACAGCATCTTGGGTCAAGATGTGAGGGAAACCACCCCAACAAACATATGTTGGAGAAAACAGAACGAGTTCCAAGTATCCCTTGAACTGGAGAGTGCTTTTGGTTTATGAGGTACTTTCTTTATTTCAATCCTCAGATGAACAACACTTGGTATTATTATCCTCATCTTAGAGATGAGGAATGTCATGCTCAGAGAGGCCAGGAAACTGGTCTAATTCCCTGTAGGGCAGGTCCAGGGTTCCACCCTCATCCTGTTGACTCTGAAGCCTGTGCCATGTGGAGTTGGGTTTGGGGTTTCTCAGGTGTCTATGGCCTGTCAGGGATGGAACTGACTATAGAAACTAGGGAGAATCTCCTCACCCTAAATATCCCCTCTCACTTCCTTCTGTGCTCATCTTCAAGCAGGTCTTACTTCTGGATTACTTTCAGGATGCCAGTCATTTGGTTTCTACTCACAGAAGACCTGGGTGGAAAAAAAAAAAAAAAGAAGACCTGGGTGGGACAGTATGATTTAATGTACAAATGATGGGACAAATTACTTTGTCATGGGGAGGAGCTGAAGTGGTTTTAAGAAGGAAATTGATGTCATGGGTCTTTATAAGCACTTTGCGGGTGGCAGTAATGAAAGCGAAGCAGCTGGCTAGGCAAGGATTAAAAAATTGCAGAACTGGATCTCTTTGGAAGAGAAAAAAGGAGAAGTGTCTTATTGGAAAAAAGGAGCAGGGTTTTTTGTTTGTTTGTTTGGTTGTTTGTTTTGTTTTGTTTTGTTTTTCTTTGTAAGAGCCCATATTCATTCAGAGGCACTCGAGCTTTTTAGGGTCAAGCAAATAGTGCTACTGGGTTTCAAGAAATTGTCACACAAATGTTTCTAAAGACTGAATTACAGACATTTCAAAGGAGGCTTCATTGAGGTACCCTTCATGCTCTCACTGGCCAGGAGGAACATGTTTTGATTTTTAGTTTGACAGGTCCATGCTGATCTCACTTCAGTTCTTACCAGGATGGAGCTTGGGAATTCCAAAGTCCCTTCCACAAGAACTTCCTATGGCTTGCTGTGCAGTCCATGGGGCAGAGCCCAGGCCTTGCTTCTGCAAGAAAGGAAGGGAAAGTGACTTGCAATAAGAATGTGGTCCCTGTGGTATAAATTCTTTCTATAGCTCACAATGCAAGGCAGTAATAACTCTTCTCTTGGTTTGTTTGTGTCATCACAGCCTTGTCCCCCAGGGGCTGGGGGCAGGTATCCAGGGTTGAAAGGCTCTTCCCTTGGCATGAGACCTTTCATTGAAGTCAGATATCACCTCTCTAATATGAGTCCTGCCTCAGTAACCTGGATGTCAGAAAGAGAGCTTCCATTTGATGGAGAGTAAAATATAAGTGGAAAGTTGCTTGCTAGAAAAAAGTGAGACAAAGAGAAGCCAGTTATGATCCATCCAAAATGGACACAACTTGCAGAGAGTGTTCTTGGAGGATCAAGAGGTGATATATAACCAGGGCAAGAATGTCACTCCCGATGTGTCCATGTTTCATACCTTCATCTGCCATGTCCCTGGCCCAGAACCTCTGCTTGGGTGATGCAGTCAAATGGCAAGTCACCCCACCCACTTTACCTCCTCGACCCAATCCTAGTACCTCTGCTTGAGAACCTTCAATTCATCTCAGCTGGGGTTAGGAGGAAAGCATGTGAATGAAAGAATTCAGATCAAGATGTGCATGATAGATAGCCTCACAGGGCCATTTATATTATGAAAGAGAAGCCTCTCTTGTAGAGAAACGCCACTGTGAAGATAGACTTCAGATGTTTGGGGCAGGGAGCCAGGCCAGCTGTGTGGAGCTGTATCCCAGCCAGCCAAGCCACTGAATATCTGCTTTCAGGCGTTTTTGTGGAGCTGCTCCAGTCCTCCACTGCTGCTGCAGTGTTTGCCCATTTCTTCCAGCTTCCATGAAAGGTCATAGAGAGAAGAAGAGATTCTTTAGTTTTGGCACTACATATTTAATATCAGATATTTATACTTGAGCTTGCAATGTGTGCATGCATATTCCATCAGCCTTGAGAATAGCAGTACAAAAGCATCGGGGCTCGAACGGAAACTTCAAATACAGACCCCTTCTTGGTCAACTGCAAAATGAATAAGTTTATTATCCAACCCATTAACTAATCCTTTGCCTTCCCTGGGATGCCTCATCATCTGCCTTTCACTTTTTGTGCATGAATTCCTAGAATCTGAGCATCCTGTAATCTGCAGAGGCCCTTGGATTCCCCATGCCTCAAGCTCTGTGGAAGCAAGGTCAAGGCAGCCAACCAGACTGCTTCTGCCAGTTCTGATTTCCCCTGGGCCTGTGCGGAAGTGCTCCCAACTAGGTTAGCATTGTCACAACTTATTTTCATGTGGTCCATAAAATCTTCTGTAGAAGGAGATGCTTTTGTTGAGGCTTATTTCTAGAGTCCCCATGATAGAAGACTACATTAGTGCTGGAATGAGGAAATGGTCAGTCTCATCAAGTAAGCATCACTATTTATTAATATAAATATATTGTGCTTGAAGTGTCTAACTTTAATATCCAGTCTGAGGAAATATGCTTATTTTTCCTAAAGTTTCAATCTGTAAGCCTTCATGTATGGCTCTGACGTCATGAGATCAATAACATGATGCACTCTGAGCAGGCTCATCACTGTCTTGCATATTCTGACCTGCATAAAGAACAAACCTGCTTCCCTTGTTCCCTTCCATTTTGAGGCCAGCTCTAGCAACCATTACGAATGCTTCTGTATCGTGTTTAATTTTAATAGATCCTTAAATTCTGAAACTCCTCTGTGGTCACACCTACCTCTTTGGAGTCTGGGTATATAGACACACTCTGTCCCTTCAGCAAAAGAATTGGCAGCTCTGAAGTACTCTCTCTGAAGCCTTCTAGAAAAGGGGAGACTCAGGGTGTCTCTGGCACCTGTGGAGGACGATGCAAGGTGGCTGATGTTCCTTATTGTTTACACATACCCTTGATGAGATTTCTCGTAGCAGAACATGACGTTCTTGCCACTCTTGGGATCCAAACCACTTTAAAAGAGTGTTATACTTTGCTCTGAGTGGTTAAATACCACAAGCACAACTCAATTTCAAATTATGCAATCCTGGCATTCCAAAGGCAATGTGCACAGCGGTGCAAGAACAGACACGGTCCCTGTTTGAAGGTGAGAGCCCCAGACAGTGCTTAGTCTCACAAAAGAGTGTCAGATCATTCTCAACTTGAGATGTTTGCTTGGTAAGCAATTTTTCCCCTCTGGAGGATATTTTTGTTTACAGGATTTAATAATTAAATGTGCATGTGTACACACACACACATATAATTGTGCATTGTTCCACTTTGGCATAAAGGTCAGCTCTTGGCTCACAGTGGTTTTCCATTTTCTGATCCTTTTTAATTCCATCATGCAGATCAGCAGATATGTAATTTTATTTTAAGACAACTAAGTGCAAAGTATGAGACAACAGTCAGACATCTTGTGAATTATTTGTTCGACTATGGGGGAGAAAGCCCCTTTTGTTGAATTCTAGTAACATTTACCTAATTTTGAGTATTTATGTTCAGCTAGTAATGTTATTTTGTTGGGACAGTTGATATAGGTGCCAAATCCTCTGTGCAATGGGAGATAGTCTCCCATTTGCTAACGTGTGTGGGGTTCCGAAGACAAAAGTTCCGTTGACATCAGCAGCTCTTACAAGCTGTTAAGAAGGACCAAGTCAATTCCCTGTAGGAGTGGATGCTGGAACACAGGGCTTCAGAGTTAGGGATCATTTTCTCCAACCACTGGAATTCATAGATATAATTCAAGTGAGACTTAGAAGTGAGCAGCTCAAGTTTACACAGGTAGTTAATAGCTGAGCAGGGTCTACAAACTTCTTGTTACAGACTAATTTCACCTAGAGTTCATAAATTCTCTTTGCTACAAGACGGAAAGTTAGAATTCCTTTCCATTATTTGTAGTACTTTTGCTACTGCAAATATTAGAAAAAAGACAAAGAAAAGACAATAGGTAAGTACTTTATGATATAATCCTGGCCAGAAATTGGACTTATCATCTAAGTATTTTTAAAAGCCATATATGTTATCAACTGCAAAAACAAAAAAATTTAAAGTAGACATTATAATTATTAATAAGATTTAAAAAAAGCTATGTAACATTTCCTAACATTTGATCACTCTTGAGATGTAATTCAAGAAAGAAGTACAGGTTGGCTTAGAATTTGTGGAATATCTCTTATAATTGTGATCCTTGAAAACAAATAGAAATGCAATGAATACATTCTTGCTGTTTCTGGTGTCCCTGTATCTCTCTTCTGTATTCACTGAGGAATTTAATGTGGCCAATTAGACAGGCACAGGAAGGGGCCAGGTGCAGGGAGAGCTGAAGCCTCCAGAGCTGGCCTTCAAGAACTCTGACAATACTGTGTTTGGAAAACCATTTCTAAATGGCTTTCAAAGCTCTAGAGTTTGTTTAGAGAAAATCTTGCTGGCATTGATGGATTTCACCTCCTCTGACAGTTCATAAGAAAGGGTCTGGTGTAAAGAATTAAATGATTCATTCTAAATATTTGATGGATTCCCTTCATATCCTCCTGCTCTGATCCACTTATTGAGGCTCTGTTCGATCCGCCCATCTGTGATGAGGTCATTTTTTGAGGGCACACAAAGGATTCCAGGGGAAAATACACATCATATACTGCAGCTATTCACAGCATTCATTCCTCCTGGCTGCTCAGGGTTAACAATGAACCTTCTCAGCATTACATGGGCTCACTACAGAGACAGGGGTTAGATGCCTTTCAGTGGAAGCCCCCTCCTGCCCCCAGCACACAATGCATTTATTATAACGTCGTGGTCCTAAGAAGGGCCTGGGAACAGCTTGGAGTGGCCTATAATTAAGTACATTTAATAATGCACACACAAACTTAGCAAAAATAAACCATCTTCTCTTTTCCTCTCCCCTGCCCCATCATTCTTCCTTTTTACAAATTAAGAAAAGCCAGGAGTTCTACTTTTCTTTTCTTTCTTTTTTAATAACAATTGCAAAGGATGTCTGGCTAATTAGGAAAAGGAAATTAAATTACTTGGGAACATTCTTTCCATGTTTAAAAAGAATGGCTTTTGCTTACTCAGGTAGTTCTGCATGGGGAGGATTTGGTAAAAGCCTGTTCCTTTTATCACTCTTGGATTCAACTTCCAAACGTTTGAGGGGCAGGAACCCATTAGCAAAGGAGTGTCTCTTGTGTTTAAGTTGCCATTCAGATGGGCAATTCCTCATCTCACTGTGTGCCCTGGAAGCAAGGGACAGCTAGAAATGTCTCCCCAGCAGTGCCCAAATCCTGGTCCCTACACCTCTGGATTTTGTGAATGTGTGCAGAGAATTTTTGAGGTCAAGGGAGAAGAAAAGGGCTTTATGGATGTGAACAAGTTATAGGCAGAGAAATCAAACTGGAAGAAATGAGAATTGGGTAGTAGGAGAGTGGCATACATGTAGGTCTATAAGCAGCAGCATGAGGTACAGGGTAAGAGGGGCCACGGGTATTTGCTACTCCCTGCCCCTGCTTGCCTCTGAGCATGGCCGATTTTCTTGAGTGGAGTCTCTTTAAAGTTGTCTTTATTTGTGAAATGAGGATGTTAATAGTACAAAGAATAGTTAGTTGGAGTCTAGGCTCAGGAATCTTGGGACAGTGATTTAAGTTCTCCAAGGCTCACTTCTTTATTATATAATGAGGTAAAAAATATTCATCTTAAGTGGGGGACCAAGGTGGAGGAAGGAGGGGAGGTGTTATGGTTTCGATATGAGGTGTCGCCTAAAAGCTCACGTGTAAGACAATGCGAGGTTTGGAGGAGAAATGATTGGGTTATAGCCTTAACATAATCCCTAATGGGATTAACTGAGTGGTAACTGGAGGGAGGTGAGGTGTGGCTGGAGAAGTGGCTCACTGGGGGCCTGGCTATTTTGTATCTATTTTGTCTCTCTCTGCTTTCTGATCACCATGTGAGCTGCTTCACTCTGGCACACTCTTCTGCCAGGATGTCTTGCCTTGCCTTGAGCCCTGAGGAATGGAGCTGGCTGTATATAGACAGAGACGTCTGAAACTGTGAGCCCCCAAGTAAACCTTTCCTCCTCTGTAGTTGTTCTGGTCGGGTCTTTAAGTCATAGCAGTGAAAAGCTGACTAAAATAGGAGAGAAAGGGAAAGAACTGGGGAATGAAGTTGACCAAATTATACTCTGAGCATATATGAATATATCACAATTCATTCCAATTTTATATGTAACTATAATGTACCAATAAAAAAATAAACACAAGGAAGACCAATAGAGAAAAGGAAAGGGATCAGGGGAGGGAGGAGGGGAGGCAAAGAGGAAGCACTGGGGATTGAAATGGAGAAAATTATGTTATATGTACTTAAGAATATGTCAAAATGAACCCCCTTATTATGTATAATTATAATGCTCTATCTTAAAATACCCGTCTTACATGCACAGTTGTGAGGACTGAATAGAAAAATGAAATCATTCAACACATTTCTGATATATAGTAACCAGCAAGTAAGAACAATTGTTATAATTAAAAATTATGTTTTACAGGTACTTACTGAATTGAAATTGCATCACTGGATGATACAATACACTGAGCACACATCTGGCCAGTAAAACAACACAAAACATGCAAACTCATTGGATAATAATACCATACTGGAAATCTGATTGATTTTCTTTTTTTAACAGTAGATTAGCAGGAGATGGGGTGGGGGAACAAATGGGTGTTTTCTTTGACCTGTAATTAACTAAAATGAAATTATGGACCTATACAATTTCGATGTATATGGTAGAATTATTAACAAGACTAGTGTTTCCAAAACATGACAAGAAAGCATAAAAGCATTGGTGCCTCCAGCACATCTAACTTTGCTGTCAATAGTGAAGAGGAGCTTTTTAGTATATGGTTGAGAGGGACTGACTTCTACTGAAGCATTTCGTTTTTAAAATGTGCAAGAAGTCTACTGAGAAAGCTTAGCCCAAGAGTGGGTGGGAATAAGCTATACGCTGAAAGAAAAAAAGGTTGGACTTTGAAAAAAAAAAAAGCATCCTTCCTTTCTTCTTCTTCCCTGCCTCTTATTTTCTTTCAGCTAAAGAAATGTCCAGTTACCATTCAGTTCAAACATAATGCCTTTTACTTTGTATTAACTCATTTTCATATGAATGTCCTCAATAGACAATTTCTTAAAAGCATTTGTTATTTTGAATACTATGCTTTGGACAACGAAATAGAGTAGTGTGAAACTTTTGAGAAGCACTAGAAGGACAAGAAGAACCGGGAAACTTCATGCAAGATATCTTTATCCTTACATGCAGGTGGCAGGGAGAACAGGACATTTGTTCTTTGTTATTCAAAGAGTCTTTTAAAAGTCACCTGGGAAAGCAAGCAGTCTAAAGCTCCCCTGATTTCTTTTGGCTTTGGCCAAGAAAATGGAATTATTGAGAAAATCCAACCTTTTATAAAATACTGCTGTTGGAAAGTCTTTTCAGTGGGTTAAATACTATCAAACTGTTGTTTGCTGGGCAATACAGAGTAGGGAAAAAATAAAAATTATTATAAGACAGCAGCATGTTGGGTGGGGTTTGTACAGACTTGATCCCAGTGTCGGAACATGGTCTCAGAGGTTCAGTGTGATGGAGTTGCTTCTCTTAGGTGATAGATGATGTGTTAAGGCAAAAGCAAGGATTCTTTACCCCTCAGGTTTTACAAACAGACCAAACACCATAGTTCTCACACCAATTTCCTTTCACCCTGACCTTATATAAAGTGAAAGTCAACTTGCATCCTCTGAGGACTTCTAAACCTATCTGTGTTGGGAGAGTTTTATGCACAAGTCTGCTTCTGGCTGCTTTTATGAATCCTGATTATGGAGCCAGTGTAGGAGGAACCATCTCGTCATTGCATGCATTTGTTTTATAGATGTCTTCTCCTCTTTAGATCATTCTTTTTTTCTTTTCTTTTTTTAAATCCTGGGTCATTATGGTGGTGGAGGGTATTTCTTAAACACTGGACAACATGGTGGAGGTAAAGATCTATTGTAAAATCTGAGGGATGTCCTTGGTATCCATGGCAATGAAAAACTTGACTGCTGGTAAAGTTGTTGAAGCCTGCCAGGAGGGGAAGGGAAAGAAAATTACCATTGCAAATTGAGGCTCCCCTTCCACCTCCTGCCCTGGTAAATCACAGCATCCAAATGGGTTCTTAGGAAAGGAAGTTTTTACTTTCTAATACCTTGCCTACTGCCTGCAATTTAATTGGCTGTCATTAAGCAATGAAAGGCCTGGAAGAGCAACAGGGAGAGACAGAGTGAAAGCAGTGAACCACAAGGAAGGTCTTGACAGTGAGAAAATCAGCGAATGTGGAAAGAAAAAAAATTCTCCCTTTCTTGACTGTTATTTTTTGGTATTTTATATTCCCTTAGTAGAACAGGGCCCAACTGGAATTAGCTCACCTGGGTTCAGCAAATGTGTTGGCCTCATACTATACATCTAAATACTTTTTCTTCCTTAATAAAAAGGACTTCAAGAATGTTGCCCAGCCAAATCCTGAGTGGTTCTATTTTCTTTCCTCCTTCCTCCCCTTTTTTGGCTCCAAGTCACATAATATGTAATGCAGTCTGGTTTATCCAACTGCTGCTTTGATGATACTGAGGTTATATAGGCTTATGGCAATTTTTAAAAAAATACTAACTTATTACTTGGAACAAAAAGACATTTTTGAAGGTAATAAAACTACAAGACACGGTTTTATTCAAAAGAACGCCTCTTTTCATTGTGGCGATAAAGTTTGGTTTTGGAATGACATTTCATACAAGTCAGACATTCTGTGTAGTATCATCCATTTGGCATGCCCCGCAGACCAGCAAATTCTGTAACATATCTTTTGCTAGTGGATTTGGACCATTTCCCTAGGAAACCACAAGGGTATTATTGTGCTTTCTTAAGTATTCAAACAGGATCTGTTCACTAGAAGACAAAATAGCCATTTCAGCTCAACTGGTGTTTGCTGCCTGCCTAATACTGGGCTGTGCTAAGCAAAATATGGCTAGAAAAAGCATGGTTTGCCTTCAAGGACAAGGAGATTCTAGAAGATGCAAAGTGCTAATGTATAAAAGAAAAATATAAAGTCACTTGTGACGAAGTGACTGTGATTATATGATATCAAGTCTATTCTTACCCTTATTCAGTAATTCTGTAGCAAGGTAATGGAAATAGAAAGAGATGTCAGCATGCAGCATGCTAAAACCTTCCTTAGTTTATAGGCCTCTGTACCAAAGAGCATGAAAAGTTAAAGAGAAATAGCAAAGACAGGCCCTTTGGGCTTCAGGAAGGGTTTTTTTTGTGTGTGTGTGTGTGTAAGTATTTTAAGTAGAGAAAAATCACTAGCTATTTCTATTTGTCATTCAAAAAGATAAATATTAGTGTGTTTAAGTTATGAAAGTGCTTCCAGATCTTTCCTTTCAGATCAGCTCCAGTGGTATTTATTCTCTGATCATAAATTTGTTCAGTGAACATTCAGTATATTCACCTTAGTGTATTATTACTATATATGGTGTCTTATCACCCGTGGCTTTGTGTCTCCAAGTGATTCACCTGCCTTGTTTCCCTGTAATAACACACACACACAAAGATACACATGTATATACATATGTATATATATACTTATATAACCTATTAGAGAGACATATCTATGGAG
>CM053404.1:102357055-102367706 GCA_028644305.1 Xerus rutilus
GCCCTCTCTTGTGCTCCTGCTGGTGAACAGGAACTCTGGAGCAGAAGTAGAGGCAGGCTCAGGTCTCACTTAGGCAGAGTCATAAGCTGGAGAGTTTGTGAGCGACCCTTACAGTGAGTATGTGCTCTCCTGGGGTTAGAGGCTAGCAGGCTCTGGTCTGCCTTCAACTGGGCACCCTGGCATTCCCACTGGAACTCTGGAGCGGAACTGAGGCAGGCCCAGATCGCACTAGAGTGAGGCCTCTTCACACTGAGGTCTCTGGAGGCCACTCTTTCCCTGGGTGTGCTATCCTCTGTGGCTGGTAGCAATCAGACTCTGGTCAACCCTTATTTGGACACCCGTGGAGTTTCCTGAGGGTGGATCTGGGCCTTCTGCAGCTCCTGCTGGACCCCGGGAACTCTGGATTGGAACTGGGGCAGACCCAGGCTGCCCTTGGATGGGGCTGCCTCGTGCCGGTGTCTCTGGAGCAACTCTTGCCCTGAATTTGGGCTCCCCAGTGGCTAGAGGTAGCTGACCCTGGTTTCCTTTTGGCTGGACAACCGTGGAGGTTCCTGTGGGTGGATCAGGGCCCTCTGCAGCTCTTGCCGGTCCCCAGGAACTCTGGAGCAGAACTAGGGCGGGCCCAGACTGCCCTTGGGTGGGGCTGTCTCACGCTAGGGTGTCTGGGGGGACTCTTACCTTGAGTTTGGGCTCCTCAGTGGCTTGAGGTGGCATTTCCTGGTCTCCCTCTTGCTGGACACCCGTGGAGATTCCTGTGGGCGGATCTGGGCCCTCTGCGGCTTCTGCCTGTGCACTGGAGCTCTGGAGCGGAAGTGCGGCAGGCTGTCTCTGCTGGGGTCTCTGGAGCGACTCTTACCCTGAATTTGGGCTCCCCAGTGGCTAGCAGCTGGGGCCACATATCCACGGAGCAACTGCTAGGGGCCCTGTGTGGTTGGGTGGGCGCTGTAGCCAGGTACCCCGTGTAGATGCAGGCCCCACTGGGGCGAGCCCCGGGCTGGGACTCTGAGCCGCCGCAGCTTGCTGCTGAAGTCACGTTGCTTGTGGCATTGGCTGCTGCCTGGTGGCCCTGCTTACACGCGCAAGTGAAATTCCTGCCGGGGTAGCTGTAGGATGATGTCCAGAAGCTGGCTGGGAGATGGTATTCCACAACTTCAATCTCTGGCTCTGGAGAGACTGACCACAGTGTCCGTCTAGGCCGCCATCTTGGAACGGCCCCCTAACCTTTCTTTACATAATAGAAGTCAGCGTAAAAAAAAATAATGTTCTGACAAATCAAGGGTTCTAGACATGACTCTGACGTTAACAAGTAATTAACCTCACCAAACCTCTTTTTTTTTTTCCTTTGTGGTGCTGGGAATTGAACCCAGGCCTTGTGCAGGTGAGGCAAGCACTCTACCAACTGCGCTATATCCCCAGCCCAACCAAACCTCTTTTCTATCTTGTAAGTAATGGTGCGTTAGATGACCTCTAACCTTGTATGCTTGTAAATCACTTAATCTCTCTGACAAACATGGATAATTGTTTTTTTTTTTTTTTTTTTTTTTTTGCCCCCAGGGTCATTGAAAGGCTAGGAACACATTTAGGGACTACAGTGCTCAACATTTGTATAGTTCTTCACAGTGTATGAAATGTCATGTATCTTTTCTCATTTTGATTCTCTCAAAGACTTTGGTGTAGGTGTAGAGGTGTTACTCTCATCTCACAAATGGAAGAAATGATGCTTGGCAGGACTAACAGGTTTTTAAGGTTATACATTTAGAACTGGTAGAGGTCTGGAAGCCAAACTCATGTGTTCTGACTTTAAATACAATGTTTTTATTTTAGAGAAATAATCATTCCCCAACTACCCTTCCATCTCTACTTACTCTTTTTGCATGGTTGGTCTGATCAATATTTTTATATCAATAATTGAGTCAATTCTGAATGCTTAACTCATGTGGATTCAGAAAGGTTTATACACCCTTCTCTGGTCCTAGTCTCAGTGTAGCAATAAGAATTTATTCAGAGCCAGAGTCTGCTGGGATGACTAGTCTCCATTTATAAACCTGTGAAACATTCCTGAGGCATTGGGAAGAGAATAATTACAGACACTAAACTAAGTTCTTGATGGAAGGGTTTCTCCTAGCAGGTGTTGGTTTGCGAGTCATGTCTTTCTGTAACCTTCTGGGAGTTAGCCCAGCCATCCTAAGACCCTTTGAGAAAACTGTCTATTACCTCCTTTGATTGGTGCGATGCTGAGAGTAGGACATTTGCTCCTGAATTACAGTTTTTAAAAAATACCAACTGGGCAGAAATAAAATGGCTGCAAAAAATAGGGAGAAAACTAAGTCTTGAAGTGGCATCAGAAGCCCTGGCTTTTCACAATCCAGCTGTGACCCTGAGCAAAGCACTTAACATCTTTGAAATCTTAGTTTTCTCATCTATAAAAGAGTAACTGATGAAGATAATTTCCAAAGTCATTCCCACCCTCAAGGTTCTATAAAAATTTAATATTAATGATAGGCCCAAGAGATGGGATAAAAAGCTGGCTCCTCTTAGTTTGAGAATCATCTACACTTTGTTTTTCACTTGCCAATGGAGGAGTAAACCATCCAACTGAACTGAGGATCTATAACACCTTTTCCAAAAAGAAAACCCTCAGAAATTATAATCCAGCATTAGTCCTTACATAATGTTTGTATAATTCTTCTTCCCTTGAATTTTTTTTAGCAGTGGAATCCTTTCTCCAAATGAAATATGCACAGAAGTACACTTATGAAACATCATGCACTATCAATATAAATGGAATGATTTAGTTCATTTGGGGTTGAGGAAAATGGAGTAAAAGTGCTGCCTACTTCAAGGGTTTCTTGTTATACTATTACAAAGCCACTGCCTTAGAATTTGGTTTACACTCCATAGAAACAACAAATTTGAGGTCCTTTTTTCCCTTTCTTTCAAAGCCCTATTTTTTTTCACTCCCTTTCTTTCTCTTTCTTTTCCAATTTCTTAGTAACTGAATAAATCTGTTTCTGGTGTAATTATTTGAGAACTCCATAGAGAAATAGTCCCCAGACTTTGGGTGTTATTGCATACTTTGAAGAAAAAAAATTAAATCATGAGGATTTCTGAAAAAGAGATTTACTGTAATATTAGAGTGCAAACATCCCCAGGGGCTTGGGGGAAATCATGAGGAACCAATTAGAAACGAAGGTAAAGGAAAAAAAATAACTTGACTAAAATAAAATGGTTCATAAAAGCATTACTATTTCACCTTTCACTGTAGTGTTTAAGTGTTCTAGGCACATTAAAAATTATGCTGATTATAAGCAAATAATGTTGCTCTTGTCTTAAATGACCTACTGTGAACACTATTCCTGGAAATAACCAGTCTTTTGGTAGGACAATTATGAAAAACCTTAAAAACTCCAAATGGCTTAGAAGTATGTCCTGCCATTGCATTACTTTTCCTCCTCAGTAATACTTTATTTTTTGGTACCAGGGATTGAACATAGGGGTACTTAACCACTGAGCCACATCCCCAGCCAGGCCTCCCCCACCATTTAAATTTTTTAATTTTGAGACAGGGTCTTACTAGGTTGCTTACAGTCTTGCTCAATTGCTTAGGCTGGCTTTGAACCTATGATCCTCCTATCCCAGAGCTGCTGGCGTTACAGGCATGTACAACCACACCTGGCTCCTTGTCAGTAATTCTTGCTTAAGGATCCCTGTGGTTTGGCCTGGGTTATGTTAATGTGGAGTAAAAAGTGGAGGCAGACTCCAAATGAGGCCATTGAAGCTGGACAGTAATGAGCCACAGTTCGGCAGCTGAGCCCAAGCCAAAGAAAACAGCAGATGCCAAAAGAGGAGGGAAGAAGACTCTAGATTACCACACCAGGCCAGTGGCTTCTGAAAGTTTCAAAGCAAATACACACTAGACACCTTTACTATTGAAGGATAACTGCAGGAAGACATTAAGAACCATCTGGAACTAGGGGTGAGCAGTCTCAGATCTCACTGTGGAGTTCCTAAGGATGGTATATTTGATGCCATTCTGGACTGAAGAATATAAATTTTTCATTAGGTGCTCTTCAAGTTGTCATCAGTTCATGCCTCATTTTATATTTTCTGAGTAAATTATATCTTTTCATTATTTATTCCTAGTTCTTGTATCTCACAAATGAGAAAATAAAAATACAGAGAGGTTAAATTAATTGAATGTGATCAGCATAAGGATACAAAACAGTGCATGGAACATAAACACTTGATATATATGCACTGAATATCTCTAAGACCAAAAACCCACTAACATTGGTCACCATCAGAGAGGGGAGCTTGGAACTTAGAGGGGTGGGCAGAAACTTTTTCTTCACTCTCCTTTTGTCTCTTTTACATTTTATACTAGGTGCAGGTGAGGCAAGCACCTAGTATAAAATTACTTATACCCCCAAACATTTAATTACATAAAGTTGTCACAGAATATAAGTAGTTCCAACCCATCTCCTTCCTGTCCTCTACAGAGGAGGCCACAGGAGGCTTACCAGAGACTGGGTGGCCTGTGGCCACTCGAATCTCAGACATGTGGTAGGGGTGGTAGGAAGATTATACAAAGTCTCCAATGTGACAATATGCAGGGAATGTCTGTCAGGAGCTCTGGAAATAGTGGGGATGTTGGGGCAAGTTAAAATCCATAGGTTTTTATCCTAGATGCCCTTCAATAATGAATGGATAAAGAAACTGTAATATATATACACAATGGAATATTACTCAACCCTAAAAGAGAATAAAATTATGGCATTTGCAGGTAAGTGGATGGAGTTGGAGAATATCATGCTAAGTGAAGTAGGCCAATCCCAAAAAACCAAAGGCCGAATGTACTACCTGATAAGTGGATGCTGACCCATAATGAGGGGGAGCATGGGAGGAATGGAGGAACTTTGGGCAAAGGGGAGGGGGAAAGGGGAGGGAAACATGGGGGTAGGAAAGATGGCGGATCGAGATGAATACCATTACCCTAGGTACACGTATGACTGCACATATTGTGCAACTCTACATTGTATACTACCAGAGAAATGAAAAGCTATGCTCCGTTTGTGTACAATGAACCAAAATGGATTCTGCTATCATTTATAACTAATTAGAACAAATAAAAAAATTAAAAGGTTTTTAAACACTAGGTGTGATATAGCCATTTATGTTAATAAGATGGATTTTAGTGATCCACTGGTCATCTGTGGTCCAAGTGATTTAGGAAATCAAACTCAATTACATACTAAAAAGGATCTACAATATTTTTTAAACAAATAATTTTTAAAAATATTTTCCTTTGACTCACAAAACATGAAAAAGTAAAAATTAAAAATCAAGACAAACTTACATCTGATATAAGGAAGGGTCAAGGGAAGGGAAAAGCTAAATACCGGTCTTCAAGACATAAGACAAAATAAAATTGTCATAATCGATTTTCAACTTTGGATCCAAGCTTCCTGGAAACTAGGAAAAAGAGGGAATCCTGAACAGTTCCAAGGTTTTCACTACTCACAAGGGGATACACGTTCCAGTTCTTCAAGGGAAATGGAGCTACTCTTCATGGTAAAAGTGCATGTACATTTGGATTAGTATCCTGTCCTTGTGTAAACCCTAGCAACCCACAGCACTCACTATTTAAAGCTGCCCTTTCCCTACCAGTCAATTCCAAAATGACTTTCTCTTGCAGAACAAGGGAATCTGGGAGATTCAGTGGACAGTGTGCTTAATAATAAGCACAGAGTAAATATATAGATGGGTTTCATCCATCTGTTTCTTGCTGTACGAGGCATAACACAGAGCCACAACCCAGGGCAGCAACCAGAGGTGAAGGTGGGGTGTCAAGCTAAACAGTGAATGAACTAATACTTCCTGTTTCCTAGGACATGTTTGACCTGGAATATGATCTACAGTATCTATGGATAGACATTTGTGTCCTGTACATGTCTGCACATATACTATTTCTCTCCACTGAACTTTATGATAATAATTATATAGCATGTGATAGAAGTTATTTGCTCTGAAAGGGCCAGAGGAGCAGGTGCTCTCTGCAGTTGATTAAGGGCAGATGAGTAGGATTCTGTCAGGGAGTAACACAGCAGTATTGGGGGAATCCCTTCTCTACTCTCAGACCTCTGATATGGAGGAGGTGCATCATCAAATGTAGCAAGAGCAAAACAGAAATAGCTTAAATGGGAGGCTGCTTTTCTGCCAGGGTGGTCATCTTCATTGTCAACTGAGGAAACATTCATTTCTGTAGAATCTTTGTCCATGTGGAAAGGGACAGTGATGCTGAGAATGGCATGCTCTGATGGTGAGCTCAAACCCTGGAAGGCTGGCTGTCTGGCAATTGGGCAAGTGTGGGCGGATATGGGTATTACAATGGCAACAGACTCGGGTGCTTCTAAGTGGCTGTTCTTTTTTCTGAACATATGGTTAATGTCACACAATCATATTTCTTCAGAAGGAATCAGTCCTTTAAATTATGATATTATTAGAGCAGATGCAACAAATGTCTCACTTTCTCTGCTGGCAAATGAACTGGTAAGAGGATGGATATTTCTGTCTGCTCTGGATGAAGTCTCCATGTACCTATCCATCATCATGCCATAACTTGGGGCTTACTCTGGGCAGATGTGGTCAAAGATGCTTCTCATCATCCTTAGATCATGCCATTACCTTGAACTTCTCATAGTCCTTGAAGCCTTCCATGGCCATACACACGGCCTCCATTGAGCATTCAAGCTGGCTATCACCCCATTGAAACAATACAAGCTGCCAGACACATCTACCACCAGGCGCAGAAGCTTGGGTTTCTGTTGTGGGCTCCCCAGCTGAGGGAGGAAATGACAGAAAGAGCTTGTGAACCAGAAAGTTATCAGTGGTTTCAGTCCTGGGGTTCTCACGCATGACCCAGAGTGCCAGTCATAAAGTGGGCAGATCAGCTGCAGGCTCAGCCCTGCAGAAGGCTGTCCAGGCTGGTGGAAATATGCCTGTGGATTGCCTTTCAGTAAATAGAATTGCATATGGTAGTTAGGATCATATGAAAAAGATTTTCCTCTGGAATAGAGACCTTGCAAGGCCCAATCTAGTAAAGTTGCCTTTTGGAGACTGGTGCCTTAAAATAATCTGGATAGATATAAACCCCAACATGTCATTTTCACTCCATGCCTCAAAGTCAGTAATTCTAGCAAGAGTCTGTTATTTTGGAGGGAAGCCCATATCAATTTTATTTGTACCGGTTATGCAGTCACTTGAAAACCATTTCCCACGTAGGCTGCAAGAAATGTCAGATTTAAAAAACTAGGTTATGTGAGAGGGGGTCTGGCAAAGAATAAGAAAAATATTTTTTTTAAATGTCTTTTGTCTCTTGTAAGCTTTCAATTTTCCTTGAAGTTAATGAATTACTGCTTTTTTTTCTTGGTAGTTTAGAACATGAAAGTAGCATCAAACAGAAATCTAGAAGCAACTATTTATTAAATGCTACACTTAAGAGATTCAGTTTGATTTTGGACTCCTACCTGCCAATGTGCAGAATTTTAAAAGAGCTATTTGTCAGTTTTATTTAAAAAGAAAGAAAAATTCCACATTGTTCCATTATAAATTTTCTGACATGCATGAAAACTAAGAGCAGAGTCAGTAATTTCAAGAAAATAACTGTGGGTATTAGAGGATAATGGTTTGAGGTAATTCAACACTTTTAAAAAAATTTGAGTCTGTCCATATTAACAATAGCGCTACACATGCTTCCATGACTACTCACAATTCCAGATGTATCCAAACACATTTGTTGACCACAATGAGTCAGTAAAGAACAGAACTGTTGACTCATCCCAATGACACAGAAATAAGAACTCCCCAAATTACCACAAGATCCTGTCTGAGAAAACATTTAAGTAGATGGACTCTCCCTGCTCTCTCCAGGCACTGTTCCCCCAGCTCTCAGTGGGGACTTGGCAATTCTGGTTATTTAGGGTTATAGGAATTCAAGAGACTCAATATTTCACTCTGTTGCCATTATATGGCAAAGTTTTCAAAACTATGACTAACTAAAACTTTACTTAACACAATTAGAGTTAAAGGAGAATTCCTTATTTCCTGAAATTTTCTTAAATGATGGACACAGATATTTAAAGGTGCAGAATGGTAGAAAACCACCAAGATGGCTCTCTTGCTCTCACTTGAGGAATACTCTAGGATTCAGAGACCACAAGATGCCCTCAGTTTCCCTTCCAGGACACCTGCTCTGTGTCCCAAGAGTGGGTCTATGGGCCACATGGGCAGCTCTCTTGGCTACTGGCTTCCAGAGGTTTCTGCCAATGGGAAGCACTGGCAGATCAGAGTGAGAGGCTGGGGCATTTGTTCCCTCAGCTTTTCTCTGCTGTTGTCCAGGCGTGCGCTCTACCTCTACCAAAGGTCACAGCTCCATGAACTACCTTCTCCAGGTTCCCGAACTGCCCTCCTACTCTGCGTGTTAGAACTCAGGGCAGAGTTGGATCCCTGCTGTTGTCAGCCTGGGTTAGCACAATGAATCTTTTGGCTTTCCTAAATCCATCCCTATCTTTGTTAACACTCTCTGTACTCCTGTATTCACTGCTACTTAAATTACCCAGTCTGAGTGTGCCTGTGTTTCTTGCTAAGACCTTAACATGTACAATAAGTAGTATAATATTTAGGTTTTTTCCTTTTCATCATCACCATAATCATCTTTTTTAAAAAACATAATGCTTTCCATGGTTGCCACATTCAGGGTTTATGGTGTTTTGACACAACTTAAGAAAGCAGGTTTCTAGAAATAACTCTAAACTATGCAAATATGAAGCTACTTGTCCTCCTCTTGGCATCATCTAGTTCCCCAGGAGCTTGGTGTCTTAGCCACTGCCTTTCTTTACCTTTGGTCTAGGACATACAAACACGTACATGTAATTCTTTATTTTAACTAGTTCTACAGGGTCTTTGACACAGTTTGTACATGAATAACAGGAAACACACCAGGGAACTTGCCAATACATGATGGTTCTGCATGAACTCAATTGCAGAAATGGACTGGTTTATACTCGGCTGACAAAGAAATGCCCTTTGTGTGAATTTTGTCAATTTTAATTGTCTTAACATATGGAACAATAAAATGAACTCACCGGATGGGCATATGAACAGGAAGACAGTATGCAAATGAACCCCTGGAGAAAAGTTCAATTTCTGGAAAGGTAATGGTGATGCATTTCTTATGGATTTTCTATCTCAGTACTTTTAGAAAATTTATTAGGTACCAAAATAATCAGCTTAAACTTGTTAATATTGTCTGCAAGTCCAGAGAAAACGTGATCTTTAGAAGTCTTCTTTTTGAAAAGAAATTTGCTACTCAAGTTCTCCATGTCTTAGTGTGTAAATGGAAACAGCTGGAAAAGTTATGTGAACATTTTGTACCTTGCATGTATCTTTATCTCCGATCTTCTATATTCTGAAAATTTCTGAACTACTTTTCTAAGGTATTTTCACATAATACTTTGCCCCCAAACTTAAAACTAGATCAGGTAGACTCAGAGGATAGTTGAATGATAAAGAACCATAATATTCCAATAAAGGCATGTGTTTATTACAGCCCATGAACATAAGAAGAGGAAGGAATGGATAAAATATTTTTATGCATATAAACAAGATTGTAAGATATGTTTTGTTTCTAGAAACATCAAAATTTGAGAAAAGAGTGGAATTATAGTTAGAATATTAGTATTGTATACTTTATATAAGGTGATGGAACCTCCAAGAGTCACAGAATTTATTTTTACAACAATTATGATCTGCATTAAAAAAATCACAATCTTTATCACGTCAGATTAGGACCTTACTTCCTTAACAAGACTCCTATAGCACAAGAAGTAAAATCAAGAATCAACAAATGGGATGGGTTCAAACTAAAAAGCCTTTTCTCAGCAAAAGAAATAATCAATGAAGTGAACAGAGAGTCGACATTCTGGGAACAAATCTTTGCCACACACACATCCGATGAGCACTCATCTCCAGGATATATAAAGAACTCAAAAAGCTTAACACCAAAAAAAAAAAAAAAAAAAAAAAAAAAACCAAAAAACAACACAATCAAGAAATAGGCCAAGGAGCTGAACAGAAACTTCACAGAAGATATACAATCCATCAACAGACATATGAAAACATGTTCAACATTTCTAGCAATCAGAGAAATACAAATCAAAACTACCCTAAGATTTCATCTTACGCCAGTCAGAACGGCAATTACCAAGAATACAAACAACAATAAGTGTTGGTGAGGTTGTGGGGGGAAAGGCACGCTCATACATTGCTGGTGGAACTGCAAATTGGTACAATCAGTCTGGAAAGCAGTATGGAGATTCCTTAGAAAACCTGGAATGGAACCACCATTTGAGCCTGTTATCCCACTCCTGGGTCTATACCCAGAAGACTTAAAAACATCAAACTACAGTGCTGCAGCCACTTCAATGTTTATAGCAGCTCAATTCACAATAGCTAAACTGTGAAACCAACCTAGATGCCCTTCGACAGATGAATGGATAAAGAAACTGTGGTATATATACCCAATGGAATATTACTCAGCAATAAGAGAGAATAAAATTATGGCATTTGCAGGTAAATGGATGGAGTTGGGGAA
>CM053404.1:102377283-102457471 GCA_028644305.1 Xerus rutilus
TGATTTGTGGGTGTTGATTTTATGTCCTGCTACTTTGCTGAAATCATTTATTAATTCTAAAAGTTTTCTGGTAGAATTTTTTGGATCCTCTAAGTATAGAATCATATCATCCGCAAATAATGATAGTTTGAGTACTTTTCCTATTCATATCCCTTTAATTTCTTTCATCTGTCTAATTGCTCTGGCTAGTGTTTCAAGGACTATATTGAATAGCAGTGGTGAAAGAGGGCATCCCTGTCTTGTTCCCGTTTTTAGAGAGAATGATTCCAATTTTTGTCTATTTAGGATGATGTTGGCCTTGGGTTTAGCATAGATAGCTTTTACATAGTTGAGGTATGTTCCTACTATCTCTAGTTTTTCTAGTGTTTTGAGCATAAAAGAGTGCTGTATTTTGTCAAATGCTTTCTCTGCATCAATTGATAAAATAATACAATTCTTATCTTTAAGTCTATTGATGTGATGTATTACGTGTATTGATTTGCATATGTTGAACCAACCTTGTATCCCTGGAATGAACCCCACTTGATCATGGTGCACTATATTTTTGATATGTTTTTGTATGTGATTTGCCAGAATTTTATTGAGAATTTTTGCATCTATGTTCATCAGGGATATCGGTTTGAAGTTTTCTTTCTTTGATGTGTCTCTGGTTTTGGAATCAGGGCGATACTTGCCTCATAGAATGAGTTTGGAAGGGTTCCTTCCTTTTCTATTTCATGAAATAGTTTGAGAAATATTGGTATTAGTTCTCCTTTGAAGATCTTGTAGAACTCAGCTGAGAATCCATCTGGACCTGGGCTTTTCTTGATTGGAAGGCTCTTGATGGCATCTTCTATTTCCTTGCTTGTAATTGATCTGTTTAAGTGGTGTATGTCCTCTTGGTTCAGAGGCCCCAAATCTGCCCTCAGGAAACTCCAAGGGTGTCAGTGGCTAGAGGTAGCAGTCCCTGGTCTCACGTTGGTTGGACACCCGTGGAATTTCCTGAGGGTGGATTTGGGCCCTCTGTGGCTCCTGCCGGTCCACAGGAACTCTGGAATGGAACTGAGGCGGGCCCAGGCCACACTTGAGTGGGGCCTCTTCACGCTGGGGTCTCTGCAGGCGACTCTTACCCTGGGTGTGCATTCCCCTGTGGCTGGCAGCTATCAGTCTCTGGTCAACCCTTGGTTGGACACCCATGGAGTTTCCTGAGGGCAGATTTGGGCCCTCTGTAGCTCCTGCCAGTCCACAGGAACTCAGGAGCAGAACTGGGCACTAGCACCCTTTTCTAATCCCTACTGTTTCACCATCTATAGCTTTTTCCTATTCTAATAATTTTAATGTTGTTTACCAAAGACCAGGTTAGATGTCCATGCTCAGGGAGCTGGGGAATCAGGATTCTATTTCCAGGTTGTCCTGGGTCAAAATGGTTTTCTCATGGCCATTAAGGCCACATGCTGGGAGATGAGCCACTGATGAGCTAAGAAAGGGAACTGACACTGCTGCCTTCCCTGAAATGCAGACATTCCTCTACCTGGCCGATGTTGCCTTTGCCCTCTGTGCTCCATACTCTTGGTGTGGGCTGCCCCCTACAAACAACCCCCACAAAAGTACAAACACAGATATCCATACAGATGTGTAACCTTATCTGGTCTTAACCCTGCTCCTGAAGACCAGCTTCACATATTAAAAACTTCAAGTATCATGCTTAACACTTTTGTGTAGGTATCCTAATAGTGAGATAACATACTAACATCCAAAGCAAACATGTGTTTTCTTCACAAGTCTTTCCTCTTCCTGTGTTCCCTAGGTCTGTCCTATCGGACTTGAAACCTCCCTGCACCCCTCACTCCACAGCCAGTACTGTTTTCTTGTCTGAACTCTAACATGATTCTTGAATTTGTCACACCTTTTCCATTTTCACTTCATCTACCCCTATTTCAGGTTCTCACCTGAATAACTAAAATAATTTTATGATTTGATTTCTGGCTTTCTGACCTCTAACTTCTCTGCAACCTTCTCTCTCCTTGGCCATACCACTTCCTGAAAAAGATAGACCATACCATGCCTTTGATCTCGCATCTTCATGGCTCCTCCTCCCTGTTTACAGACATATCAGCCTCAGCATGGTGCTCAAGGCCCTTTGGGATTCACATTCTCTCAGCTTTCTCTCCCACTAGTTACTGCCCCCAAGCTCATCCCCAAACTCTGAACATTAGTCTTAGACTATTTGCCAGTTTCCAAGCAGCTGTTACTCAAGTCTGTCCCCTAGAGTATCGCTTCACCAACTCCTTTCAGTTTTCAACACTTGTAACTGTTCAATGATGCAATATGCAAAAGAAAACGTGTGGTAATTTGACAAAGAAATGTTATGTTTCTTCAATCTAATATTAAAAATTTTGGGCTTGTGATTTTTATGCCATGTTTTATATGCCATGTCTTTTTTCCAGTAATTCACTTCTATTATATTTTATAAGAGTATTATTTATGCTGGATGGAAAAAACCTGGCCCCTCCCCTCAGAAGGATTGAGAAGCACTGGCAATGTTGTCTCTCCCCTTCTGTCCTTTAAAGTAAGTTGCCATTGGAAGCCAGGCCCCTTCTTCCTGTTTTAAGCTCAAATGACACTTTCTCTGTGAGTTCTACCTCCAATTGTCCAGCTCAAAAAAAAAAAAAAAGAAAAAGAAAAAAAATGACTCACACATTTGCCTACATACCCACAGCATCTTGTTCATCTTTCTGTGGCATTTACCATATTACCTCTTCTTCCTTAGAAGGTTAGTCATTGAAGGCAAAAACCCAGAGGCATAATAGATACATAACAATTGTCTACTGAATGAAATAGTTGTTATAGATTAAACAGAAGAAATGGGGAAATGCTTTCTGTTTTACATGTGAGCCAAGTAGATGCTCAGAGTAAAGCCCAAGTTCCTGACCTGGCACCTACCTGCCTGAATTTCAGTCTCCTGTCCTTGTTTGCATTTCATACTGGGTGTAACCTGCCAGTGGCTTGCTCTCAGCTCATACCTGAGACCACACAGTGTTTTTATCTTTGTCTGCTGTGCCCACTGTTGGGGCATTGTTCCCACCCTTCTCTGGCATACTCATATGCTCTTCAAGATGCAGCTCATGTATCCTTTCCTTCAGCATTTATCTCTGACTCCCTTTCCTCTGGGCTTTTGCTCCATTCTATGCATCGCTCTGTCCAGGCACCTATATTAAGCTCAAATGATCTGTTTAGGTGTCTGTCTTCTCCGCCCCTGAAGACTAGAATATTCTTGGTATGGGGACAGTTTCTTATCAATCTTTGTGCCCTTGTTGCCAAGCACAGGGCATGCTCCATGGTCACCATTCAAAAACCTCACTAATGTGAACCAAAGTTCATTTTAAATCACTAGAAAAAAAAAGGAAAATGATTATTGGTTCATGGACATCTCATTCTCCTAAGGTAATCAAGAAATGCTAATTTAGTTTAGACTGAGAATAAAATTACTGATTGTAAATTAGAAAAATATTAGACTGATAGGATTAAAAGCAGTGGCTTTGGGAATGGATATTTTGTTTGGGAGTGCTGCAATCAAAGACTGAGATTCTGAGACAAGTATAATTAAACTGCTTATAAAACTCCACTATTCTAATGAAAAAATTCTTGTCATGGACTCAGAAGAGGATAAAGTTCCAATAATCAGGACTCTATGATGTTATATAGAATACAGTCAAGAGGCCCAGGAAGCTCACTGGTGATAGGTACCTTAATTGAGAAGAATGACATATACTGTGACACAGGCACATGAAGGAGGCCTTGATATGAGTGGCATGGCACCTCCTGCTCCTCAAATCTTGCCCCTGCCACCTAGAATGAGTGTGTGGGCTGAAGCTTTGGGACATCATCTCAAATGACTTGATAGTTACTGGCTAGACTTTCTGCTGCTCACCAAGGAAACACTCATGGTTACTGGGATAACACAGCAACCTCAAAACAGCTGGAAGATTTTAGTCAACCAGAGCCACACAGGGCTGGCAGAAGATGGCAAGAATAGGTCAGACCGAACTCTTTTTTGCTTTGGTTATATCATCAAATTTCATATTCTACACAAGGCCCTATCCATTGTTGGTCATCAGCAGTGTTTTTAAGTAGCTCTCCATTTTCTCTCTCTCAAAGTTAAGGACTAGAAAACTCACATGAAAATAATTATTCCTGTATGAATTAAAAATTTAATAAGGGAAGCATTTGAAAATGCTGTTGTCATTTGAATAATAATGCAAAATGTTTTATGACTCTCTCTTCACACACACACACACACACACATACATAATACACACACACACACTCTGTGGAACTGCAGAGTTGGAAAATGTTAATAGGGAACTAACAACTAATAGGAATCTGAGCTTTGGGCTCAGATGTCTGCTTCACGGATCATATGATCCAGGACAAGTTATGCCATCTTTTTTTTTTTTTTTTGGTACTGGGGATTGAACTCAGGGGCACTCGACCACTGAGCCACATCCCCAGCCCTATTTTGTGTTTTATGTAGAGACAGGGTCTCACTGAGTTGCTTAGTGCCTCATGGTTGCTGAGGTTGGCTTTGAACTAGCGATTCTCCTGTCTCAGCCTCCCAAAGTGCTGGGATTACAGGCATGCACCACCGTGCCCAGCTCATAATGACTAATTTAATCACACATTTTCCATGCATGTCTATAAATATATAAGGTGCTAATACTAGGCCAGGGAATAATGAATTCATATCTCAAAAGCCTAACTATAAAGCAATCTTCTACACTGCTCTGTGTGTGTGTGTGTGTGTGTGTGTGTGTGTACATATGTGCAATGGTGAAAGTATGGATCCTAGTACATAGTGGAAACTCTTATCCAAAGTGTATTTATCACCTTGGATTGGGAGAGAAACCTCAAATGCTGACATAGAATTAATGTTTTTCTATTCTCTGACAGGGAAAGCACAAGGAATAATCCATTTAGAGTGCTGGAAGGTTATTAGAACCTTAGTACTTTTCCAAAGTAGAAAATATGCTTTACATTGAGATACAGTACAAACACATGAACATATATGTGTATAATTGGACCCTCAATTTAAAGAAAAATGTTTATTATGTGTAATGCACTTTGATGTTTTCTATTCTATTTCTCTGGGAGAAAGAATACATCTTTTTCTCTTTGAATATCCAATATCTAGCACAATGCCTGGCACAAAATGGCACTCAATAATTGTTATTAGGAAACATTTTGAAAAAACTATCAAAGGATCCTCAGCACCATATAAAAATAAAATAAAGATATTCTGTCCTCCTACAACTAAAAAAAAAACTATCAAAGGATAATAGAGATGACACCACTATAATATCTGAACAGTTGTTTCCTAAGTTGGCATTCCAAGATGCCCCTCTAAATGTTATTAACTTTGTTCTGAAGAACAGGAAGGAATATATATCTAGGACTTGACCCTGTAACAATGCTTCTTTTGTTTAGCTTTGGCAATCTCTGAAACCTCTCTATAAATTTTCATTAGATTAAGTTACATCTCAAGTATAAAGGCTGACAGAAGCTGGGAACAGTGAACACTGCAGGATATGCTACCTATCCACTTCATGCCTTGGAAGTCTATATTTTCTCTACCAAAGAAAGGAGACTACTGTTGACTAGAAAAAATGTTGACATGGCTTGCCCTTGTTGGAGAGGTAGTTAGGTGAGTAGGGAATGGGGGAGGTAACACACATAAACACACACACACACACACACACACACACACACACGGAGCCAGTTTTGTAACCTGGGGCAGAGTGGTCTTTGTAGCAAGTTAGCTCTAGTTATAGGGGTACCTCTGGTACAATCACAGAGCACCTAAAAACACACCACATGCTGTTTTAATTATGAGAAAATCTGGAAATCATATTCCAGATTGTGTCAACTTTCAGAAATAGCACCTACAATGTGTTTTAAAAATGTCACAAACTCTGAAAGACTAAAGCAGGGAATGAAGAAAGAAAATAGGAAAATGTAGCTCCTGGATTAGATAAGCTTCTCATTGTTAATATTCTCAAGCTCACAAGACTAGCTGAAAATATAACATTCTGCTTCTTTACCTCTAATCAAAACTTCAGGGCACAGCTGCTCAACATCCTAGTAATCTATGTGGATGAACTGCACTTTGTTGGCACAGTATATTTTTAAAGGGTATATTTATTGTTACATAAGAGTCTGGGAATTTTGGTTCTCATTTTACTTTTTCTTATAGGTTGGAGTTAAATACTATAATTTTAAATTAATTATGAGGAAAACATACATTAGATGAAATCGGTGTGAAGCTGATTAGTTTTGCAAATGGTAGCTGATGCAATTTCCATAGCTGGTGCCCCTCCTAAATGCTTTTCTAAGTGTGTACATATACATTCTCTATTTCATTAACTATTTTGTTTGTGTGATGTTTCTTCTATATTTTATGCATGAATCATACTTGTTTCCCTGTGTTGTTTTTGAATTGATCAGTTCTTGATATGTAGGAACCAGTGTCTGGCTTAAAATCAGACTCAAATGGATGCTAACTAAATGCTGTGCTGATAATGTGAGGAACGCATCAGTACCATTAGGCTCTTCAAGGAAATGAGTGGACCTTCTGTCTGATGACAAGGACTGCCTAGTGTCAGCCAGTCTCTGAATCAAGTACTAAAAGGGTGATACTGTTTCAATTGACCCTCCATATCTATGGGTTTTGTTTCTACCAATTCACCAATCTTGGCTGGGGGTGGAAAAACTCCTATGTCTCTACTGAACACTTACAGACATTTTCCTCATCATTACTTCCTAAGCAATAAAGTATATCAACTAATATGGGGCTAGAGATATAGCTCAGTTGGTAAAGTGCCTGCCTTGCGTGCACAAGGCCCTGGGCTCAATTCTCAGGACCTCAATCAATCAATCAATCAATCAATAAAATAAAGTATATCAACTATTTACATAGAATTTACACTTATTAGGCATTATAATTTAGAGATGATTTAAAATGCACAAGAGGATGTACATTTAGTATATGAAAATATTAAGTTATTTTATAGAAGGAACTTGAGTATATGTATCCTTGGTGGTGTGGTATCGTGGGACCAATAATGTCCCATGGATATCAAGGAATGACTAATAAAGGTGCCATAACTTTTATGTACATATATATTATTCATTCCAAAATTATGTATGAATGTCTGCCATCAAACAGTTTTGTTCCTAAGAAATTCATAATCATAAAAGAGACAACTACTCACATGAATAATAAGATGCAAAATATTGATAACAGCTATGGAGAAAAGGTATAGGGTGCTATAAAAGTATAAATGGCAGAACTTAATCTTATTCTCCACATTCCCAGAATGGTGGAAAATAGGTTTAAAACTAATTATTTGATGATAGTAAAGAATATTATTTTTTATTTTTAATTTTAAAATTTATATTATTTTTAGATATACATGACAGTAGAGTGTATTTTGACATATTGTACATACATGGAGTATAACTTATTCTTAATAAGGATCCCATTTTTACAGTTGTACATGATGTGAATTTTCACTGTGTGAATTTTCATAATGTGTATTCATATTGGAACATAGGAAAGTTATGTCTGATTCATTCCACTATCTTTCCCATTCCCATTGCCCCTCCCTTCTCTTCCTTTCCCTTTGTCTAATCCAATGAACTCAGGGTAGTTTTAATTTGTATTTCTCTAATTGCTAGAAATGTTAAATGTTTTTCATATTTTTTGACTATAGTTTTTTTGTGTGTGTGAAGTGTCTGTTCAGTTCCTTTGCCCATAAATTGATTTGGTAGTAATAATAACTATTATTATTTTGGTGTTTTTTGAGTTCTTTGTATACCCTGGAGATTAATGCTCTACTTGAGGTGTAAGTGGTAAAGATTTTCTCCCATTCTGTAGGCCATCTTCACATTCTTGATCCTTTTCTTTGCTGTGAAGCTTTTTAGTTTGATACAATCCCGTTTATTGATTCTTGATTTTACTTCTTGTTAAGGAAGTCTGTTCCTAAGGGGACATGATGGAGAGTTTGTGCTTTTTCTTCTAGTCAGTGCAGGCTCTCTGGTCTAATGCATAGGACCTTGATCCACTTTGTGTTGAGTTTTGTACATGGTGAGAGAGGTTCAATTTCATTATATCACATATGGATTTCCAGTTTTCCCAATAACATTTGTTGAAGAGGCTTTCTTTTCCCCAATGTATGTTTATGGCATTTTTGTTTAGTACGAGATAACCATATTATTGTGGGTATGTCTGTGTGTTTTCTATTCTGTTCCATTGGTATTTGATTCTATTTTTGTGCCAATACAATGCTGTTTTTGTTACCACAGCTCTGTGGTATAATTTAAGATCTGGTGTTGTGATGCCTCTTGCTTTACTTTTCTTGCTAAGGATTGCTTTGGCTATGAATTTAATGACTGCCTTTTCTATTTCTTTCTTTTTTTTTTTTTTTTGAACCAGGGATTGAACTCAGGGGTACTTAACCACTGAGCCACATCCTCAGCCCTATTTTGTGTTTTATGTAGAGACAGTGTCTCACTGAGTTGCTTAGCGCCTCGCCGTTGCTGAGGCTGGCTTTGAACTCACGATTCTCCTGTCTCAGCCTCCCTAAGTGCTGGGATTACAAGCGTGAGCCACCGCGCCTGGTTGCCTTTTCTATTTCTATGAAGAACATCATTGGAATTTCAATAGGAATTGCATTAAATCTTTATAGTGCTTTTGGTAGTATGACCATTTGGCAATATTAATTCTGCCTATTCAAGAGCACAGGAGATCTTTCCATTTTCTAAAGGTCTTCTTTAATTTCTTTCTTTAGTGTCCTATAGTTTTCATTGTAGAGGTCTTTCATCTCTTTTGTTAGATTCCCAAGTATTTTTTTTTCTAAGGCTATTGGGAATGGGATAGATTTCCTGATTTATCTTTCAGTTGATTCATCCCTGATAGATAGGAATGCAATTGATTTATGTGTGATTATGCATTTGATTATTATGCAATTGATTTATTTATGCTGGTTTTAAGTGACATTTTAATTGCATCATTTTATTTTATAAGTTAGATATGAGTATAATTTACACTACAACATGTGTACTTGCATATATGTATACACACATATTTATCATTCTTTTCTGATTCCATACTTTTTTCTCTGATTATTTTTGCTTCAAATATATTACCCCCTAGAGTCTGTTGAGTTCTTTCTCTCATTTGATATTTTCTGTGTCATTACTTTTGAAGAATAGCCTTCCCTGAGGGCTGACATTGAGGGTTATTAGTTATCTTTTAGCACATTGAAGATATTTTCTCACCTTTGCATTGCTGTTTATGAGAGCTTGGCCTTTTATCTAAAACTCTTTATAGTTAATCTGCCTTCTCTCTGTCTTGTTTTATGATATTTTCTGTTTTTAGTGTTCTCAAGTTTCTTTTATGTCATAAATGGAATTTTTTTAGCCTGCTGGAGTTTCTCTTTGAATATTGCCTTTTTCTGTCTAATTTCATATATGGTAGAACTTTTTCCTCCATAAACTTATTTCCTATCCTGTAATTTACACTTTCCATTTATTTACCTCTGTCTACATTATAGATTTATATTTTAGATCTTATAGTTTCCTAATTGTGCCTTTACCTCTATTCTGCATGTAACTTTCACCTTTCATTTTTAATTTCCATTATACTTTCTTCCTTATAACTTTTCTTTGGTTCTAATGTAAAAATGCAATTTTTTATGATTTTTTGCTCTTATTTTTCACATTGTCTTATTTTTAAATATTCTTTTGATATTCTTATATTCTATATCTATAATTCCAATTATTGTTGGTTTTCCAGGTCTATTGATGTGGTTGGTTGTTTCTTTAGACTTTTATTCTTGGTATCTTGTTTTGTGGGGTATTTTTATTTTAGACTGTAACCCCTTTTTTTGGAATTTTTCCCTTTAGATATATTTTGAGGATTCATTCTGGTAGAATGAATTAATGTTTTTCTATTGTGAAAGTAAAGACCCTGTTGATCCAGGACCACTTTAAAACTATTGTTTTGAAGTTTTCTTTTCCATGCAGGCACTGCACATACACCTGGCTTGCACTGTGAGTTCTCAGAATAAATTTTTGTTGTAGTCTGCCTTTACTAGATGGGTTTATTTCCATTTCACCTTCTTGTTGTAGGTAGAGCCTTTGAGATGCTTGCTTTTTGCCCATGTGTTCTGTGCTTAATGGAAGCTCAAGGCCACATCTCCTTTTCCTTGTGTGTGATATAGCTATTACAAGGGAAATATTGGACTTCAAGGTCTTTGCACATGCCACACAGAGCAAGAGACTTGAAACTAGTTTATCTCCTTACATCTTCCTGTTTCACTTTTGCTTTTAAGGAGACCTTATTTTCTTGTTATCTCACATAAGAATTTTGAATTGTTTTAGTGATTGCTGGGAGAGTAGTTATAGATAGCTATTTTAATACTAGGAAAAAATTATTCAATGAGAAATTTTAAATTATGAAAATATTGTGTCAACAATCAAAAATCCAAGTTTCTCAAAGGAATATAAACAGAAAAAAGAAAAAAACCTTTTTGTCATGTTATTGTCAGTGGTGCTCAGTGGTGAACCTGTTAGTAGTCCTTCATGTATTTTTGTCCCAAGTTTTTAATAGATATGTCATGTTCATACTTGGTTTTCTATTTTTTAAACCATACTCTGTTGTTACTCTATTAATAGGACATTGCTTTGCTATGTTCATATATGCATACACTAGCAGTGTAACTCCACATTATGTATAGCCACAATAATGGGAAATTATACTGCATGTATGTATATCAAAATATTCTATTTTCATGTATAACTAAAAATAATTTTAAAAATTTTAAAGAATTTTTAAAAGAGGGGAATGAAGTAAAAGATTATCGGATCATTGGACATTATCCTTAGAAGAGGATTAGGATATTCTTGTAGGATCCCAGTTAACCCCTGGAGAATGAGTTAGTATAAAAGAATGAGCCTGGCACCTGTACTCTTCCTTCCCTTCTCACCCTGTGATCTCTCCTTTATGTGGTGGATGTGCTCCCACCATTGTGAAGCCATTCTCCTTTGGAATCTCAGCAGAGACCAAACACATGGGGCTACTCAATCTTGGACTTTTGGTATCTATTACTATGAGCTAAATAAAACTCTTTTCTTTATATAGTATCTTGTCTCATATTGCTTTAGATATTGCTTTAGAACAATGGTAAATGGATTAACCCAACCAAACTACTTTGAACACACAAACTACAATTGAGAAGAAATACACCAGTTTTTGAAATAGCATAAACTACCATAAGAACATGAAACTTTGATGGTTCAATGAGTATTAGAAAGTTCCTAATTTGAAAATATCCAAAAGGATCTTCAGGTATAGATGATATTACTAGAAATTTGCCACAGATTTAAAGAAGAATTAATGCTAATTCTATGAAATCATTTCTAGCAAGTAGGAGGACAGGGAACAATTCATAATTTATTCTATAAAGGTGATAAAAATACATTGTTAAACTGGAAAATACAGTGCCAAAATAAAACAATGGAAGAAACCCAAAATTGAATGACCAAAGTGCATTATGAATGTAGACATAAAAATCCCTATATAATGTACTTCGTTGACAAGCACAGGAAGTTATGATTGTATGAATTGATGCAGAAAGATCATATAAAATTCAACAACTATGGATAAAAATTATCAAATAGAAACAGAGAGTGTTATATGTTAAATTGTATCCCCCAGAGCATATATTTAAGTTCTAATAACAGACCCAGGAATAAGGACTTTTTAAAATGGCATTATATTATGAAGTAATTACCTAAGAAGAGGTTATAAGAGAGTAGGGTGAACAGTTGGTTCAGCGTAACTTGTGTCCTTATAAGGACAGCAGAGTGGCCTGTTGGTTTATTTGCACTTTTGTCCTCATAAGCAGAGTGGGCTCTTGGTTCACTGGGACTTGTGTCCTTATAAGGAGAACCAACTAGGCTGCTACTTCACTGATCTTTGTGCCCTTATAAGTAGTACAGGGCAAGTTCTTGATTCACTCTGACTTGCATCCCTGTATGATTGTCTTCTTTCCTATCTAGTTGATGTTTGTAGTGAAACATCTGAATTCCCATCCTTTCAATTTGGGTATGTTCTCTAGGTATTTCTTGGCAGTTCCTATGGGGGTTCCTTTAATATAAGGAGAAACCAGTCTGATGTGAACCTATAGCAGCATAACTTCAGTAACATGGAAAATGCTGCCCTCTACATCTTCACCTCTATCAAGTTACTGATGTTACAAGTGTATGCATTGTGTGTGGAATCAAGGTTGAACATCTGTGTACCTCAGCATGATAACACAATATTTTAGGTATCCCTGGGGTCAGCAGAATGTCCCAAGATCTTTCCAAAAAGAAATATTTTCTGTACCATGGAACCTTCAGTGGATATGATCTTGCAAATTCTTGAGGTACACTCAAGGCATCTTTTCCATTGTGTCCGTGCAAAGCACTTAGCATCTCTTTAGGATCTGTAATCTTTTCCACAAGCACATCTTCCTTAGCTTCAGCTTTCCAAACAATTTTCTGTCCAACCACACACTTAAAAAAATCCTTTAGCTGTTTTCCTCTCCCATTTTCACAGTAATTCAGGCTAAAATCTTCCAGCAACATGCATGTTAGTGACCAAATGCTGTGCTGTCCTAAAATTTCCTCTACCGGATTAGTTAGTCTCTAGTTTTTTAAAATGCAGCCTCATAGTCTCAGGGCATGGGCAAATGGAATCAAGTTTGTGATATCAATTTTTTTTCAGTCTGTTGTCCTAATAGACACCTCCACAAGAATAATTTACAGGATGAAAACTTTATCCAGGGCTCATGATTTCAGAGGTCTCAGTCAATTGATGGCCAAAAATTTGCTCTGGGCCCATGGTAAGGGAGCATATCATGGGGCAAAGGCCAAGTAAAAGAAAGTTGTTCCTCTCATGGCAGCAAGGGATCAGAAAGAGGGGAAGGAGACATAGGGCAGAAGCACCCTTTCAGGGCATTACTCCAGTGATTCACCTACTTCAGTTACATTCCACCTGCCTACAGTTAACATCCAGTTAGTTCGCTGAAACTAAGAGGGTCAGATTATATCACAATTCTCAAAATCCAATCATTTTTCTTTTGAATATTTCTTCGTTAACACAATAGTTATTGGGGAACACCATTTTTAAACCACAAGAGGCTGTAAGCCTATTTACTCAGAACACGGAGGCAGGGGGATCACATTCAAGTCCAGCCCGAGCAACTTAGCGAGACTTTTTCTCAAAATAAAAAGGCTGGGGATATACTTCAATGGTAGTGTGTGGGCTTGAGTTGCCAGTATATCAAAAAGAAAAAAAGTATGTGCGTTCTCTACAGTTCTGCCTCTTCCATCATGTGAAGACAGAGCACTCAAATGCTTTGACATTTTCCAGTCTACAGAACTGGGAGAAGTTAATTTGTTGTTTAAGGTATTTGGTTACAGTAGCACAAAGGGACTCAGTCATCTGAGAATGCCTCCATTTCTTCTCCCTCTGGGAGGGACAGGTTAACTGCTCTAGGATTCTTGGCTTCCAGGGTTTGTCCTTTATCACTTTGAATGTTTCAACCCACTGCTTTTTTGTGCCCCAGTGTTTCTAATTAGAAATCTGATGAAGACCTTATGGGGAAATTATGATGAACCCTTCCTCCCTTTCAACCCCATAGTTATGAACACTGTGCTCTACAGTGTTTTAGGGAACAGAGCATTTTGTTATAGTATCATGGTGTGAGGTGCTACCATCCTTTTGATACCCATTATTCAGTGTTGGAAAAAAAAGAAGGCAAATATATCTAGAGTGTAGATATGAGGTTGTTCAAAGCCAAAATTATTACAGACCTTTAGACTTGAAATGAAAAGTTAATCGAAGTACTGTGCAAATTTTAATTTTTGAAAAATATCATTTTCCATAACCCATTGAAGCAAAATCTTCTGGAGTACTTTCTTATTCTTATTCTGAAATTAGAAAAGTCCTGTAGGCTCAAAGGGAGATGGTGACTCGGGGTGATGCCCAGGCATGATTTGGCCATTTCTTGCTCTGACCTCACAAGGAGCCAATTTTGGGGAATTTTGAACACAGGGTATATAAGAGGTAGCTCTGACTGAGTTTTTGTCCATAAACATGGGAAGCTCTTGGTGGTGACCTGTTGAACTCATAGATAGTTAGCGTGTTGGGTGGTTGGGTGGGTGTAGTCTTTGGAGATTGGTTCTTTGAGGTTTTATTTGTTTTTGTTTTTTCATTTTGTTGTTTTGTTTATATATTTTATATATTTATATATAAAATATATAAATATTTTAGCTAGTACCCTCAGTTGGTTCTCCCGCTTAGGAAAGACAGTAAGAGTAGTTAGACTAGTGTAGGTCTGCAGAAGCCCCGTTCCTGCCATAAGAAGGCCTTCATTATGAGGTCTTGAGGAACACTGGGCAAGGGGGGTTTGGTCATGTGAAACTAGCCCACCATCTCGGCACTGGAGCAGAGGTGGTGGTGAACATCCTGCCGAAGGGAAAGAAGAACTCAGTGGACGGCTCTGAAACAGACACAATGATGACCCTGAACCACCTGAATGTGATCCAGCTCTTTCAGGTTACTGAAAACCACAAAAATGTCTACATTGTGATGAAGTGTGTAGGTAGAGGATGGCTACATCACCTCATCCCACCTGAGGGCATGAAGGAAGAAGAGGCCTGGAGACTGTTCAGGCAGATCATGTGTGCAGTGTGCTACTGCCACAAGATGTGCATCTTGCACGGAGACCTGAAGGCCAAGAACATTGTGTTGGATGCCAGAGGCAACATCAGACTGATTGACTTTGGCGTAATCACCAGGTTCAAGCCTGGGCAGAAGCTGACCAAGTTCCAGGGTACTCTCCAGTACCTTGCCCTGGAAGTCATCCAGGGGAAAGTACATGAGGTGCCTCCAGTGGACAGCTGGAGCCTGGGTGTCATTCTGTCATTTAGGGTGGCCAGCAATAAGGAGATAAATCTTGTTCCCAAAGTTGGACTTTCCCCAGCATGTTTCCACTGAGGCACAAAGACTCATCAAGGAAATACTGACGGTGGACACCATAGCGAGGCTCTCATTAGGAAGTCTTTGAGGACCCATGGATGAATCAAGTTGCGAAGTATATATTCTATCATAATATGCCCCACTCCAACCTCTCAGACCTCACAGTATTGACAATCCTCTTTGACATGGGTCATGACCCATACTATTCCAGAGTGTCTCTGTCCAAGAGAAGGTTCAACGATGTGATGGGTACATACCTCATACTCTAGCACTGGATAAGCCAAGGGGCAGGCTGCATGAAGCCTGTGCAATGGAGAGTTGTACCTTGCCCATGCCCCACGGATCCTTCCAATTTCCCTGTTCTCCCAAAGAGGAGTGCAAGTGAGCCTGTGGTTCACACCTTCCCTTTGCCCTGTGAACATCAGCTGCCTGAGAAGGCCAAATGGTCAGGGCAGCAGAGTGTCAGAAGGGCAGCATGACAGCCATTAGACTCTGCATGAGAAGACCCCCACTCCCAGCCTAGCCTCCCAGCATAACTCTGTGTCCAACAAGCAACAATCCTGCATATCATCATCAGAAGAGGGGAATTTCTCCCAAGATGCCACCACAGCCTCCCCATGGCAACAGCAAGGGATAGAAACAGGTGACTGGGGGGATCACCATCTGCTTTGGACTACTGTGCTGTTTCTTGTTGTGTTAATGAGAACATGACTCCAATGCAAGGAGAGTAGAAACATGCTAGGTTAAGAAACAGGGTTGTTCCTATGTAAATTCAGAGCTGAGGTGGACCAAACCAATAGACAGGCAGCCAGAGGACCCTTTGCTCCATGGATGCTGTTGTCACTACATGGGCATTGGTCATATGAACTCAAATAGCTGCAGGACTGAGTGTATATATTGGCGTGGGCTTCTCCACATGGGTTCCAGCCAGAAGCACATCTGGATCTCCCTGGACATCAGGAGTCTCCCCTGCTCCGACCTGCAAGAAACATTAAATAAGTCTGTTTTTCCTGGGACACTTATCCCTGTCCTGCTCTTCTCTTTCCTTTATCCCATGCTCCTTGGATGGCAGAAGTACATCTGTTTTTGGAGGCAGGGGGTAGCAGGGATTGAACTTAGGGGTACTCAAACACTGAGTCACATCCCCAGTCCTATTTTGTATTGTATTTAGTGACAGGGTCTCACTGAGTTGCTTAGTGCCTTGCCATTGCTGAGGCTGGCTTTGAACTGTGATTCTCCTGCCTCAGCCTCCTGAGCTTCTAGGATTACAGGGGTGCTCTACCCTACCCAGTAGAAATACTTCTTAATAAATGTTTCTCTCAAATTGTATAGTCAAATTGATGTTCCAAAGATTAAAAATAAAGGCTGATATAAAAAAATGGAGGGTGTTTCAGAACGAGGGCCAATAGGCATCCTCTCCAAAACCTGGATCACTGTGCCTCCCTCTCCTGTTCAATGTAGATAAGACTTGCTCATGTTGAGCCAGTGTAGATGAAGACTCACTCACCTTAGCAAGTGTATAAGGGAACATGCTTGCCTTTAGCCAATGTAGATGGGGATTCAGTTACCTTAGCTAGTGTAGAGGGTCTCTTGCCTCTAGCCAGTGTAGATGAGCACTCACGTGCTTTGACCTAGGGTCAGTGGAGCCTTGCTCTCTTTAACCCAGTCAGATGGAGATGTTGCTTTAGAGCTAGTGTAGACATGACTTTGGGCTGGTGGTCTTTGGCAGAAGGAATCCCTCCCCAAGATGTGTGGAGAGGGTGGGTGGCAACTGTTGGAGAAATCACATCTGAGAAGATATTGGAGAACCCAGAGTGTTCTATGGCATCATTTACTTCATACTGTTTGCAGAGAAGGCACAGGTGGGCCAGCGGGTAGGGGCAGGGCTGCCTGCAGCAGTGACTTATGTGTCTCACCACTTTCCATGCTGCCTCACTACCCAAAGCTTCCTCATGACCCCTGCTGAAGGTAGCCAAGAAGGGAGCACATGGGGTTTGGGAAGTGGAAACGACAAGTCAACTTATGGATGTTATTTACATAAAAGCAAAGTGTACCAATGTGGAATTGCTCTTTGCTCTCTGTTCTCTTTATGCCAAAGTTTGTAAATGAAAGCGTGCACAAAGGAAGAGGGAAAATACTTGGGTTAGCCAGAATGTGAGGCTTCTAACACCTTCCATCCCTGAGAAGTCTGCAGGACTGTGCCCCCAGAGCTATTCTGGCAGCTTCTTCCTGCTATTCCCTTTAGTGGTAAGAAAATGGATGCCTTTAAAAAACAAATGCATGTCACATGTCATTTTAGTACTTTGCCATTTTCTCATAGGGTCCTAATTGTGAAATTATCAGATATTTGGAAGCATTTTAAAGAGAAACTCTTTGCATCTTTTTCTATAGAAAAAATCCCAGTGGTGGTGAATCCCCCTAAGGCAAAGCCACTTCCCAGCTTGAGGCAGGGGCATGCAGTGTGCATCCAGGAAATGGACATTTTGGGATCTAACCTTTCCCTAGGGAATAGATTGCCTAATATCTGCCCCAAAGCTTAAAACGTGCAGGGAAGCGAGAAAGGCCTAATGAGGACCATGGCGGAGTGTGCCTGAGGAGGAGCCCAGGCCTAGGTAGACAACTCCAGGCTCACATTGGGACAGAGAGATGTGCAGAAATCCTGGAGGATGGGAGGAGACAGTGTAAAGGAGGAATGCCTATTGTGCATCTTGTGTGGCTTGTTCTCAGCAGCAGAAAGACAGGGTGTCCTGGGCTGGAATTTTCCTTGAGCCCTGTCAGTGGGCTGGGTTTGCACTTGTCAGGCAGGTATTCTCCCTGTGGCTCCTAGAAATAGATGTTAGCTTTCCCCCTATGGGCACTGCAACTCTGCCTCTCTAGGTAAGAAGAAAGGCTGTTTCACTTACTCAATTATTTAAATATGTGGATGCTGAGCTCCTTTACGTCGATGCCTTTCCATCAGTGAGTGCTGAAACCATGGGTTCTATCCTTATCACTCAGTTTCACTCAGTTTTCCACTGTTTGTCTCAGATGAATTTCTTCCAGGGCCTCCTTGCTCCACAACTTCCTATGACCTCTTTTTGCCTGCTGGACACAAGTGCAGTCAAGTGGGAATGGTGGCTGTGGTCAGTGCAGGCCCCCACCTGACAGGAGTTTATCTGCAGTGGTCTAGAAAGCCAGGTGTGACATTCATCTTCACAATCCCTAAATACAACAGGCCTCATTTTTACAGTAACACACAATCTATACAATTTAGATGAAATAGATAAATTTGTATAAATGCATGGAATACCAGAAGAACACAAACATTTAAATGGTACAGTGATTATTAAGAAAATTAAATTCTTCATTTGAAAATCTCTAAGAAGATCTTCAGGTATAGATACTATCAGTAGCAAATTCTACCCAAGCCTCATCATAATAAGAGTAGAGACAATGTCCCTGTGGTGACTGATGCACAGCATTATGGAAAGTTCACACCTTCACCAGAAGTTAGGAAGCAGTCTTAGAGGGAGCATGTCCTTGATGGCAACCTCATGATTTTGGCCATATCTTTTCCAGACGAGTAAGGGAATGTGTGTATTGTTTTAAACTATGTCTTTGTGGTACTTTGTTATGGCTGCCCTAGGAAAGTCATATACAGGAGAGATGAACTTGATCAAACTAGTAATAGCTAATATTATATTTGATGGTGAAAGGATGACAAGTAAGAATGCCTATTCTCAACACCTTTATTCACCAGTGTGGGAAATTCTAACCAGAGCACTAAGGCAAGAAGAGGAAACGTAAAGCCTACAAATCACAAAGGAAGAAAGCAAGCAGTCTCCATTTTAATATGACATGATTTTACACAGAAAGTATTTTTAAAGCTTCCAAGAACTCCTAGAACTTACTAGGAAGTTCAGCAGGATTTCAGGATTCAGAATAAATATACAAAAATCATTTTATTTTTGTACAGTAGCAATGAACTTGTGGAAAATTAAGCTAAAAACATAGTTGCTCCAAAAAGATACTTAACTGTAGTTCTAACAATTTATAGTCTGCACCTTTAATACTGAAAAGTACAAAATAATGAAGAAGGACATCAAAGAAGATCCAAATACATGGAGAGACATCTATGTTTATGAATTATGAGATTCAGTTGTATTTGTTCATTTGGGTTGTAGGCAAAACCCAATTCCTTACACTTGTAGGAATGAGGGTCCTACTTCCTTTCTAGTTCTTTTCTGAGGAACATTCTTATTTTCTAGAATCCACCTAGAGTCCACCAAGAGTCCTTGGCTTTTGTTCCCCTTCCTTCATTTTCAGAATTAGTAAAGTGGGTTGAGTGCCCATCGTATTTTGACTCTTCCATTTCATTTTTCTCATTCAGTTTAATTTGTTTTTAAGAATAATATGATTAGATCATGGCAATTGGGCAATCAGCATAATCTCCTTATTTGAAGATCATCTGTTCAGCAACCTTATTTCCTGCTTTACAACATGAGGTAATACATTTATAGGGGTTAGATTGTACACATCTTTTGATGGGCACAGAGATTACCCTACCTACCACACATGCCTAGCCCTTTGATGGCTTCCTGTTGCTTCTGGCATTGTATATAAGGTTTTAAATATCACACCCTTCCCTCCTTGGTTACTTTTACTTCTGATTCAGCTACCTGTGTTATCTAGCATAGGCCATATCTTTTATGGTTAATGTCTCTGTGTGTATTCTCTTCTTAGGAACTTCTCTCCTTTCTACAACTTAATCTTCAAAACTCAGGTCAGAAGTCAGAGGCTTTAGAATCACAGGAGAAAGAGAGAGAGATGTTACTTTCTGTCCCATAGCACCATGATTGTAGGCTTATTATGTCATGGAAATGCTTTCAGTTTACATTTGTTTTAACCACTAGTCTGTGGTACTTTCAAGGGCACAGAACAGTTTACTCATTTGCATTTCTTTTATTTAGTTGCAGGATCAAGCACATGGTGAGCCCTTTACAAAAGTAACTGAATTTGTTAATGAATTACCACTGATTTTAGTGGTAATAAAGTTGCACACTTTGAGTAGCAATCAGTCAAATTCTAAAGTGTGATTTAGGAAAGGGACTCTAGATTCATCATCCTTGGTTCAGTATGGATACCAGTTCTGATATCAGAATTGATGCTTTCAGCATCAAGGTTGAGACAGGTTCAGTAATGCTCCATAGAAGGAGTGTTCCTATTATGACCTTTTCTACATAATAAAGTAAGGGCATAGGCCTGGATGTTGCACACCTAGATGGTATTTCTAAGGGTCCTTAATGTCTCTTGGATGGCCCTTTTACTACATATAAAAATAAAAGAGGATTTAGTTTCATTTAAAACTGTTTATTGAGTGCTTAGTCCATCCCAATGCTTGGTTGAATAAGAAATGGTTCCTATCCTTACAGAATTTCATTGGGTAACTTTGCTAGTATAGCTTGGTTGATGTAATCAAGCTCTGATCATCCATGGTGTTTATCTTTTTTTTTTTTTTTTTGTACTGGTGATTGAACTCAGGGGCACTCGACCACTGAGCCACATCCCCAGCCCTATTTTGTGTTTTATGTAGAGACAGGGTCTTACTGAGTTGCTTAGCACCTCGCCGTTGCTGAGGCTGGCTTTGAACTAGTGATTCTCCTGTCTTCAGCCTTCCAAAGTACTGGGATTACAAGCGTGAGCCACCGCGCCTGGCTCATGATGTGTATCTTTTCTTCATTGTTTGGGAAACATACTTGATAGAGCTATGCTGCTTTCAGCCAGGAGATAAATCTGAGATTTGACTACCCATTTCATTGCTTATTGAGGTGACTGGTTGTATTTGCTTCCTAAAACCAATGAAATGTCAGAAATAACTTTATATACTTTTGATTTCACTCTGTCTCTGCAAACAATAACTGAATTTCAAAGACTAATCTGCTTTTGAACATTCAAAAGTGGTTTGAACATTGTGATTCCAGTCTTGCTCTTTGCTCTCTCCCCTGAAACTCCCTCTGCCTTTATCTTCTTTTCTCTTTTGAAAGTCTGGTTACCTCTTTGCCTCTTAGCCTACATTGAGAATCCTACCAGAAGTACCAGGAAGTGCTACTTGATCACAGAATTTTTCCTTAAAGCAATTAAAGTGAAGAGTTTGATATCTCCTGTTACAGAATTTTAAGAGGCAGATTTTGTCCTGGCATGGTGGCTCATGCCTGTAATCCCAAATGAAGCAGGAGGATTCAAAGCTGAAAGGCAGACTCAGCACAATAGTGAGACCCTGCTTCAGATTAAAATTAAACAATAATAAAGAAAAAAAGGAAGAGGAATGCAGCTCAATGGAAGTGAAGCCTTGGGTTCAGACTCCAAAGTCTATGTCTCTCTTTCTCTCACATACACACAAACAGAGATTTTGTGTTAAATTAACACTTGCCACATTATATTTTGGTGTTTTCCAGTAGAAAGTTATACCATTGTGAAGAAACAGCATTAACATAGCATTCGTTTGTCCATGATAAGATCTGTGTGATGCTGCCTGCTTCAACTTTCTCACTGAGGATTGCTTTTGGCTATTCTTGGCCTCGTATTTTTCCAAACAAATTACATGACTGCTTTTTCTATTTTTATGAAGAATGTCCTTGGAATTTTAATAGGATTGCATTAAATCTGTATAGCACTTTTGGTCATATGATCATTTTGACAATATTAATTCTGTCTAGCCAAGAACATGGGAGATAATTCCATCTTCTTTTTTTATTTTTATTTTTTAATTAGTTTATTTAGTTGCATTTCAAGTCATAGTACATATATAGAGCTCAGTTTTTCCATTTCTCTGGTTGCAAACCAGATAAAGTCACACCATTTGTGTCTTTATACATGCACCAAGGGTAGTGATGACGATCTCAATCAACCATCTTTACTGTACCCATTCTCCTTTCCCTCCCCCCACCTCCTCCCTACCTTGTCCAGAGTTCCTAATTCCATCTTCTAAGATCATCTTTCTTTCTTTAGTGTTTGTAGTTTTCATTGTAAAGGTCTTTCACCTCTTTTGTTCAATTGAT
Source organism: Xerus rutilus (assembly GCA_028644305.1). Taxonomy (NCBI): domain Eukaryota; kingdom Metazoa; phylum Chordata; class Mammalia; order Rodentia; family Sciuridae; genus Xerus; species Xerus rutilus. Next base: position 102,399,388 of record CM053404.1, read on the forward strand.
TCCAAAATATTGTATTTTTTTGAGAATACTGTGAATGGGTTAGTTTTCCTAATTTCTCTTTCAGCTGAATCATTACTGATGCATAGGAACACAATTGATTTATGGATGTTAACTTTATATCCTGCTACTTTGCTGAATTCATTTATGAGTTCTAAATTTTTTCTTGTGGAGTTTTTTGGGTATTCTAAATATAGAATCATGTCATTGGCAAATAGGGACAGTTTGAGCTTTGCTTTTCTTATCTATATCCTCTTAATATTTTTCTTCTAATTGCTCTGGCAGGAGTTTGAAGGAGTTTCTATGTTGAACAGAAGTGGCAAAAGACAGCATCCTGTCTGGTTCCAGTTTTTAGAGGGAATGCTTTCATTTTTTCTCTATTTAGAATAATGATGTTGGTTTTGGGTTTAGCATATATAGCTTTTACAACGTTGCAGTATGTTCCTGCTCTCCCTAGATTTTCTAGTATTTTGAACATGAATAGATGCTGTATTTTGTTAAATGCTTTTTCTGCATCTATTGAGGTAATCATGTGATGCTTGTCCTTAAGTCTATTGATGTGATGAATTACATTTTTTGATTTCCATATGCTGAATCAACCTTGCATCCCTGGGATGAATCCCATTTGATCATGGTGCACTATCTTTTAAGTATGTTTCTGATGTGATTTCTCAGTATTTATTAAGAGTTTTTACTATGCTCATGGTAGTATCAAGGTGATACTAGCTTCATAAAGTGATTTTGGAAGGGTTCCCTCCTTTTTTATTTCATGGAATAATTTGACGAGGATTGGTGTTAATTCTTCTTTGAAGGTCTGGTAGAACTCGGCTGGGAATCTGTCTGGTCCTGGGCTTTTTTTTGTGTTGGTGGGGTCAGGGGACAAAAGGCAGTCAATGTAGATAATACATAATTGGGTCCAACTGGGGAAATGGGGACTGGTTTGAAAGGAAAGGAAATCAAAAGTGAATACCTCCAGAGGCTTTCTCCCCTCCTTCCTCACCTGTAGTCAAAGTGACCTGCCTCCAGGGAATTGTTCCTCTGCACAGGGGCTGTTAATGAATGCTCCTTTCTTGCCTGGACCCTTGGGTGGCTTTGTTCCCACCCTTGAATCACTCTACCCTTGGCCCACCTTTTGATTAAGAGTCACTTTGGTCACAAGTCATGCATGCAGGATTGGGCGGGGGAAGAGGCCATGAAAACAAAAGAATTCTAAAATGTATATAAAGGGCAGGACAACCCCACTTCATTGGATACCAGCTCTGTATCCCCTTCTTTCTCCCAGGAGAAGTCTGTCTCTAGTTTATCCTTTAAATAAAACTTGCTTTCTATGCTTGCCTTGGCATTACTTGGGTGTTCAATCTTCAGCATCTGATACATCACTGGTTGTATCACTGGGAGGCTTTTGATGGCATCTTCAATTTCACTGCTTGAAATTGCTGTGTTTGAATTTCTATGTCCTCCTGATTCAATTTTGATAGGTTGTATTTCTCTACAAATTTGTCATTGTCTTCAAGATTTTCTATTTTACTGGAATATAAATTATCATCGTGACATTTCCTTTTTCATCACAAATTTTAGTAATTTGAGTTTTCCTTCTCTTCATTAGCTTCACTAAGAGTTTATCAATTTTATATATATTTTTTTCATAGAACCATCTTTTGGTTTTGTTGATTTTTTGGATTATTTCTTTTGTTTCAATTATATTGATTTCAGCTCTGATTTTAATTATTTACTGTCTTGCACTGTTTTTGGTGTTAATGTGTTCTTTTTCTAGGACTTGAGATGCAATGTTAGGTTATTTATTTGTTGAGTTTCTATTCTTTCAATGAATGAGCTCAATGTAATGAATGTTCCTCTTAGCAGTACTTTCATAGTGTCCCAGAGATTTTGATATGTTGTGTCAATATTCTCACTTATCTATAATTTTATTCTCTCTTATTGCTGAATAATATTCCATTGTGTATATGTACCACAGTTTCTTTATCCATTCATCTATCAAAGGACATCTGGGTTGCTTCCACAATTTTTCAATTGTGAATTGAGCTGCTATAAACATTGAAGTGGCTGCGTCACTGTGATATGCTGTTTTTAAGTCTTTAGGGTATAGGCCAAGGAGTGGAATAGCTGGATTAAATGGTGGTTCCATTCCAAGTTCTTTAAGAAATCTTCATACTGCTTTCCAAATTGGTTGCATCAGTTTTCAGTCCCACCAGCAATGTTTGAGTGTGCCTTTTTCACCACATCCTCACCAGCACTTATTGTTGCTGGTATTTTGGATAGCTACCATTCTGACTGGGGTGAAATGAAATCTGAGAGTAGTTTTGATTTGCATTTCTCTGATGGCTAGAGACGTTGAACATTTCTTCATATATATTTTTATTGATTGTACCTCATCTTCTGAGAGGTTTCTATTCAGCTCCTTAGCCCATTTATTGATTGGGTTGTTTGTTTTTTTGGTGTTGTTTGAGTTCTTCATATATCCTGGAGATCAGTGCTTTATCATTATTCAGCAATAAAAGAGAATAAAATTATAGCATTTACAGGTAAATGGATGGAATTAGAGAACATTATGCTAAATGAAGTAAGCCAATCCCCAAAAGCCAAATGCCGAATGTTCTCTCTGATTAGTGGATGCTGATACATAAGCGGGGTGGGAATGGGGAACATAGGAGAAATGGAGGAACTCTGGATGGAGTAGGGGGAGGTGGGGGGGGAGGGGAATGGGTGTAGTAAAGATGGTTGATTGAGATGGTCATCACTACCCTTGGTGCATGTATGAAGACACAAATGGTGTGACTCTATCTGGTTTGTAACCAGAGAAATGGAAAAATTGAACTCTATATATGTACTATAATTTGAAATGCATTTAAATAAATTAATAATAAAAAAAATCAAGTCTATCCTGATCTACTCTGGAAAATGTTCCATGTGCTGAGAAGAATGTGTTTTCTACAGCTATTGAATAGAATGTTCTATAATATCTGGTAGATCCACTTGGTCTAGGTATAATTAAACTCTGCTGGTTAAAAAAAAATATTCTCATTTACCTCTAAGTATTTTTTTATTTCATCCCTATTTCTGCTATCCATTGGTCATGACTAGCATATTTAGTCTCCAGATGTTAGAGTAATTTCTATTTTTTATTTTATCATTGATTTCTAATTTCATTCCATTATGATCTGATAGACTACAAGGTATCATCTTTATTTTTTTGTATTTGCTAATAGTTGCTTTGTAGCCTAAGATTTTAGAGAGGATACATGTGATGTTGAGAAAAAGTATATTCAGTCATTCATGGGTGAAATATTCTATGTATGTCTTCTAAGTCTAAATTATTAATTGTATGTTTTAGTTCTACAGCTATTTTTTTTCTTTTAGTTTTTGTTTGGAGGATCTATCCAGTGGTGAGAGGTGTGTGTTAAAGTCACCCAGTATTATTGTGTTATGGTCTATTTGATTTTTGAAATTGATAAGGGTTTATTTGATATATGTACATAACTCCACTGTTTGAAGCATAAATATTTATGATTGTTTTTTTTATTATTATTTTCTCCTTTAATGTACCTGGTAAAACAACAGTGTTGGGAGCTCAAGTAATAAAACTGGATATTATAATATGATAGACTATAAGATTTATCATTGCAAAGTAAAAAGTTCAATACATTTCAAATTATATGTATAATGTCACTTCATAACATCACTTATTGATATTGTTTGTCACATGAGCACAGTGTTGAAAAAATAAGCAGAAAATGCTCATTTTCAATACAATGAATGGAAAAAAATTGTTAGTTTTCTCTGCCTTATGGGAAATTGAAACATTTTTGAGGCAAATCTAAGGAACAAAAGTTATGAAAATACTTTCAGGAATAAAATCGCTCTTGGAAATACAAATTACAAAATGGATTCTAAAAATATAACAGTGCAGATAAGCACATGCTTCCTTTCTCAACTTATGAAGCAGCATCTTGACTGCATGAGGATTCTTTAGCTAGCTAATCAGCTCAGGTGGCTCATTCTCTGTGAAAATAAACAAACTAACAAACAAACAACAAATAAAGAAATACCAGTTGTATTCAATTCTAGTTTTCTTTTTCTGATAAACCATAAACTATTCAATATATAAAACTGCTCAATATATAAAAATTATATAATTTATTCTATATAAAGAAATTAAAAAGTCTACAGAAGATGTAGAAATAAGATTAAAAACATGAAATAAAATTAATCACATTGGTTTTCTGTATCCAACAAAAGCATTTGCCAAATAAAATGGATGATAAAATGGAAAGAAAACCAGAGAAGGAAAAAAGAGTATAGAAATGGAAATAATATATAAAATTCAACAATTTTTTAAACATTGTTTTAAAATTAAGAAACTGACTTCATGTGTCATCTCTGATATATTAAGTAATCAAAAGTCATCAATTTTATCCTTACAGTAACAAAAATGTCTGAAAATCAAATTATATTTTTTGAACCCAACAATGTACTGCTAGAGCTGTCAACTAGTATATATAATCTTGAAGAATGGCTGGAGAAAGAATATGGGCTAATTTGAGATTAAGGAAACTTTGTGGTCCTGTAGACTTATGGAAACCCTCACAGTGCCACAGTTTTCCTTTCAGGTACCCTACTAGTTTCCTGCTGAAGATTCCAAAAAGACCTCATGTCTCTGATATGATTAGGTTGTAAATTTTAAAAACGGTCAATTAAGGACAAAGTTTCAAAGAGAAATATTGGGTTACTGCAGTCAGAGACAGGAGTAAGGGTGCCAGTGAGGGTGGTACCAATTGATGAAACACTTGTGAAAGTCATAGTCCTCAGACATAGTCCTCAGACATAAACATAGACATAAGATTAGAAAAAACTCCTTTGTCTCATATCTGACCTGCACAACAGCAAGGATCTGGTATAATAATAAATTACAGCTGAAAAAATTATAATATGCAGATTCTTTCTCCTTGAAGTAGTGTTTAAGGAAACTCAAATAGTGAGATAAAAAAAAAAGTACAGGATGAAAACTTAAAGCCTCTGGTACCTTTAGCTGCAAGCAAGCATTAAACACCAGACAAGTTCTCACCAGATAAAATAAATACTCCTATCAGTGGCCTATTTACCTCATTTTTTATTATTCAATAAAACATGTCTGGCTTTCAATAAAAAATTATAATACAGGCCAGAAGACATGCTAAAATATAGTCTGAAGATAAAAATCAGACTCAAACATATCATACATGTTTGAATTGCCAAGTTAAAAAATACTAAAGTAATTATGATTAATACATCAAATACTCCAATGAGAAAAACGTATAAGGCATGCAAAAACTTATAAACTATGTTAGGGAAAATTGAAGCTCTAAGAATCAAAACAAAATTCTAGAAATCAAACATGCTGAAATAGAAAGGAAGAATGCTTTCTGATGCCATCAATTAAATTGTGGCCAAGGGAAAAAACCATGATCTTGATGATAAGTTAATTAAAAATTTCCCAAACAAAAATACAAAGGAAATGAAAGCAACCCAAGAATTGTAGGACAATATCAAAGACTAAAGCATGCATAATTAGAATACAAAAAGAAGGAAAACAGAGCAGAAAAAATATTTAAAGTAAAACTATCTGAGAATTTTTCAAAAACTAAGGTGAGATAATAAGCACAGATTTTGAGGTAATATCAAGTGGAATAAGTACCAAATATAAATAGGTGAATAAATAAAGTAATACCTAGTCATCTCATATCCAAATTACAGAAAACTAAAAACAAAGAAAAATTTTTGAAGGAAGAAAAAAAAATAATTGCCTTACTTATACAGCTATAGAGGAAAAAGGATAATAAATTCATTGGATAGCACAATGACCAATTTTTATCTTCAGCTGATGTTCCTAATACAGTCCTTTTATCCATTGTAGGCATAGTCCTGAGCCAACATCTGTGTGAATTCCACAATTTCAATCTTTTTAAAATTCAATCTGCCAGTCTATGTCTTTTAATTGATGAATTTAGACTATTAACGTTCAGAGTTATTATTGAAATATGACTTGTATTCCCATTTATTTTAGTTTATTTTTGGATTTAACTTGACTTGGTTTCTCCTTTGATTGGCTTTTCCTTTAGTGTAGTTCCTCCCTTTGCTGATTTTCATTGTTGTTTTTCATTTCCTCCTCGTGGAATATTTTGCCAAGAACTCTCTGTAGTGCAGGCTTTCTTGCTGTGAATTCTTTTAACTTTTGCTTATCATGGAAGGTTTTTATTTTATCATCACATCTGAAGCTTAGCTGGGCGTGGTGGCTCACGTTGTAATCCCAGCACTTTGGGAGGAGAATCATGAGTTCAAAGCCAGCCTCAGCAATGGCGAGGCGCTAAGTAACTCAGTGAGACCCTGTCTCTACATAAAACACAAAATAGGGCTGGGGATGTGGCTCAGTGGTTGAGTGACCCTGAGTTCAATCCCCAGTACCAAAAAACAAAAAAAAAACAAAAAAACAAAACAAAACTGAAGCTTAATTTTGCTGGGTATAAGATTCTTGGTTGGCCTCCATTTTCTTTCAGAGTTTGGTATATGATGTTCCAGGATCTCCTGGCTTTGAGGGTCTGGGTTGAGAAATCTGCTGAAATCCAAATTGTTTTCCCCCTGTATGTAATCTGCTCCTTCTCTCTTGCAGCTTTAAAAATTTTATCCTTATGGGTATGTTAGGCATTTTCATTACAATGTGCCTTGGTGTGGATCTGTTGTACTTCTATATATTTGGTGTCCTGTAAGCCTCTTGTATTTTCATTTTCCAATTCATTCTTCATGTTTGGGAAATTTTCGGATATTATTTCATTGAACAGATTGTGCATTCCTTTGGTTTATACCTCTGTGCCTTCCTCTATCCCAATAATTCTTAGATTTAGTCTTTTCATGTTATTCCATATTCCTGAATGTTCTGTGCATGGTTTCTTACTATCTTCATTGTGTGATCACCTGTATTTTGAAGAGTATATATTTTGCCTTCATTGTCTGAGGTTCTGTCTTCCAAGTGATCTAGTCTGCTGATGATGCTATCTATTGAATTTTTTGTTTGGTTTATTGTTTCCTTCATTTCAAGGATTTCTGCTTGGTTCTTTTTCAAAGTGTCTCTTTCTTGAAGTAATCTTTTGCTCCCTGTATTTGCTCTCTAATCTCTTTGTTGGAGTGATAAATGGTTGCCTGTATTTTCTCTGTAATCTTTTTGTTGGATTGATCAATAGTTGCCTGTATTTTCTCTCTTACATTATTCTGTGCTTCACAGATCATTTTAATTGTGTATGTTCTGAACTCCTTTGGCATTTTATCTACTGTGCTGTCAATGGATTCTATTGTTGGAGTATATTGGTTTGTTTGGGGCATTTTCTTTCATTGTTTTTTCATGTTGTTCATGTGTCTTCCTCTCTAGCAATTCTGATCTGAGGTAATGTTGTAGTGTCACAGTAATTTGCCAGTATCTCATCACCTCTGGTGTAACTGGGCCTGTAGGGACCTCAGGGATGATCTTCCTGGTCCTGGCTCTTGACTCTAGACAGATGTAGGCAGGCACAGCCACTGGTTGGTAGATGGGTGGGCTGCAGCCCAGTCAGTCTCCTCTTCCACCTGTAGGCCAGCAGTCGGTCTGCTCTGCCTCCTCCGTTCATCTGTCCTGGTCGATTATGTTTTGTTGATGTATAATTTCCCTTAAGCAGTTGAAATGTCTTTATCTCTTCTGATTAACTCTGCCTTGAAGTCCATTTTATCCGATATGATGACAGAAAATCCTGCTTGTTTACTAGATCCATATAAATGATATATTTTTTTCCTGATCCTTTTACCTTCAGTCTGAATGTCTGCCTGTAAGGTGAGTGTCTTGTAGACAGCATATTGTTGGGTCCTGTTCTTAATCCAATCTGTCAGTCCATACCTTTTGACTGATGATATTAAGTCATTTACATTCAATGTTATTTTTGAGATGATTTTTATTTCCTGACATTTTGATTTATACCTGGTTTTTAATTTGAGTTAGTTCTTTGAATGACTATTCTTCTAGTGTAGTTTTTCCTTTTGCTGGTTTTCACTTTTATTTTTCATTTCTTCTTCATGAAATACCTTACTGAGTATGTTTTGTAGTACAGGATTTCTAGTTGTGAATTCTTTTTAACTTTTATCATTGTAGGTTTTTATTTCATTGTCAATTCTTTTTTTAAAATATTTTTTATTTAGTTGTCAATGAATATTTATATGTTGTGCTGAGAATTGAACCTAGTGATGCACACATGCTAGGTAAGCAATTACCACTGTGCTATGACCCCAGCCCCTCATTGTCAATCCTTAAACTTAATTTTTCTGTGTATAGTATTCTTGGCTGGCATCCATTTTCTTTCAGAGCCTGGTATATATTATTCCAAGACCTCCTAGCTTTGAGGGTCTGAGTTGAGAAATATGCTGAGATTCAGACTGGTTGTCTTCTAAACGTCACCTACTTTTTTTCTCTGATAGCCTTTAGAATTCTATCCTTATTCTGTATGTTAGGCATTTTCATAATAATGTGCCTTAGTGACAGTCTGTTATAATTGTGTATATTTGGGGTCCTATAAGCCTTCTGTGTTTGATTTTCTGTTTCAGTCTTTGGGTTTGAGAAATTTTCTGATATATTTCATTGAAAAGACTGTGCATTTCTCACATTTGTATCTCCAAACCTTCATATATCCCAATAAATCTTAAATTTGTTCTTTTCATGTTATCCCATATTTCTTGGGAGTTCTGCTCATGTTCTCTTAACATCTTTTTCTCCATTGTCAACTTATTTTCAAGATTATATATTTTTGTCTGCATTGCCTTAAACTGACTTCCAAGTGCTCTAGTTTGTTCATGATTTTTTCCATTGAGTTTTCAATTTGGCTTATTCATTCATTTTGAGGATTTCTGCTTGATTTGTTTTTCAGAATCTCTATCTCTTTATTGAAGTGATCTTTTATTCTCTGTATTTTCTTTTTTTTGGAGAGGTACTGGGGATTGAACTCAGGGATACTCAACCACTGAGCCACTTTGCCAGCCCTATTTTGTATTTTATTTAGAGACAGCATCTCACTGAGTTGCTTAGTGCTGTTGCTGAGACTGGCTTTGAACTTGTGATCCTCCTGCCTCAGCCTCCTGAGCTGCTGGGATTATAGGCATGTGCCACTGCCCCCTGCTCCCTGTATTTTCTCTCTGATTTCACTCTTTACATGGTCCTTTGCTTGCCAGTTTAACTAAACTCCTTGTCTGACACTGTGATGTTGACAAATTCTGTTACTAAAGTATTGTGGTGTATTTGGGGTGATTTGTTCCCTTGCTTTTTCATGTTGTTTGTGTGTCTACCCATCTAACAGTATGGGTATGAGTCAACAGTTTCTACCCTGTGGACTTATATCATCCCTGAAGTTTTCCAGTACCTTACATTTTAGGGGGAGACAAATAATAACAACAACCAATGCAAACAATATACCACATAAAACAAATACTTCCTGCTTTGGCATTCACAATGTTAATCATCACAACAAACAGAAATTATATGATCAGTTACTGCCCACAGTAAAAACAGTAAGTTTACATAAGGGCTTACAATTTTAAATATTGACTAGGAATAGAAGTGATGTAGGATGTAATGATTGTGAGGTAGGAGGAGAGAAAACAGAAGTAGAAAAAGCATGAAAATAAATAAAGGTTGGCTATTATCAGAGGAAAGAGAGAAAGGGAAACAGATAAGTGAGAGAAAAACTATATAAAATAAAAATTTAATAAATAATTTAAAAAATTAAAAATAAGAGTACAAGAACAGAACTGATTATTCTAATCAAACATCTTAGTCTTCAAAATACTGATCCAGGAAAAATAAATGCCTTCAAAAAATGCTAGCAATGAGAAAAAAGAAACATGTGAATATGTATAAGTGTCCAAGAACCATTCAAGTCACAATTTAACAGAGAGAAGAAAAAAGGGGAAAAAAAAGGATCTCAATGTAAACTTAAAAAATTTTTTCCATTGGGGTTAAAAGATTCTTGGTTTTCTTTGTTAGGAGTGTTAGATGGTGTTGCTGGAATGTGAAGGGAAATCCCATAGGCCTGCCTCCTGATGGCAGGGTTCAGACTTAGGTAGCTCCCAGGTTCTTCACTGAATGGCGATTGGTTTGAAGATTTTAAATCAGTACACTTCCAGGGTTGAGCAGTTGCTGGACTACACTGGGAGACTATCCCCCAGGAAAAACACCTGGGCTACACTTCTGCAGTAGATGGGACAATCCTTGCTCCCCTCAGTCAGTCATGAACTCTGCATTTTCTGGACTTTCAGGTTCAGACTCCAAACTGAATCATTTTCTACCACACCCTTGCAAATTCCCAACCACGTGGGTCTCTGCCAGTCAGGCATGTCTCTCAGCCTGTCATTCAAGCAGCCAGTCAGGGTGTAGGGGTGGGGAACTCAGTGGTTTTCCCTGACCTGTATTTCCCTTTATAAACCTCTCTCCAGGTTTTTTTTTTTTTTTCTTCCCGGTCACTTAGGCACACTCTATGCCACATGATGTGGATTTGCCAGACATGTATTTCAAACCAGGCACAGTTGCCAGGATTTGGGTCCTGATCTGCCCATCTTCTGCACCACAGCTGCAAAATGGTTCTTTCCTCTGTTTCCTGACATCTGGGAGAGATGCAACTTCTTTCCTACACAAGGATATTGTGCAGGACACTTTTCAGGTTAGTCGCACAGTCTCTTTGATTTCTAACCTCTCCTTACCCAGACAAACCTTTGACTTCTTAAAAATGCAGGTTCCTTTAATAGATGTTGCCCTCCACTATTTTAATGTAGGGAGGAATCTCACCAGTAGATACCAAATGCCAGCAGCAGAAGTGCTAGGGATTTCTTCATTTTGTTCTATCCAACCTCCTGAGGCCCCGATCTGCTTTGAATGTACAAAATGAATTCCCAGCAATGTCCCCCTTCTCACCTTGCTGAGAAGCTGTATGGCTGATTTCTTGGTTTCACACTTGGAGTAACCAGAAATGTGACCTTTTCTAATCCACCATTTTAAATCCCCTAAGAATATTACCTTCTAAGGGCATGATAAACAGTGTTTTGTGTTTATGATTTTTGAGTTCTTATATTGTAGAAAACACTCGAAGATACTGATGATGAAATGATAGAATATCATGGATTAGCCTCAAGATACGTCAGGGAGTATCTTTTTTTTTTTTTTTTAAATATTGTTTTAGTTGTAGATGGACACAATGTCTTTATTTTATTGCTTTGTATGTGGTGCTGAGGATCGAACCCAGGGCCTCACGCATGCAAGGCAAACACTCTACCACTGAGCTACAATCCCAGCCCACCAGGGAGTATCTTGAACCACTTTCTTCTTGTAGCTGGGGGGGTCCATCTTCACAGGAAAATTGTATGTTTTTCTCTACTTTCGCTTATGTTTGAAAAAGTCCATAATAAAGAGTTAAAGAGGGCTGGGGTTGTGGTTCACTGGTAGAGCACTTGCCTCACATGTGGGAGGCACTGGGTTCGATCCTCAGCACCTCATATAAATAAATGAATAAATAAAGGTCAATCAACAACTAAAAAAATTTTTAAAAAAAACGAGTTAAAGAAAGACTTTCCATCATAGGATCCTTGTATGTTTTGATTTCTCCCTGCCTTTTTCACACCCTTGCTCACTTCCTCTAGATTTCAACCACCCTATGGTATTCTCATTTTCTTGGACTAGGAATCTTTTCTATAGTATTTAATAGAGACATATGGCTTTCTCACTAATCCCCTTCTCTGCATCTTTGTTCTCTTACATCCATTAATTCATCTGTCTTCTCACCAAGGTCCCTTGACCTCTTTCCCCTGGAGGGTAATGGTCCTTAACAGAACCAGGCTCCTTATCACTAGTGGCACTCAGAGAGGGGTTGCATACTTGTGCCCAAGCACCTTGCAAGCCCTCTCCGTCTCTCTGTGAATGACCTGTGTGTCAGAGCACTCTGCTTGTCCACTGAGGCAAATGTTCAGACTGCATAATTACCTGTGAAGAACTGAAAGGGACAACAAGAGCAACTGGCTACCTGGGGAGGGGAGAATGACATATATTAATCATTCAATTCTTTTCCTAAATTGATACTTTACTATTCATATGAAACAGAGAAATTATATTAATTCTAATATAACTTTTCATTATAGTATACTTTTCCTCCTGCTTCTTTTTAAGAAATTGCAACTATTTTCTTCTAAAATAGTTATCTGTCCTAATAACCTCTCTGAGAGGAAGGGAGAAGGAAGTCTCCAGTCTCCAGAAGAGCAAATTCAGGCACAGCAAGTATAAATAAACTGTCTGAGGTCACATGGGAAGCCAGCAGATGGACTGAGAGCAACATTTCTGCCTCTCAGGCCCATCCTGAGGCTCACAGGCTTTCCTGAGGGTGTGGCTGGCGGGATGTGCATTTTTATCCCTATTGTTCTTTGCTGTTTACTTGCAGGATGTGAAAGCATAGCATGTAATGGAATACCAGATGTTCTACGTGGGAGGAATTTAATCAGTCACATACACTTGAGCGTGCCTTTTTCTAATTGCACCCAGCTCCTTTCATTGAGCACAAAAATGTAAATCTGTTTCCCAAAGTGCTACCAAGTCCCTCAGCCAGAAAGGAGATATTGCTGGTTCTTTGGTGTTTTTCTCTTTTAGCCGAAGAACATACAAGGAAGTCTAGTGAAAGCATCTAGTGGATTCTTCTTATTTTTCAGGTGGGACCACTGAAGTGGCCTAGAATAGCTGGGGAACGTCTGAAGGTCACAGGCTTCTTGGCCTGGTTTCAAAGACCCCACCTGCTGACAAGGCCTCCTCAACCAACCTCACTGCTCATCTCTCCCCAGCTCTTACCCTTTTCCCTGGACAGGCAAGCTGGTTGTCTCCGTAATCAATATCGTGCATCCTGCCCTGGTGATTGTTCATTTAGCTTTGTCTCATCTCCAAATCCTGGCAGAGGATGGGTGCTACCTCATATTAGCCCACTGACCTTGCGCTTTTCTGCAGAGCTGGAGGGCACAGTCTGTGTACCATATGACTTTAGCACTTAATAGTGTACATGCATGTGTGCATGTAAATATATGTGTGTGTGAGTTTACATGCACATGTGTATATGAATGTATGCAAGTGTGCATGTGTGTGCACAAATGTGTGCATTAGTCAACAGAACTATTGTAGATATGAAGTGAACACTCACTCTGTTGAAACACTCTCTGGCCCATCTCTCTTGCAGCTCTCTTGACCTCCTTGGGAACCACGTCATCTTCAGCATCAGAGACCTGGTATACTGTGTGACCTGCACCCAGTTGGTAAGGACCTCCTTTCTCCTCAAGACCAGTAGTGTGTTCTACCTGGAAATACATAAGGACAATTCAGATGGTAAGTCTGAACCTGACCACAAAACAAAAGTTAGATTATTGCTTTAAGAGTTCTGTGATTGGCTTATTTCACTTATTATGATATTCTCCAATTCCATCCATTAAAAAACCAAAGGCCAAATGTTTTCATTGATATGTGGATGCTAATTCACAATAAGAGAGGAGAACTAGAGAAGAATAGAGAGTTATCTTAGATTAGGTAGAGGAGAGTGAAGGGAGGGGAGGGGAGAGGATATGGGGATAGGAAGGAGAGTAAAATGAAACAGACATTATTACCTTATGTACATATATGACTGCATGACTAATGTGATTCTATAACATGCACAATCAGAAAAATGAGAAATTATACCCACTCTATGTATGATATGTCAAACTGCATAAATGCATTCTACTGTCAGGTACAACTAATTAAAACAAATTTAAATTTTTTTTAAAAAGATAGCTCTGTCAGATATATTAATTGTATATATATGTAATTATATATATAATGTATTATTATATATTAATAATATATTAATATATTGATTAATATATAATTAATAATATATTAATATATAACTATATATTAATTGTATATGTGTAATTATATATAATTAATATATAATAGTATATATAATTTATATTATATATAATATATTATATATACACACATAATTATATATTATTGCATACATATAATTGTATATATACACATATATGTATATATAATTATATATGTATTTATATAATATACATATATAGTATATATGTTAATTGAATATATATTAATGGCTTGAAATTATGGATACTTACTATATGTTTGCTAATTAAATGAGCAACTTTTCCTTCATGTTACCTTATTTTCCCACAAAATATCAATTGACAATGAAGCTACAGATAAAGTTTCTTTTGTTTTGAAAATAATGAAAAACAATACACAGAATGATTAAGTGACCTAATGATGATCTCTGGCTTAGCTAAGATCTGAAGGTAAGTATTGTATCAACTTTGACTTTTAGATTTGAATAATATAGAATGGATAAATATTATTAGCTTTAGAACAGTCTTTCAATATAAATAAATCTAAGTTTACATACTTGTACATATATGTCATACGATACCCTACGAGTGGTTTAAAAATGAAAGTTAAAATGGCTATAAGTCTAGTAGATAGTATTATAAAAAGTGGTGGGGATATTAGCTAGTTATATTCCAGCTGAAATCATTTTAAAGTAATACCCTGGATAGGCATGGTGGTATACACATGTAATCCCAGAGACTTGAGAACTTGAGGCAGGAGGATCACAAATTCAAAGCCAAATTCAGCAAGTGATCTATGCACTAAGCACTTTAGTGAGACCCTATATCAAAAGAAAAAATGAAAAGGGCTGGGGATGCGGCTCAGTGGTTAAGCACCTTGGGGTTTAATCTTTGGTATCAATCAATCAATCAATCAATCAATCAAATGCTACATTGACCAAAGAAAATACATACATCTACTGGCCAGATTTGGTCTTTGGGTTACTGATTTATTACCTTTGCTTTATAAGAATACTAATAACTAGTGTCTTTTGTTTGCTCACAGGTAATATGAGAACTTAGGATGACACTTCAGTATTGAAGGGCAGTATTGTACAGTAGCGTAAGTACAGTACTGTATTTTATACTAGTTAAGGCAGACTGCCTGAGTTTGAATTCTGGCTCCAACTCAATAGCTGTATCTTTGGGAAAATTACACAACTTCTCTGTGTCTCAGTTTCTTCATTTATAAAGCAGGTATACTACTTTATACTTGATTTACTTCATGGGACTGTCATGAAGAAAAAATGCTTAGAAAAGTAACTGGCAAAAAATAAGAGCTATATAAATTTCCAATCTCACAATTATTATTTAAAACACCCATGCACAAAGACAAGTAATTTCTATATTTGTTAAGTGAAACATTTGAAAGTTTTTAGGCTTTGGTTAAATTATAATACATCTTTTTCTCCTTTGAAGCTTTGTTTGTCTAATAAACTAAGAAAGACAACTTAGTATGAACTACTTCCTTTATGAAAGTGCAGGTAAGTCATTTCCTTTTGGGAAATACTATGACAACAGCCTATTAATTACAGCAGAAGGAGTCACATGGCCCCTAGGGAAAGTCACCCTGGGGTGCAGAGGACATGAGTGGAGAGTTTTTCATGATTTCTACTTTCCAGAGCTTTCAATTTGTACTTTTAAAGTGAAAACACTTGCTGGAGGTTCTAAGACTGCAAAGCATGATCTTAAAGCTAAGCTTGGACATCCCAAACCAGTTCATAAGATAAGGGGCAAAGTGGGCAAGGGAGGGGGTCTTTGAGGATTTGCTGGGCCAGAGCTAAGTTCAATGTAGAGAATTTTGAGGGAGAAAAATGACAAAGATAAAAAGACAAGTTGAAGCCAAGGCTCTTCATCAACTGAAAAATAAAAGTTCAGGGGAAACACAGATATCATCTGGACAGATGCAAGTTGAATAGTAAACAAGAACTTTCACTTGGGAGCAGTCCCCTGCTGAGGAGCCTACATCTGGCCAGCTAGTTCCACAATGCATTCCATATGGATTAAATCTTGTTGGCTTGACACTACCTTCCAGATCAAAGGGCATTTCTTAAAATAGCTTTTTTTTAAAGTGCTGCTTGATGAATAGATAGCTCATTGTCTCAGCACAGAAACCCATTTCCTACCCAGGCTGTCAAGGCCAAGAGGTGCAGACTGTCCTCAAGGAAGGTGAAGCTTGGAGTCCCTGGCAGCTCTCCTCAGGGTTCAGATAAGCTCAGACAGTGTGCAGTCTGGCCCCATTCCTGTGACCCACCAGATGTGTTGGCTCCAGCTGCCCAAGGAAAAAGGAAGAAGCAGTCATGGAACAATGGTCCAGTTGGGCAGCCGAGAGGAAGGAATAAACTAGTTTGCTTACACACGGCATCCGTGCAAACGGCAACCAACCCTCCTCTCTCAAAATCTTGGATCCTCATCACACTCACTTCTGAGATGTGGAAGACAAGGACTATTTCTTTTTGAAATCAGCTGCTTAGGAAAGAATATACTGGGGCTGGAGCATAGCTCAGTTGGTAGAATGCTTGCTTAGCATGCGCAAAGCCCTGGGTTCAATCCAGCACCACCAAAAAAAAAAAAAAAAAGGAAAGACTATATTGTAGATTTCTGGCAGAAACTCAAGTGCACATAGTTTAAAAGAAGGGATTATCCCTTGAATGAGTAAATATTAAGAAACATCTTCAGGCCAGGCACTGAACTCAGTGCTTTACTAGCACGATCTTATTCAGTCTTTACCATGACCTGGTGAGGCAGTTAGTATTCCCCCTTCACTAATAAAACAACTCCAAGGAGGTGAGAATTGTGTTAGGTCTTAGTGTGGCAGAGTCTTTGGGACTCAAAATGCCAGTTTCTTTCTATGTCTTGATGTCACACTGGAGCCAAGGGTAAGAACACATTGACTGACTAATGCGGAAGGCTGAGAAGCACAGCTGGCCCTTGAGACTTCTGGGGTTGGGGGTGGTGCTGGTCTGATGAGAAGCCTGACCCCAAGAATGCCATGTCCATGCTACCAACCTGTTCCACCAGCCCAAGTATTGCCATCCACATGGGGCATATTGTCTGGAACCTCCTTCCCTTGTTTGGGGGAGCTCACATCTTCATTACTATCTATATTGATTGTTATTGAAAAATTAAGAAACATTTTCACTATCCTGTGACCAACACCAGGAACTGCATGACAGAAAGAATTATTTTCCTGCAAATCCTTAAGGTATCTCATAATCTTAGGCCAGAGACATGACAGATGCTATTTGTGTCTGGCAAAAATTTAATTAGATTTAATTTCCATCCCTTTGGGAAGGAGATGAAGCAAATTTTTGAGAAATTCTTTTTATAAAAGAAAAGAAGCTGGGTTACGGCTTCAGAATTCTCCTGGTGCAGAATGTCCTGTGAACATTTTAAAAAGAATTAGGTAGGGAAAATGGGGAGCCAGCTGTGGAGAGCTAGCTCTATGCTACGTCCTAATGACTAGCCATTGTGTGTAAATGGGAAAGGCACAAAGGAAGGAGGAACTATTTGATTGGATTACTGTTGGTTCCTCCAACGTGCAGCTTGTGGACAGAATTCAGGGGGCTTACGTGCCTTGCCACGTGGACAGCTATTGCCTACGTGCATTGTTTCTGGCCCAACGGCCCTATAAGTTGAATGCTTGTTCCGCAAATAAACGAGTGCCTGCTCTGACTGTTCCCCCTAGCAGTGTCTGATTGTTTTGCCGCAGAAAGTCTTCGGAGGGCAGGGCTGGGAACGGAGGGGAGTTGGCTCCAACTCTTCCCAACTTCCACTGCGAGGTGAATGCGAGGGTGCCCCTTCAACCTGCTGGCTGGGGCCGGACTGCGACCCCCACAAATACCACCTCACTGATGAAGCTCAGCCAATAAACATACATTTTCTCATTTCTTTTTTATAGAAATTCCATCACTTTGAGAAAATGTGGTTTTATATAAAATATATAGAAAACAAAAACATAAAATGCATATATATATGGCTCAGTGATAGATTTATGTTCTACATACTCACGTATACTAAAGGTTGCTTATTTATTTTTTGGACCCACTACAATTTTGTTATGGTATTTTGTAGTTTTTCTAATTTGCCTTTCCTTTAACACTGAATTTATGATTTATGCAAATCAAACAGAGTAAGTCCCAAAGCTCTCTCCTGTGAGAGCTTGCCCCTATTTCCAAAATTCTTTCATTTCTTTAAAAAAAAATATACCAGAATGAGGACTAGTGATCAGAGCAGTTCTTGCAATAAAACTGTCAGTGCCTGGACCATTTTTGGAACTTCCCCTGCCATCCTACCCAGCACTGACATCCTATGGTTGATTCAATGGTTCCAAATCTGATAAATAAGGTAATCAGGTGGGGTTTTAATTTAAACCAGGTGCAATTAAATAATGACATTAGTTTGTTTATATGGGGTTTGGCTGTTCTACAAGCCAGTTATAAAGGAGAAGTTCCAAAAATGGTCTCAGCAGTGACAGTTTTATTGCAAGAACTATTCTGAACACCATTCCTCACTTTGTTGTATGGTGTGTGTGTGTATATATTCTGGTATTTGTTTAACAATAAAAGAATTTTGGAAGGGGTATGAAAAGCAAATTCCAATGTGTCTTGTACTTTCATCAAACATTATTTACATCCTTTAGACATTTCACACACTCCAGTCAGTTTCCTCTGAGAGAATAGCCTTCAAAGTCCTGAAATCAATGGCCTACAGCAAAATAAAAAGCACTACCAATATCCTCCACAGTTACCTCCAAAATATGCTTTTGAAATTGTAAAGATACCTTTAGTAGCCATTAGGAAGGCAGAAAACAGGGTATAAATGCTGGGGAAAAGGAACTAGAGTGTTCTTTGTCACCCATGTGTCTTGCCTTGTCATCTGCTGGGAAATGACACTGCTTGCATTGTCAACAAGGCAGCCCCAACCAGCCCCAAGTGGGGGCCTAGACATCTTGGAAAACTGACTAATTCTTAACAAAACAATCATCAGCCAAACTCTGATTTATTAAAATTCCAAGAATATTTAATTAAAAGCAAGGCATCTGGGGAGCTGATCCAATTTGGAGTCATCTCATGAATGCTGTTGTACTCAAGGTATATATTTCTCTAAGTAGATGGGAGGTGTATATCTACCAGTTCCTTTTCAAAGCCATTTTAGAGTATTTCTTACATGAATTGATAATGATTCATAGTAGAAGCAAGGCAGGAAGGCTTGGAGAGTTCAATTAAGGACAGAAACTGCAAGAGATACCAAGGAATGACTGTCATTTGAAGAAGTTTATTTGCTGGGGACAGATGTGTGCTATGGAGCCAGTGACCATTCAGAAAGTTAATAATTGCTGTGTTCTGTCATAGATGTGTTGAAAAGAATTTGTAATGAATTTCTCTTAAGAGAGAGTTTCATCTAGGAAAAAACCCAAGTAAGTCATTATAATGACAGAAATAGAAACTAAAATGAATTCATTCAATGGGATCAAAATTTTCTCCAAACCAGAAAGTATCATGGCCTTTATGACTTTATATATATATATTTTAGTTGTTCATGGATCTTTATTGTATTCATTTAATATTTATATCTGGTGCTGAGGATCAAACCTAGTGCCTCACGCGTGCTAGGCAAGCACACTACCACTGAGCTATAGCCCCAGCCCCCCTTATGACTTTTGACAGAACCTAATACATAAAATAAACCCTTTGATATTTTTCCCACACTCTATTTGCTTTTAGGTAAGTGTGCTGTGATCTTAAGAATAATTATCCTCTTACTTATGAATTAAAATGGAAAAAAAAACCCAGATCTTATAAACTAAAAGTAATAAAAATGTTCCAGAATAAAGCAACCCAAAGCCAGCACAGGGAAGGAACGTGACTTCTACAGCCCCATAAGTCTGAGCAAGGCCTTTATATTTAGGTTCCTTCTTGAGCTCATGATTTTTTAAAAAACCATCAGTAAAGTGATATAAATAGCTGGGATATAACCCTGGGAGAGAGAATGCAGTCATTGATTTCTTTGAACAAAAATACTCCTGTGCCTGTTTGAGGTTTATCTTTTACTCACTAGGATACAGAGATGCATGAAACAGGATCTTTGCTTCTATTAAGATATTGTATAAAGGGAAGCATAGTCATAATATGCAGTGATAAAGGCCATCATAAGGTACTGACCACATCTGCCTGAATCATATTAGTATCTGAGGTTATTCAGAAAATTCTCTCATAGTTACAGATAGGATGAAAGTTGCATTAACATGTACGTAGGAATGATGATCTTTCATATGATGTCAGCTGGCTTAAAAAAAAAAAAAAGCCAATCACCAGTTTTTAAAAGACTCTGTACCTTAACAGTGATAATGCATGACAAAAATATCTTTGTCTTGTAGGTAACTTTCCCAGTTTTCATCTCTGGCAAAGCTATCAAATGTACAATTTGTCTTCAGTTCTTGCCTGGCCTGATGGTAATATTTGCTTTCAGATATTGAATGAAAGCAAATATTAATCCCTTTTAATCCCTCTTTAATCCCTCACCATCTCTACAAAACAGGGAAGACTCTGACTTTTGATTACTAATATCTACAAATCACATTGTAGCTGATGTTCACTGATACTAAGTAAAACTGACCCCAGAAGGCATTCATATTTTAAGTGCCTATATTAATGAGATTTGAAGTCTTTTTTCCTTTGTTAGAAAGTCTAGGAATTAGAAAGCAGGCAGAGATGTTAGGATGGGGCCTGAGGTATGTGAGACCTTCTTCCTGGCCCTGAAAACAAATGCCTATTAGGGTGACTTGTGACATTACAAGTAAGCAACAGTGGCTGGTCCCTGGTGTGTCCTGTACAAGCCCCATCTTCTAGTGTAGATAGGTTTCTTTCCTTTCTCATGGACTTCCTCAAGTCAGCCAGCAACCTTTCCCTTCACTCTAGGCTGGAGCCCTTTTCCCACAGACCCAAACCTAACCCCCTGGTCTTACCTTCCTATTTATTTCTGCCTACAAACTCCCCAAGACTTATGTATATGCTGATTTCTGGAACATATAATGTGTTGTTTGGTAAATCTTTTAAAATATTTGACATTATAACTCAAAACATCCCCTGCCCTCTATTTCAAAGTTCTGGAATGTTCTCTGTGTCCTATGTTATCTGAGTTTACAGAGTCTTGGACAGAGTATTTCTCACTGGAATGATGTTTCACTAGAAGCCAATATTATGTAACAAAAACACTCAGTCCAAATTAAAATGACATATTCCACAGAGGTGGCCTAAAAGGAGGGCAAAATGCCAATTTACTAATATTTGACTATGTTTTTTATTTTCTGATAGTAGTAGCTAGCACAGTGGCTGCTACTTTCAGCCTCATACATAATTGGTCCTTAATAAATATGTGGTAAATGTGCCCATGGGAGGCTGCTCAGCAACATAATATTAACAGTTTAACTTGAGTACAACTTCTCCATAATAAGTATCATCTGGGTGCCTGGTGAGATTCTTTCCTGCCTTGTCTGCTAGCCCATAATTGGCACCCAGCAGACCATTGGTCAGCAGACAGCCATCTTCTAAAGGAATCAGTATACATGTATCCTTGTTGGTGCTCACTAGTTTTTAAATTCCATCCTTACCAATGCCTCAAGTCAGTCAGTTTCTGGCTAGAACCCTCACTGGGTCCTGGATGAACTCCCTACCATGGCCTGTGAGTCTACAGAGATGGACTCTCTCCTTGCTCCCTAGCCCAAACACAGCAGTTTGAATGGTTGTCCAAAATATTATAGGGTTGCAAAACCCATTGAAAGCCACTTCTCACTTGATTAAAGGTGCCTTACTTATTTATTCTCTTTTTTCTTTTTAAATTCAATAGGAATAAAAGATAAAGAGTTTGGGGAAATATGGAATTAAGAGGCTGTTTTATGAGTTAAGATACTATAGTTACAAATCTTTATGGGATGTTGTTATCATCATGTGTAGGTGAGCGTCAAAAACAAATGTTCACAACCTACGGATACCATGGACACCAACAGTTTACTGGCACAGAAATGTTCCCCTCTTGCAACCTCACAGGGGTACATTCAGTGTTCCAAACATTAACAGAAAAACAACTGCTAATTAAATTCCAAGACAGCATGGGTGAGACAAACTGTCAGGTTTTTGTATGTTCTAACTTTTCTATTTTGCCTCTTATTTTTAAACTTTTAAAGGTTAACATTCTAATGCACCAATAAGAAAATACAGGAATTGAATATTTAAGATTGTAAAAGGGAGCCAGGGAGCTATTCCTGATACCCTCATAACAGAAAGGAGGCAGTGAAGGAAAAGCAGAATTGAGTTGAGTGATAAAATAAATACTCTAAGACTCAATATTACAAAGTCTGAGATCTACAGAGACTTGAAAATAGGTTACCAGAGTAGAAAATAAGTGCAGAGTTCCCGATCCTGAACCCAGACCAGGGTGAAGAAAGTGGGGAGAGGCAACAAAGAGAGAAAGATTGAGAGGGAACAGAAACACTCGAAAGCTCACTCATTTAAAAACATATGTAAAGACAAACAAAATTGAAGTATGACATGATCAGCAGTGTCCTTGAAGCAGATCAAACGGTTTAAAACCAAAATGTGAATAGAAAGCTGTGTTGGGGTACATGGCCAATTTGTGCAGCCCTTGGCTTTAGATTAAGGACCCCCTTAAATCTACATGGCATCTACCCACCTCTAGACAGCAACAAATAAACCAAAAAGGGGTCCTTGCAGTGGGATCTTTTAAGAATCTGGCTAGAAAGAACTTAGGATTGCTACTAGCTAAAAATAGCAGAAACTCCTTCCTTCTCAACATGAACAAGGGAAGTAAAGTGGAGCAGACCTTTATGGGGAAGTATGCCTAACCCAGTGTTCTGCTCTGCCTTCTTGTGACTCAGAAGTGGAAAGCTCTGCATAGCTTCTGAAAAGAAAGCACATCCATCAGGACCACACCAGCACCAATCACTACCACTGGGGGAAGGCACCATGGGAAATTGCTTGAGTCCTAAGATGAGTAAGAGGATCTATCTCCTTGATCACCAGGCCCAGACAGTAGGGAAACTGCCTGAATATCCAGTGATATAGAGGTCTGATTCATGGATGGTGGCAGCAGTCCGTAGAAGGCCACTAGGAGAAGCTGCCTAAGTACCCCAGGAAGCTTAAGGGGAAGGCACTGGGATCACTATCATAGCCACAGGGAGGCCAGTCAAGGCAGAAAGTTGCCTGATTGAAGGCAGCTGGAAGCAACTGCTCCAAGCTTATCTGTGATCACAATTGGTGAGTGAAAGGATATTATTTGGGCACTGGATGGACCCTGCACCAGTTGTAATCAACAGAGGGAATCAGTACCCACTGTTCACAACCTGTGGCAGTAGAAACTAGAAGCCAGGCAAACAACCCTAGTCCCTTTACTACAGAACTCTATAGAACAGAATAGGTTAAGGGAATGCTTGTGCACCTTAGAACACCCATGGAAAATCCACAGCCAAAGGATCTGTGCTTATGGACAGTCACCATGAAAAGGATCCATAGAGGGGAGCAGGTACTACTCAGTGACCCACAGCAATCACAGGGACACTCCAGAGCCCTGCATTCTGAACTCCAGCACACAATAGAAACAACCAAGACACAACACTGTACCTCTGAGTAGTCAGCTGATAAACCAGAACCACCTGGTAGGAGGTCCATAGCAATTAGGGAAGTGGCTCCTGTGGCCCTGTGACTCTGGAGAAATCCACAACCAAAGAATAATGGACATATACTAAATGTACAAACTCTAATGAAATCCAAACCAAGATTCGACAAGAATTTTTATACTACGGCATGGCTTACTATAAATAACTATTATGTATATCACTCTTTAACTTGATTGATATTTGGTACTCTAATAGCCAACTTTGTACCGTTGACCCATTTGAATGTATTCCTTCTAATGGTTTAAAGCATTACTTTGAATCATTCTTTGTTTCCCTAGCACTAGTTTATATTTTCTGCACATACCTCTTATATTCCCTCTCACGCTGTGTACTACTACCTCAAATACCCCCACCCATCTCTTACTCCTTTATACCTTAGTGGGTTTTATTATTTTCTATCTTTTCTCTTTTTATTTTTAAAAATTTATTTAATTTTTTTTAAAACAAAAGAATGCATTTCAAGTCATAGTACACATATGGAGCACAATTTTCCATTTCTCTGGTTGTAAACAAGATAGATTCACATCATTTTTCATACATGTACCTAGGGTAGTGATGTTCATCTCACTCCACCATCTTTGCTACCCTTATGCTCTGTCCCTTCCTCTACCTCCTCCTTGTCCTATCCAAAGTTCCTTTGTTTCACCTATGCTCCCCATCCCCACCCCCATTATGTATCAGCATCCACTAATCAGAGAAAACATTCGGTCTTTGGTTTTTGGGGATTGGCTTACTTCACTTGGCATGATACTCTCCAACTCCATCCATTTACCTGCAAATGCCATGATTTTAATGCTGAGTAATATTCAATTGTGTATATGTACCACAGTTTCTTTATCCATTAATCTATTGAAGGGCATCTAGGTTAGTTCCACAGTTCAGTTATTGTGAATTGAGCTGCTATAAACATTGATGTGGCTGTGTCTAAGTAATGGTTTTCTTAGATATGACACCAAAAGTACAAGTAACCAAAGAAAAACTAGGTAAATTGGGCATCAGCAAAATTAAAAACATTTATGCTTCAATGGGTCTCTCACCTTTACTGTGAATGAAAGATTCATCACTGATGTATAGAAATGCTTTTGATTTACGGGGGTTGATTTTATATCCTGCTACTTTGCTGAAATCATTTATTAATTCTAAAAGTTTTCTGGTAGAATTTTTGGATCCTCTAAGTATAGTATGATGTCATCAGCAAATAATGATAGTTTGAGTTCTTCTTTTCCTATTCGTATCCCTTTAATTTCTTTCATCTGTTTAATTTCTCTCGCTAGAGTTTCAAGGACTATGTTGAATAGAAGTGGTGAAATAGGGCATGCCTGTCTTGTTCCCATTTTTAGAGGGAATGCTTCCAATTTTTTTCCATTTAGGATGTTGGCGGCCTTGGGTTTAGCCTAGATAGCTTTTACAAAGTTGAGGTATGTTCCTACTATGCCTACTTTTTCTGGTGTTTTAAACATGAAAAGGTGCTGTATTTTGTCAAATGCTTTCTCTGTATCAATTGATAAAATCAAATGATTCTTATCTTTAAATCTATTGATGTGATGGATTATATTTATTGATTTCCATATTTTGAACCAACCTTGCATCGCTGGAATGAGCCCCACTTGATCATAGTGCACTATTTTTAAATATGTTTTTGTATGCAATTTGCCAAAATTTTATTGAGAATTTTTGTATCTATATTCATCAGGGATATTGGTCTGAAATTTTCCTTCTTTGATGTATCTCTGCCTGGTTTGGGTATCAGGGTGATACTAGGCTCATAGAATGAGTTTGGAAGAGTTCCCTCCTTCTCTATTTCATGGAATAATTTGAGCAGTATTGGAGTTAGTTCTTCTTTGTAGATATTGTAGAATTCGGCTGAGAATTCATCTGGTCCTGGGCTTTTCTTGGTTGGTAGGCTTTTGATGGTGTCTTCTATTTCCTTCCTTGTAACTGAAATGTTTAAGTTGTGAATGTCTCCTGGTTCAGTTTGGGTAAGTCATACGCCTCTAGAAATTTGTTGGTGTCTTCAGGGTTTTCTATTTTACTGGAGTATAAATTTTCAAAATAGTTTCTAATTATCCTCTGTATTTCAGTAGAGTCTGTTGTGATATTTCCTTTTTCATCACGAATTTTAGTAATTTGGGTTTTCTCTCCTTATTTTTATTAGGGTGACTAAGGGTTTGTCAATTTTATTTATTTTTTTCAAAGAACCAGCTTTTTGTTTTGTCAATTTTTTGAATTGTTTCCTTTGTTTTGAATTCACGAATTTCAGCCCTGATTTAAATTATTTCCTATCTTCTACTTTTTTGGGTATTGGTTTGTTCCTCTTTTTCTAGGGCTTTGAGATGTAGAGTCAAGTCATTTACTTGTTGACTTTTCCTTTTTTTAATGAATGAACTTAATGCAATGAACTTTCCTCTTAGCAGTGCCTTCATAGTGTCCAAGAGCTTTTGATATGTTGTATAGGAGTTCTCTTTTACCTCTAAGAATTTTTTTTAATCTCCTCCCTGATATCTTCTGTTATCCATGTATCAGTCAATAGCATATTATTGAGTCTCTAGGTTTTGGAGTAGCTTCTATTTTTTAATCTGTCATTAATTTTTAATTTCATTCCATTATGGTCAGATAGAATGTAGGGTATATCTATTTTTATGTATTTGCTAAGGCTTGCTTTGTAATTTAACATATGATCTATTTTGGAGAAGGATCCATGCTGAGAAAAAAGTGTATTTGCAAGTTGAAGGATGAAATATTCTATATATGTCTGTTAAGTCTATATATGTCTAATATTCTATATATGTTTGTTAAGTCTAGATTATTGATATTGTTTTACTGAGTTCTGTAGTTTCTTTGTTTTATTTTTGCTTGGAAGATCTATCCAGTGGTGAGAGGGGTGTGTTAAAGTCACTCAGTACTATTATGTTGTGGTCTATTTGATTCTTGAAGTTGAGAAGGGTTTGTTTGACATACATAGATGCTCCATTGTTTGGGGAATAGATATTAAAGATTGTTATGTATTGTTGATATATGATTCCCCTTAAGTAGTATGAAATGATCTTCTTTATCCCTTTTCACTAACTTTGGTTTCAAGTCTACTTTACCTGATATGAAGATGGAAACTTCTGCTTGTTTACACAGTCCATGTGAGTGATACATTTTTTCCCATCCTTTTACCTTCAGTCTGTGGATGTCTTTTCCTATGAGATGAGTCTCTAGGAGGCAGCATATTTTTGGGTCTTTTTAAAAAAATTCAATCTGCTAATCTTTGTCTTTTAATTGATGAGTTTAGGCCACTGACATTCAGGATTATTATTGAGACATGGTTTGTACTCCCATACATTTTGGTTTATTTTTAATTTTTAACTTGATTAGGTTTCTCCTTTGATTGCCTTTCCTTTAGTATAGTTCCTCCATTTGCAGCTTTTCATTATTGTTTTTCATATCCTTCTCATGGAATATTTTGCCAAGAATGTTGTTTAGTTCAGGCTTTCTTGCTGTAAATTCTTTTAATTTTTATTTATCTTGGAAGATTTTTATTTCATTATCAAATCTAAAACTTAATTTTTCTGAATATAAGATTCTTGGTTGGCATCCATTTGCTCTCAGAACTTGGAATATGTTGTTACAAGCTCTTTTAGCTTTAAGTGTCTGGGTTGAGAAGTCTGCAGAGATCCTAATTGGTTTCCCCCTATATATAATCTGATTCATTTCTCTTGTGGCTTTTAAGATTCTCTCCTTATTCTGTATACGAGGCATTTTCATTATGATATTCCTTGGTGTAGATCTGTTGTGATTTTGTTCATTTGTTATCCTGTAAGCCTCTTGTATTTGATTATCCAATTTGTTCTTCATGGTTGGAAAATTTTCTGATATTGTTTCATTGAATAGATTGTTCATTCTTTTGGTTTGAAATTCTGTGCCTTCCTCTATCCCAATAATTCTTAAATTTGATCTTATCATGTTATCCCATAATTCTTGGATGTTCTGCTCATGGTTTCTTACCATCTTTACTATGTGGTCAACTCTATTTTCAAGATTAAATATTTTGTCTTCATTGTCTGAGGTTCTGTCTTTAAAGTGATCTAATCCATTGGTGATGCTTTCTATTGAGTTTTTAACTTGGTTCATTGTTTCTTTCATTTCAAGGATTTCTGTTTGCTTTTTTTCAGAATCTCTATCTCCTTATTGAAGCAATCTTTTGCTTCTTGTATTTGCCTATGTAGCTCTTTATCAAAATGATCTTTTGGTGCCTATGTTTGCTCTCTTATGTCATCCTTTACTTCATAGAACATTTTAATTATGTATATCCTGAACTCCTTCTGACATTTCTTCTGCTGTGTTGACCATGGATTCTAATAATGTAATATCTTGGTTTTGGAGGCACTTTCTTCCCTTGTTTTTCCATATTTGTGTATCTTCTCTTCTAGCACTGTGGATTCGAGGTGTTATGTACAGTCTTTATCCTATAGGCTTATAGATGCCCTGCAGGGTTCCAATACCTCTCCTTTAAGGGAGAGACCAATATCAACAGATCCCAATACAAACAATATGTAGTTTTAAACCAAGTAGCTCCTAATAGGACATTTATGGCTTTGTCACAATATACAGAACTTATGAGTTCATTTAGTATCTACTATATAAACAATAGGTTTGCAAAAGCATCTACAGTTTCTGCTGGTGAGCTAGAGAGAACTGGGGGTGGGGTGTAGGATGAGATGTTAGGGAGGTAGGAAGTGAGGATATAGAGTTATTAGATCTTAGAAAATGTGAAAGAGGAATCCAAAAGAAGTTGGCTAGTAGTAGAAAAGAGAGAAAGCAATTTGGGGAAAACATGTAAGTAGGAAGAAAATAGAGTACAACAAACAAGGAAACAAAAATTAAGAAAAATAAAAAAAGTAGAAATAGAAGATACAAGATTATATAATACAACTGTAATACTAATCAGATATCCCAGTCCTCCGTAGTCTAATGCATAAAAAATACTTGGTTTCACAAATATTGGAGATGTGAAGGTAGGAAAAGAGCAAGAGAGAGAAAAGGAGAAAAATGAAAAGGAAAAAAGGATAACAGAGAAAAAGAAAAAAACCTCGAAGTAAATAAAAAGAATTGCTTCCCTTCTCATCCAGTAGGTGAAGTTGTCGGTTGTTTACTTGTTTCTCTCCCTCAGGACCTAGATGGAGACAAAGGTGTCCCACAATGCAGGTGTCTGCTTTCAGAGATAGGGTGTAGGGCCGGGCAGGGTGGTGGCCTTGGGTGACATCTTCAGAGATGCAGCCCTGTGGCATTCTGTGTTGAAGTATATGGCTGTCTCCAGATCCTGTTCAGTGTCCCCAGTTTTAGGAGGTCAGGAGAGCTCCATGTTGGTAGATGGAGATCCAAACAGGAGCAGCAGCCAGGGGTCCCGTGTGGGAGCATCAGCTAGGGTTCCTACATGGGTGAGTGACCAGAGGTCCTGCAGTGTGTGGGTGCTGGAGCTGGGGGTCCTGCACAGGAGCCAGTCCTGCACAAACGCTGGGGCCTAGAGACATGCTTGGGCATGCTGCTGGAATACCTGTGTGGAGGCAGCTGTTGGAGGTCCTCTAATAACTTGAAGAGAAACAATATTTCCACTGCTTTAATCTCTGGTCACAGAGTGATTAGGAAAACAGTGTCTGTCTGGGCTGCGATCTTGGATCCTCTCTCTTTCTTTTGCTTCTCTTTCCTCCCCAATTTTTCTCCTCCACCCTTTAACCCTCAATTAATGTTATAGCTATTTTACTAATTTAGTAACTAATTTTTCAGCCTATTCCAGAACTTTACTACAAGTTTTCAACATGGATTTCAGGAAATGTGTCAAACAATATAAACAAGTTTTTTCTCATTTGTAAGATTGACTAGAATATGGGGCTTGGCCCTAAAGTGATTGTAGCAAATAGACTCAGAGTGGTGCAAATACTGAGATTGGCAGAAGTCACACAATGAGTTAAAGTATTAATATCTGGACATTTGTCCAGCGCAGGGCTTTTAAGAAACTCACAAAGTAGTTCCTTGCTTAAAAGAAGAAGTGATAATTATACAATTGATTAGTAGACATACGAATAACATGAAAAAGGAAGGGCACAAAACATCCCAAACAGCTCATAATGCTTCAAAGACTGACTCAATTGACACTTCAGTGGAAGAAAAGTCAGGGAAAGAATTTAGGAAGTTCATAGTTAAAATATTCAATGAACTAAAAGAAGATGTAAGGACTGAAATCAGGGAGAAAATACAGGAAGTGAAAGATCTCTTCAATAAAGATAGATTCTGAAAAAGAACCAAGAAAATCCTTAAAATGGAAGAATTAATAAACCAAATTAAAAATTCAATGGAGCCGGGCACGGTGGCGCAAGCCTGTAATCCCAGCACTTCAGGAGGCTGAGGCAGGAGAATCGCGAGTTCAAAGCCAGCCTCAGCAATGGCAAGGTGCTAAGCAACTCAGTGAGACCCTGTCTCTACATAAAACACAAAATAGGGCTGGGGATGTGGCTCAGTGGCTGAGTACCCCTGAGTTCAATCTCTAGTACCAACAAAAAAAAAAAAATTCAATGGAAAGCTTCACAAATAGATTAGACCACATCGAAGATAGATCTTTCAGGCTTTGAAGATAAAGTATATAATCTTGAAAATAAAGTTGAACATAAAGAAAAGATGTTAAAAGACCACAACCAGAATATTCAAGAAATGTGGGATAACATCAAGAAACCAAATCTAACAATTATTAGGGTAGATGAAGGATCTGAAATAAAAACTAAAGGGTGCATAATCTTTTCAATGAAATAGTATTAGAAAATTTCCCAAATCTAAGGTATGAGATGGAAATTCAAATATGAGAGACATACAGAACTCCAAATAGACATGATGATGAGGTGTGCTGATTTAAAATCTCCAACTGACATTCAGAGAAGAGCCTGGAGCATACCTAAGTCTAAACTCTGCCTCTAGAAGTTCCACCTATGGGATTACCTCTCTAACTACAGCAGTCAACCCAGAGGGTTGAACATCATGATCCAGATAACCCCATGTTACACTGCTGAGAAGATAATCTGAGAATCTTTAGAACTCCAATGGAAACGATTCTTTAACTTTTCATTGAGTTTTTTTTTCTTTTTTCTCTTTCTGTTTTTTTTCCCTCTTTTTTCTCTGTTTAATTGTGCCCTTAATGGTTCATGGACATTTATATATATTCATATTTGTTTTTTCTTAATTGTAGCATTTTTGAAGCCAGTTATTTTTCATGGATAAATTTTTTGAAGACAAGGATGTTTAGTTAGTATATTTCAGTTTTGTTTTGAATTGTTTTGTATTGTTTCCCTTTATTCTCTTTCTCTCTCTTCTTCCACTGACAAAAAATTTTATTGTTCTCTCATTCACTCTTCCTTCAATTTTTTACTTCTATCTTCTCTCCTCCTCCCTCATAATCATCATCCTACATCACTTCTGTTTTCTCCCTGCCCACCATTTGAAATTGTAAACCCTTTTGCAAACATACTGGCTTAATTGTAGGCAACAACTGAGCATATCATTTCTGTTTATTGTGATAATTAACATTATAGATGCCATAACAGGAAATATTTGATTTAATGCTGCATATTGTTTGCATTTGTTGTTGTTATTATTCATCTAAAATGTGAGGTACTGGAAAACTTCAGGGACAATATAAGTCCACAAAGTAGAAACTCTACTGCCTCAGACCCACACTGTTAGATGGGTAGACACACAAACAACATGAAAAAGCAAGAGAATAAATCTCTCCAAACAAACCACGATACTCCAATAATAGAATCCATGAACACCACAGTGGAAGAAATGTCAGAGGAGATTAGAGTGTACACAGTTAAATTGATTTGTGAGGTAAAGGATGATGTAAGGAGTGAAATCAGAGAGAAAATACAGGGAATGAAAGATCACTTCAATAAAAAGAGGTTCTGAAAAAAAATCAAGCAGAAATCCTTGAAATGAAGGGATCGATAAACCAAATTTAAAATTCAACGGAAAGCATCACCAACAGACTAGATCACTTGGAAGACAGTTTTAGGCAATGAAGACAAAATATATAATCTTGAAAATAAAGTTGACCCTGGAGAAAAGATGTTAAGAGACCATGAACAAAACTTCCAAGAAATATGAGATAGCTTGGAAAGAACAAATTTAAGATTGTTTGGGATATATGAAGGCTTGGAGATATATACTGAAGAAATTCACAATCTTTTCAGTGAAACATGGCCACTTGTGATGAAAAGTGTTTCATACAGAGGGGAGAAGGGAAAACTTAACACAGAAACACTAAATTAATCCAGGGCTTCTGAGGGCTGAGCTGGGGCAAGCAAGGTGGCAGTCAGACCTTCTTCTATATCCTCCCAGGGCCTGCAATGCTGTGTAATTCTTTATGGCACGTAGGAATTTTTCCATGTCTGTCTCTTTGCACTGACATCACTGTAGCCCATGACCTAACACTGTGTATTATTATGGTTGTGCAGCCATTCAAGGCAGCTTAAAAGAACCCTGGTTTTAAGAAATACACTTTATTACCCCCTTCTGTCTTATTTGGACATGTCTTACTATCATTTTTCTCAGTTTTATATAGAGAATGTGGTTAGGTATCTGTAAAACACAGATGGTAAATGAAGGAAAATGCCTAAGAGATATTGGGAGTATATGAGAGGATGAGGTATACAGAAGAGCGAGCACTGGGTAAAACACTGAAACCTATTCAGTTAGGAGCAACATTCAAAGTTCAATGTGGCTCCTAACTTGTTTGTGACTCTGGGAAATTCATTTAATTTTTCTGGGCCTTAGTTTTCTCATCTTCCATATAAAAAAATAAGGCTTCAAATTCTTTATTTTTTATCTAAACTCATTTCAGTTCTAACAAGTCAACAGGGGTCCATTAGAATAAAACAAAAGTTAATTTTAAAAAATATTTTGAGATAATCATATAAATTTGAGTTTTCTCCAAATTGGTTCATTCTGTTTTAAAATTTATATATATATATATATATATATATATTGCAAGGCAGCTTGTCATGCAAAAGCTAGCTTATTAGGTGTTAGACAATTAGCTTTGACCATGTTCTAGAATTAATAGGTGAAGTGGTTTGGGCCAAAATTACTTATCTTCACTTCAGTCTCTTCACTTGGAAAATGAGGAGGATGGCTGCAGAAATGTAACTCAAATGAGCTACACAGCTCTGAAATTGGTAGCATTTTACATAGTTATTATAATATGAAACCTGAATACTGGTCTAACTCAAATTCTAACACAAATTTGCTGCAGGTGGTATGCATCACATAGTAGGGATGGGAAGTGAAAGCTAAATCCTAAACTCCATGATTGCCATCAAAAGACAATGCCCTAATATGAGAAAAATCAAGAAGAAACATCAGTACACTGGTGGAAAAATTAAGAGAGATAAGACAGACACAGACAGAGATGGGGTTAAAAAATAAGTCAGTGAAAAGAGCTAAAAGTGTTTGCCTCTGAGCTGTTTCATTATAAGTCATACAGATTTAATTATTAAAACTATACACACATAACAGATTGACCTTCACGTGCCTCCCTTCTTGCTTGCCTGTCAAACTGCTACCCTCCTATGGTATAGTAGTTCTCCCTTATCTGCAAGGATCTAGATCCCAGTGGATATCTAAAACTACAGTTAGTATTGAACCCTACATATTCACTGCTTTTTCTATATACACATAATTCTGCTATAGTTTATTAGGTAGAGTAAGAGATTAACAATAAAACCAATAAAAAATGGAATAATGTTGACGATAAACTGTAACAAAATTCCCAGCATCACTACTCTTGCTCTTTGGGGTCATTACGAAATAAAATTAAGGAGCACTGTGATACCACAGTAGTCTACCTGATGGCTAAGAACAACTACTAGCTGGGCGTGGTGGCGCAAGCCTGTAATCCCAGCACTTAGGGAGGCTGAGACAGAATTGTGAGTTCAAAGCCAGCCTCAGCAACGGTGAGGTGCTAAGCAACTCAGTGAGACCCTGTCTCTACATAAAACACACAAAAAAAAGAGGGCTGGGGATGTGGCTCAGTGGTCCAGAGCCTCTGAGTTCAATCTCCAGTAGCAAAAAAAAAAAAAAAAAAAAAAGAACAGCTACTAAGTGACTATAGATAGGAAGCATCTACAGTGTAGATTCATAGATAAACTGTAAAACAAATGATACATGTCCTGGGTGGGACAGAGAAGAATAGTGTGAGAATCCAGCATACTATTCAGGATAGTGCAAAATTTATAACAGATGAAGTGTTTATTTCTAGAACTTTCTATTTAATATATTTGGATCATTGAAAACTCAGAAAAGTGAAACACAGATAAGGGAGAAGGAAAATGACTTTATTAATAAATAGTACCATGAGTCAGACACTCTGCTAAGACGCTCAGGATACAAAGTCAAATGAGACCTGGTTCTGCACTTCATGGAGTTTCACCAGGAGTGGAAGGGGGTATTTAGTCAATAACCAGTGTACAGAATGGGTGAGTGCCAAGCCAGGTGTCAGCAAAATATGTCAGCAGAGCCAGCTAGAAGGGCCCACAACCCAGGCTGGGAGGTAATGCCCAAGGGGAATCTCCAATGAAGACTGAGTCAGACAGCACAGGAAGTTGGAGGACTCATGCAAAAGGAGCAGCAGTGAGTGGGGGCTGAGGTGAAAACAAGGGGTGAAGCGACAGTCTACCCTGAGTGCACTGGGCCTCTGTTAGTACAGCTTCCTTGTAGCTCTCGCTACAGTCTGTGTGCATGACACATATTCACAGAGGTTCGTGATGATGAAATACTTCATTCTCAAACCCACCCATTCCGCTGAGTCAAAGTGGAATAAACTGACCACAGCACATGGAAAACCCCAGTAACCAGAGGACAACTTCAGGCTCATCACTGCTACATTCATTCTCCTTATTGAAGAACAGCAGGGAGAGCGTTCATTGTCATGGCCCTGCTTCACCAGTAACCAGCATGTACATTTATTAAAAAAAAAGAACACCAACTCAGTCTTTACATCTGGAAAAACACTTAGAATTCTTATTACGTTGCAGCTCCTCCTCCCTGCCCTCTTCCCACAGTCCTGCCAGGCTGTAAGAGTCCTCATTGCACTTGTTGTGAGTTGGACTTTTTTAAAAAGATAATTTCAGCTTTCAAATATGATTTACTCACAACATTTCTACAATTGCCGAGAAGCAGTAAGGTAAAGTCCATGCCAGCAGCCTAGAAACCAGTGGCTGGTGTTTAGCTCTTGCTCTGCAACTTAGGAGCTTTGAAACCTTGTACAAGACTCAAATTCCCAGAACCTCAATTTTCTCATCTATTAAATAGTAACAAATCCATATTCCCTCACAGAGTTATTGTAAGATTCGAATAAGACAGGAACCAGTTGTGTGACTCTAAGGCAAGTACTTAACCTCTTTGGATTTCAGGTTTTTCATCTACAGAATGAATAGGTTGCAATTAGACAGAACTCTAAGTCATTTCTAGCTTAGAACCTGTTTATAGCTACATTAAGAATGGTTTGAAAAAATGTAAAGTACACTCAAATATATACACATTAAAAACATCATGAAGATAAAACATGAAAGGAGAACTAATTTTACATATTTACTGTGCATTTTTGTAAATTCTTGCCATTTCTATGACTATTTTTTTGTGTGTGTACTTGACAACCACTGACCACCTGAAATCAAGGAAGCAAATAAGTTGTCTGAAAAGAGAATTTAGAATGAAAAGGACAGTGGCCCAGGAACGAAATGAATCTATAAAGAAGACGTAAGCAAAGCAGTCAGGAGAGGCAGGAGTGGAATTGGGATGAGACTATCATGGAAGCCAAGGGAAGACTGAGCTTCAAAGAAGTGTGCTGAGTTAAATGCAGCTCAGGTACCAATAAGATGATGACAAAAAAGGGCACACTGAATTTAGCAATACAGAGACTACTCATGACATGAGCAAGAACTACTCTGCAGAGGGGGTTAAAGGTCATAGATTGAGAGGTGAGTGAACGGAGGTCTGGCAGTAGACGAGTGCATGTGGACACTTGTTTGAAGAGGTTTTGCTGTGAGCAGGGTTAGAATTATATAAGTTAGAGTGAGAATAATAGGAGAGAGTTTGAGGGAGAGTGGTTTGAGGTCCGAAAAATGTGAAGACCATGTGAGACTTATTTATAAAGACTAGGCTTAAAAGACGACTCCTTTTCATCTCAAAAGAATTTCCAAATATGCTCTTGAAATAGAAATTTTGGGATGAATAACTATCTGTTTGGAGATATTAAGTGCTAGACAGAAGTGGTAGGTCCGATAAAGAAGAACAGAGGCTAGATCAGCGGAACCTAATGCTATTTTCTGTACAAACTGCAAGTATTTCAACATGAGGACAACTATCCTGCAACTGTTACCTCCCAGAAGATGAACCTGAATTTCCCAAACAAAAGATTATTTCATTTCTCTTTTCTCTCACAGAACTCTGTAAATCTCTGTGTTGTCCTTTGGGCTACAATAGTCTCATCAATCCATGTAAGCTATATCCACTGCTAACCCCCACGCTCCTCCAAGTCAAGAGTCCCTAGTTCACAGTTGTGTTGCACAGTGTGTCATCCACTATATGCAGTCTGTAAAATGCTATTTAAATCAAACAGGAAGTGTCATCTGGTGTATACCAATTAACTTTACTCACTCAGAGGAAGACTCATGGCACCAAGTGAGGTATCTTTGCAAGAACAAAAAGTCTCCAGAATCAGCAACACAACAACACATGGGTGGGCCATGCTTGGAAGCAACATGTGCTTTGTGAGGACTGCATGGCCACTCTATTTTACAATTTCAAGAGAGCCCTTGGTAGCCTAGCAAAGAAAATTCAAGGAAATGAAACAGCCCCTTCCCGTGCTCCTATTCTTTAAACACAAAAGACAGATAATTATCTAAAGTATTTCTCAATATGAACAAAATGAAAAAGTGACCTTTCAGTCTGTGACAGTCTATTCACGTCAGCACTTTTAGCAGGAGTAAAGCCGTGTCCAAGCTTAAAGAAGCTCACAGGAGCCAACTTTTGCTCTCCCTTATGTACATATGCCATAAATAAAAAGAACTAGTTTAACAGGCAGCCAGAACCCAATGGCTCATAGTCACCCTGGGGAGTGATAAAATTCTCCTGCTGGTCAACTTACATAAACCGAGATGGAAAGAAATTTTTTTTAAAGAATACTCCCTTTGCTCAATAAACTTGAATGCTTTAAACCTGAAATATGGCTAGACTAAGAGGGAAAAGAAGTCAATCTGGCAAGAAAAAGCAATCATTCAGACTGTTGGTAGACTGACTGAAATACATAGACTATCATATGCAGTGATTTTAAAACTGTGCTTGCTAGATAAAAATCTGTTTCGAGCTCTTTGCCAATTTAAACAATACACTAGAATAGCTTTATCTAGTGATTCAGCTACTTAATGCTAAAATTCTAAAGACGGAATAAATTTCAAAGTCTGAAACTCTTTACAGATAGGTCAGTTGTTTGATGGCAATTGAAACAAAAGCACTTCTCAGATAAGTCAATCCAGTTGATCATCCTGACAATAATGAAAATGTAGAGGCTTTTTATTTTGTTTAGAAAGTAACATTTCTAATTTGTTGAAGAAAAGTACCTAAATAGTTGATTATTTTATTTAAAAAGAAAAACACAAAAATAAAAAGTACAAGATAGAAACAGGAATTAGATTAGGGAATATGTTTGAGAAGTTCTCCTTCTAAGTCCTGACTTCTGATAATCACTGGGATTACAACAAATTGCTAACCTAAAAGTACACTTTCTCTTTTAACTACTCTTTGCTTTGTTCCTCCAAGGTATGTATGCACAATTTTTAAGTCTTCAGGCACATACTCTAATGAAACAAAGGATTAAGAGGACTGGCAGGGGACTTATGTGGTTTGTGGGCAAGATACAGATAACTAACAAGCTAAAAACATTTTCTAGGGAAAGAATGTACTAGAGCAGACTCCTGGAGTAAGACTTACAGTTCTTGCAGAAAAAGGTAATCTTAAAAACTAATGAAACAAAACTAAAATATTAATTCTATGAAGAATATTTTCTAAAGCATTTAGAGAGACTTACTGGTTTTGGAAAAATGCTAGTTTCAGTAGATTATTTTACTTGGAATTCTCTTTAGAAATGTAACATTTGGGGCACCTGCTTAAGGTTGTACTAGCCTGTCTGGAGCCATTTGGAATTTTGACCCTTCTTATATGTACTGGCTCAGCTTTTCAATAGTTTTAATGTCTGCTGGCTGGTAAGAGGCTCGTCCTGCTGTGTTACTTATTACTCTTAAGATGCCTGCTCTGTACTTATTAAAAGGTAGCAATTCATCAGTCTTGGGAGATGCTGACAAGGGAATGATGTCCCCCCAGCAACCACAGTGCCATAGGTGGTAAGAGAGCCATGCTAATTTGCCTCCATACTGTGTGGTGTTCCAGAATGTACCATAGATTCATAATGCAAGGAAGAGTTTTATCTAAAAAAATAGTACATGGGAGAGATGGGGAAAACTCTTCTTTGTGTGCATATGTCCTACATAGTCATATATTCAGGAATTATATTTCCAAAACACTAAAGGGATCCTACAAAACTACCTTGTAAATAAAATAAAATGAACATCAAATGATTAATAACTAGTTGGTCATATATCCTGCTGTGCCTGGAACAATCTTTGTTAATGCTTGTTATCCCAGTGTAATTATTAACATCCCTTGGTAGAGTTATAATAACTGAAGCTATACACAAAACCAAGCCCTTTAGGTGAGTTAATCATGCCATTGAGTATTTGATTTAACACTGTTTATTGGCAGCAATCACCAAGGGCAACACTTGTTGACATACATTTCCCATTTGATAGAAGAGAGTGCATGTTTGCCTATAAAAACATTTATTCTCAGTGTATGTTTACAGTAATGCTTTAAATGTTGAAATAAAAAAATTCAAAATTGTGAATTTGGTCTCCACAATTTACCAATAATATTTCTTGGATCTATTTCTTATGTTGACTTTTTATTAAGGTGCTGGGCATGGTGGCACACACCTGTAATCTTGGTGGCTCAGGAGGATGAGGCAGGTAGATTGCAGGTTTGAAGCTAGCCTCAGCAATTCAGTGAGGCTGTTAGCAACCTAGTGAGACCCTGTCTCAAAACACATACACACACACACACACACACACACACACACCACAACAGAATAGGCAATGTTCTGCATTTTAAGATACTTCTCTAAGCTCTAGGCTAAGGAGGGCTGGACAGCTGTGCTCACTTGTCCCCATATGCTGATTGGCCTCCAGTTAATTCTGCTACTCTCTTTTTTACTGGTATATTATAATTATGCATAATACTAGGATTCATTATACCATATTTATACATATAGATAATATAAGTTACTCAATTTCATTCCCCAGTA
The DNA here is from genome assembly GCA_028644305.1 of Xerus rutilus. Lineage (NCBI taxonomy): Eukaryota > Metazoa > Chordata > Mammalia > Rodentia > Sciuridae > Xerus > Xerus rutilus. Next base: position 102,438,492 of record CM053404.1, read on the forward strand.
TTTTCCCTTACCCTCTCCTCCTCCCGCCCCCTGATCTTCTGGTTCTACTGTACTGATCTCCCTTCTACTATTATTATTTTATTTAGTATAATTATACATATAAGCTAGATTAATTATGGTATATTGGCACCTGGAAATAGCAGCATTTAGTAGATTTCATTCCCTAGTACTACTCTGTACCGTCCCTCTTCATTTCCTTCCTCTATTCTACTGATCTCTCTTCTATTTTCATGAGATCACTTTTTTAAATTCCCTTTATTTCCCTCTCTCTAGCTTCCATGTATGAGAGAAAACATTCTGTCCTTAAATTTCTGAGTCCTTAAATTGCCTTGTTTTAGTTAGCATGGTGTTCTCCAGTTCCACTCATATAAATGGTCCCACTCTGCACTCTGTGTCTAGACTGACCCCTGTCCTTTCTCTAGAGAACAAGTCCCTTACTGTACATTCCTCTTCCAGCAACTGGCTTCCAATTTGGTCCCCTATTGTATGAGTCTGTCCTTTGGTTCCCTGCCTTGTCCTTTCTCTGAAGTTTAGGGAACCCCTATGCTTTATCCTGAATATCTCTGACCTGGACTCCTAGCTACCATCAGGCATCCTGATTCCTTTTTGCTTGTGTTCTTCACAATAAGGACACTAAGGACTTCTCATCTTTGAAGAGCTGACACCTAGTACAATGCCTGGCACACAGTAGATTCTCAACAGTTGTTAACGGAATGAACAACAAATGAACGGAGAAGCTTCCTTCTCATTGATTGGAGCTGGGTTTCCTTCCAAGTGACGTTTCCAATTGGGGCTCTCCAATGTCAGCAGGGCTCAAGAAGCTAATGTTGTCGTATTAGTCTTAGATGAGTAAGGTACAGAGCTTAAAGAATCATGGGAGAGTTGGTGTGTCCTTAATGCGACAGCTGTCCAGGGTAGTACAGAGTGGTTCTCACAGTGTGAGTGGGGCTCAAATCACACAATGCCTATCTCTAACACCAGGCTCCAGAGGGCAGCCTAAAGGAGACAGTTCATTTTCCCCTCTCTAACTAGTTTGCTCAGAGAGGACCATTTTTGCAATCCATCCTTCAAGTAACAGCATCTTTTCCTAACTCCACACAGTGCTCATGTGTGCTGAAAGAGCCCTGGTAGGGCTAACCCTCCTACAAGAACATAGGGTGAGTGAGTTGTGGCAAGTACAGTTTCAGGAATAAGCATCTGGAAAGGAATGCATCTATCCTTGCCTTTCCTCCTGCTTATTTCAGGTCCCAGTGTCTATCCGCTGTAAATCTGTACCAAGAGACTCCATCAGAATTCAAAGGCAAGTATTTAGCACAGTAGCTGACTAACTTGGATGTTTCTTATTGTGTATTATATTAAAGCATCTTCTCCCAGAGAAGTAAGGTGAATGCTCTTTGCCTTGGGAAAACTCTTGGAAGGCTTTTGCAGAATTTCCTCCTATAAGCCTCTAAGCTATATGTGAAAACCAGATATGTTGCACCTGAGAAAAGATAGTCTAGGGAGGTGACTTGCTTTGCCCATATGCAGTTCTCTAGGATCATCACATTCTGCACATTCTGTCCAGTCTTAACAGATACATACATTCTCTACTCAGAAATATTCTCTAACATAGTTGTTTAGATTCAAATCCTGGCTTTTGACACTTGTAACTGTGTAAGGCACCTCTTCTATAAGACAAGAATAATGATGGCACCTACTTCAAAGGGCACTATAGGGATTAAAAGGGGTATTATACATAATCACTTAGAATAGTGGTTGGCCATGTTAAGGCCATGTGTTACTTATTATTTTTGCTATTATTTCATCTTTTTTTTTTTTTTTGGTACCAGGGATTGAACCCAGGGATGCTTAACCACTGAGCCCAACTCCAGCCCTTTTTTTATACTTTATTTAGAGACACAGTCTTGCTAAGTTGCTTAGGGCCTTACTAAATTGCTGAGGCTGCCTTTGAACTCATAATCCTCCAGCCTCAGCCTCCCAAGCCACTGGGATTACAGGCATGTGCCATGGTGCCTGGCTATTATTTTATCCTCTGAGAGTGAAAAAGGTATTGCTTACTATACAGAACATTCATTTCTCAGGAAAGATGTGCCAGGTATGAATATTAGCATTGAGAAAAAATAACTCAGGATTTTAATCAAGGGCATTTTCTGAAATTTGGCTTGTATGAGAATCCTACACCACAATGCTGTTCATTCATGACCTTAGGAAGTTTGATATTATTGCAAATATTATAAATACCAAAATGATGCTTCCTAACTAACTCAGTGCTCTGCCCAAATTCTGGTAGGGCCCTTTTATGACTCTGACAGTTAGAATGAGAACTCAATTACTTCTGAACTCCTGAAAACATGTTTTCTCTGTTTCAAAAGATGTGGTATGCAGGGGACTCAAAACATTTCCAAACACATGACTGCTCCAAGCAAGACTTGAGAGAAATAGATATCTTGGTGAAAAATGAGAGTAGGTATGCTGCAGTGCCAAGGAAAAAGCAGTTCTTTGTCTACAAGTTCCAAGTTAGGATTTGTACTTTAACCAATTCTACTTATCTGCTTGACAAACTAAAAATATTTTTCAAGAAGATGATATTGAATGTAATTTTTTCCATTTACTTATATTTTTTCTGCATGTAGCTTAAAGAAAAAAAACACATTTCCAAGAATGCAAAGAAGAGAATGTATACCATTTTTTCCCTATAGAAGTTTCCTGATTTTCATGGCTGCTGCGGAGCACTTATTCATTTACTCACTCATTCACTCATCCATTGATTCACTAATTCCTTCACTCAATGAGTACTGATGATAAATGTCTACCAAGTGCCTGTGCCATGCACTCGGAAGATAATGGGAACAAAACAACTATGATTCCTGCCCTTATGTCTGCCATCATGATTTCTGCCCTCACAGTCTAGGCATTTTACATATATTATTCTAATTCTTGTAATTCTCTGTACTAGGGATTATTTCTACCTTGCAGGGCAAGAAACTAAGGCTTAGAGAAGTATAGCAACTTACTCATTGTCTCACAGTTGTTAATTAAGTGAAATTAAGTGAGGATTCAAATCCTAGTTCATCTCATTCCAAAAGCCAGGCTTAATAGATTCTTTTCACAACATTATACTAGTTTTAACATTGAATTTGTTCTTGAAAGTTACAGAATTCATTGTTTTAGAAAGCAAGAACCCTGGATCAAAGGGCTAGCATATCTTTTAGAAGGTTAGTAAAAACAGTATTATTATTTAGTCTTAATTAGCTTCATTAGATAATCTTGACCATGACTTGCAGACTCAATGCCTGCCCCAGTTGCTCATATGATAATACAATTTGCTGGGCACAGGACATTGGGTATATTACGTAATCTCTGAGATTCTAGTTTCTTTATCTGTGAAATGGCACCATTATCATCTGTCACATGGGAAGCTACAAAGACAAAAGGCAGGAAAAGTATATATAATTCTTTACAGTGATAGGTAGGGAAAGGTTTCTTACCTTTCCTCCACATATCACAAACCCAGATTTTCTAGTAATGGTAGTAAAACACATCTGTCTAGCATTTACAGAGAACAAACTGTTCCAATGGAAATGTCCCAGAGCATGAGGATAACAGAATTTGATGCTCTATTTGTGACATAAATGAGGACATAAACTTGGGACACAAATGAGGATTAGAAGCTTTTAGAATATACATTTTGGACAACTCATCTTTAGGGTTTCTGAAGCAAGTTTGAATAATTCCTAAAGATAATCCTAAAACATAAGTCATCTTCCACTTGTGCAGATTAGGTAAGGATACATTAACATACTAACACATGGAGTCTATCTATAGACAATTTTCTTTAAAAAGTGCACTTTAAAAGACTGTTGTTTCAAAGAAATAAAAAAATGTAAAAAGGCTTATTTGAAATTGTCACTCTGAATGTATGTTTATTATTCATAACAAATGTTTACTGGGTGTCCAGTAAGTTCATAGCATTGTGCTGGCACTGGGCATATTGGGAGGAACAAACAAGTGTTGGGCTGGGGTACAGCTCAGTGAGGAAGCACTTGCATCACTTGCCCCAGTGATGCAAACAAAAACCCAAACTAAAACAGTGACAGTGCTTTCCCTCTTCAAAACTAGTTTTGAAGCCATATGTGGAATCAGCCACATTATGGACTGATAAGTAAATACAACTAAGCCTCAGCTCATCAGGAAACTAGTCTGGATCCTACCAACTAGGAGGAAATATTAAGCTATGGATGTCTTAGAGAATGTACATAGCAGAGGAGAGCTTTCCCAATGCAACAGAAAATGCCCTGGACCAAGCCCATAGTCCCCTCTGTAGAATCTCTTATTTCCTAAACCTGACTAATGTTAGTTCTCTTTTTTTATCCTTGGAAAAAATTCTATTCAAATAATTTTGGAATCTTGAGATTATATTATTTATCTGGTCCATATTTAAAAACTATTTCTGATTTTTTTCTGCAAGCAACCAAGTCCTTTTTCCTCATGGAGGGGGATTTTTATTTCTGAAACAGTTCTTCCCTTTCCTTGACTCCCTCCTTGGGAGGTGGGTATTATTTCCTCAGAAAGGTAAACAAGCAACTAAAAACAAGATGACTCAAAGGATGAGGAAGTATGTTTTTCTAGAGAACAAAAGATTCTTTCAGAGAATGTCAAAGACTTAACTATGAACTTTCCTGAATGTAAACACTGTTCAAATGGCAAGAAGAATTTCATCTATGTCTATAAAAGGTCTCAAACAATAGTTCTTACTCTATTTGGCAGGCAGAAAAATCTTTTCTTCAAATCTGCAGACCTACAAAAAGTTTTTATCATCTCAGAGAAATACAATTATAATGACTTTCATAATAGCAATAATAACATAGATTAGAGTATTACTGAAGACAAGTAGTATCATAAATTACAAGTAGCATCTAGGTTTAAAGTCTTCAAAAATAAAGAAATGCTTTAAGAGATAGTTTAAAATATTAGACAGATGCTTTCCATTTTGGGTGAGAGTTTAAAACTTTCAGATGTGTAGATTTCTTTTTTTTATATGTTTATTTTTTAGTTGTAGATGGACAGAATATCTTTATTTCTTTATTTTTACGTGGTGCTGAAGATCGAACCCAGTGCTTCACGCGTGCTAGGCAAGCATGCTATCACTGAGCCATAACCCCAGCCCCTAGATGTGTAGATTTCTTTAAACAGAATTCTGTGATTCTATAATGATCACAGATCAGCTTAATATTTTAAATTGAAAGGAAGGATATCAGTTAGCTAAAATAGTTCAAACATTTAAAATTGATGCTGGTAATTATATTTATAAAATTTAATAGAGCTATATGCTAATGAACCAAATTACATAATTTTTACAGAAACACCAAAGGTCTTCTTCACCCATCTGCAGATTTTGCAGACATTTTACTACCAATATTATCAACTCATTTCATACAGCAGTCAACCCCTGGAGTTCTTCTTTCTCTTTCTCCTTTCTTCTACCACTGCAGAAGGATTGTGCATTTCCAGGAAATGATCTATGAAGAGTGCACAACAGGTCAGAGGATGTTGAGATTTTATATTGGGTTTTCTGTTTTCAAATAATGAGTATCAAATTAGAATAAAATGTTCTTTAGCCCTGTAGGGTGGGGGTGAGGAAGTCGACGAGACAACAGGGGGTAAGGCAGGGTTTCTGTGCCTGAGTTCAGTTTCTGTGCGACATTCCTTCTTATGTGTTCACGTCCATGGATGTGAGCAAGGTCCACTCTCCCCAGATCACAAGGACACTGGAAATTGAAGGAATGTCTCAGTCAAATCCCTGAGAAAAGGAGCTTAGAGGTTCCTCAGAGCTCCTGGGATACAGGAGAGCCCAGAGGACTTCCCAAAGGATTTATTCCATATGAAAAAAAAAAAAGGCCTAACTTTTATAAGGGGCAGTGGCATTTTCTGGAGACCACCTGTGGCCACATGGGCCCAGCCCTTCTGGAGGAAGACCCTGAGGATTCAGGTTCCTGGAAGGAGCTAAGTTGGACAGAGGAATTAGGAGTTGAGGCTCTAAAAATAGTAAGAAAGAAATTTCTTTTTAAATTCCTCTTCTTCAGTTCCCTTTTCTTAAGGAAGAGTTCTAGAAATATAGTCCTATCTTTTCAAGTTCTAATTCTAGTTCTGTCATGAAGTAAATGTATAATCTCAAGTTAGTCATTAACTTTTCCTGGAGTTCATTTTACTCATCAGTGCTATCTTATGAACTCTGAGATTCCTAAAATTGTGATGATACTGAATATTTGTATATTAATATTTTCCACACTGAAATATGTTTATTTATGATTTATCTCATTTATTTTTATAACTTCTAAGTATTATCATTTTCATTTTATCCAATGAAACTGAGACTTGCAGAAGTATAATAAGTTGCTCACGGTCACATAGCTAGTAATGAGGGGGGACAGAGTTCAAAGACTATTCTGTCCAATTCCAGAGTTGGTTCTTTTATGAATTATGCTACACCGCCTCCATTCCATGATTTTCACAATAATAAACAGGCATGAATTTTTTTATGAGCATTTGTTTGAGACTGGAAGAATAAACTAGATACAATCAATAGCTTTGCTTATTGTAGGAGAGGAAGGTTGGCTCCTTCACCCAGCTTTGGTCTGTCTTATCTTCTTTCCTAGCATCTGATTAGGAGAAATTGCAAATCTAATCAGTCATAGACCAGGACATCCATTGGCCTACACTTTTATGAGTAGGTAGAGTCACTTTACATTAAATGTGCAATAGGATCCTTGTTGTTTCCCATTTTGGTGCAGTGAACTGACATGTATATGGCTTAACTCCTTTAGGGAAACCTAACTAGGCTTGCACTTAGGAGTGGTCGGGTTGAGTCTTCTGCAGATAATGGCTTAGAGAATATGGGAGGGATGCAAGAAGACCAGCTTTGACTTTCAGGCCCACATTTTTCTTTCTCTGTTTCTACTACTCCTGCATTGAGGACTCACTGATTTCCTAATAAATGAATACAAATACATTGGTACTTTGGGTCCCATTTAGCTAGTCTTCTTGAGTCTGAAGGTCCTCTGGTTTGGAATCCTGTGGAGATAAGGCATAAGTGGTAGTAGACATTCCTAGGTCCTAGCCTACCATCACATGACATCCTCAAATCCCCAGGCTTCCTTTGATAAGTACAGAGATTAATCAATAGCTTAAAAACTACCCACAAAATAAAACCCAAGACTAGATGGCTTCACCTCCAAATTCTACCAAACATTTAAAAAGTTAATAACAATTCTTTACTAACTCTTCTAAAAAATAAAAAACAAGGGAACACTTCTCAAGCAATTGTAGAAAGCCAGTAGTACTCTGATACCAAAACCAGAAAAAGACACAATATAAGAACAATATAGATATATATTTATACACATTTTTTGAGTGCAGGTGTGAAAACCCTCAACAAAATAATAGCAAACTGGACCCAGTACTATATATAAAAACAGGATTACACATTATGACCAAGTAGGCTTTATCCCAGGAATACAAGATTGGCTTAACATATGAAAATCAACTAATGAAATAAACCATACTCACAGAATGAAGAGGGGGGATACCCACATGATCACTGTGTTAGTGAGCTATTTCCCTACCGTGACTAAAAAGACCCAACCAGAACACCTGCAGAAGAGAAAAGTTTTATTTAAGGTTTCAGAGGTTGATAGACGGCCACATTCCTCCAGGCTTGAGGTGAGGCAGGACTGAAGAGAGTAGCAGAGGGAAGCCGCTCACATCATCAGGAAACAGAGACTCCACTCTCCAGATACAAAATATATACCCCATAGCCGCAACCCCAATTAACCACTTCCTCCAGCCACACCCCACCTGCTTTCAGTTACCACTCAGTTAATCCCATGAGGGATTAATTCACTGCTTAGGTTAAGACTCTCACAGCCTAATCATTTCTCCTCTGAACCTTCTTGCATTGTCTCATACGTGTGCTTTTGGGAAACACCTCACATCCAAACCATAACAACCAACTTAATAGACATATAAAAAACACTTGAAAAATACGGTATTCCATGTTAAAAATGCTCAACAAACTAGGAATAAAAGGGACTTCATCAACCTGATAAAAGATATCTATGAAAAAAAACACAACTAACATCATACCTAATGTTGAAAGATTGAATGCTTTCATCCTATTGAGAAAGAGCAAGAATAGGATATTCACACCATACCCATTCAACACTGTACTGGAGAATCTCGCTAGGTAAATTAAAGCAAGAAAGTGAAGTAAAAAGCTCCAGATGGGCAAGAAGTACATTCTATTTTCAGATGGTGTGGTTTTGTATAAATAGAAAATTCAAATAGTTCCACTAAAAATTATTAGAGCAGGCTGGGTTGTAGCTCAGTTGGTGGAGTGTTTGCCTGGCATGTATGAGGCACTGGGTTCAATCCCCGGTGCCACATAAAAATAAATAAATAAAGGTATTGTGTCTGTTTACAACTAAAAATATTTAAAAACTATTAGAGCAAGTTCAGCAACAATACAGGACATAAAAAGGTATTTCCACATACTAGCTATGAATGATATAAAAATGAAATTAAAAAAACAATTCCAGTTATGATAGTATGAAAATGAATAAAATAGTGCCAAACCAATACTCTGAAAACTGCAAAACCTTCTTGAAATAAATTAATGAAGATCTAAGTAAGTAGAAGGATATCCATGATCATGAATCAGAAGACTCAATCCTGTTTAAGTGGTATTCCCCAAATTGATCTACAGATTTAATGTAATCCCTATTAATATCCCAGCTATCTATAGAAATTGGCAGAACGATTCTAAAATTCAAATAAAAATGCAAGGGACTTGGAACACCCAGAACTATCGGAAAAGAAAACAAAGCTGGAGGACTCATGGTTTCTGGTTTCAAAACTTACTAAAAAGCTGTAGTAATCAAGACAATGCAGCACTAAAATAAAGGATAAACGGAGACATCAATGGAATAGAATTAAGAGTCCAGAAACAACTCCTCAAATTTATGGTCAACAGATCATTGATGTGGGGGCCAAGACAATTCAACTGAGAAAAAAGAGTCTTTTGGAAAAACAGTGCTAAGAAAACTAGATGGTCACAGGCAGGGGATGAATTTGGATTTCTACCTCACAGTATACATAAAAATCAAATCAAAATGGATCATAGGCCTAAATGTAAGAGGTTAAACTATAAAACTCTTAGAAGAAACACAGAGATGTTTGTGACCTTGAATTAAATATTTTTTTATATTTAAAAAATTTGTTATAGTTATACATGACAGTAGAATGCATTTTGACACATCATACATAAATGAAGTATAACTTCTCATTCTGTTTATATATGATGTAGAGTTATACAGGTTGTGTAATCATATATGCACATAGGGTAATAATGTCTGATTCATTCTACTATCATTCCTACCCCATACTTCCTTCCCTCCCTTTACTCCCCTCTAAAGCATCTCTATTCTTCCCTAGCTGCCTCCATATTGTGAATTAGCATCCACATATCAGAGAAAACATTTGGCCTTTGGTTATTTGGGATTGGCTTATTTTGCTTAGCATAATATTCTCCAATTCCATCCATTTACTGGCAAATGCCATAATTTCATTCTTCTTTAAGGTTGAGTAATATTCCATTGTGTATACATATCACAATTTCATTATCCATTTATCTGTTGAAGGGCATGGTTGGTTCCATAGTTTAGCTATTGTGAATTGAGCTGCTATGAATATTGATGTGGCTGCATCTAAGTAATGGTTTTTTTAGATATGACACCAAAAGTACAAGTAACCAAAGAAAAACTAGATAAATTGGGCATCAGCAAAATTAAAAACATTTATGCTTCAATGAGTACCATTAAGAGAGTGAAAATAAAACCCATGGAAGGAGAAAATATTTGCAAATCATCTGATAACTGTTACTATATAAAAACCTTTGATAATAAAACAGGACAACTCAGTTGAAAAAATGGGCAAAGGATTTGGACAGATATTTCTCCAAAGAAGATAAGCAAATGGCCAATGAACATTTTAAAAGATGTGCAATATCACTGTTATCAGGGAAGTGCAAACCAAAACTACACTGAGAACTCACTTCATACTCACTAGGATGTGTACAATAAAAAGATGGATGATAAAAGTGTTAGCAAAGACATTAAGAAAATGGAATTGTCACCCATTTCTTTCAAGGACATAAAACACTGCAGCTATAATGGAAAACATTCTAGCAGTTCCTTCAAAGTTTAAACATTGGATTTCCATATAACCAGTCATTACACTACAGGCATACAATCAAAACAATTGAAAATATGCTCATACAAAACCATGTACATAAATGTTCATGGCAGCATTATCTGCAAGAGCCCCAAAGTCGAATGGGTAAATAAACAGATACGGTAAATCTATACAATGGAAAATTATTCAGAAACAAAGGAAATGGAAATATTGATACACTGTAACATTGATTAACCTGAATATTTTGCTAAGTGAATGAAACCGGCATAAAGAACAACATATTGTAGATTTCATTTATGTGAAATGACCAGAATTGGCAAATCTTAAAGACAAAAAGTAGAGTGTGATTTCCTAGGATTGGGGAGGAGAGAAGAATGAGGAGCAACTGCTCATTGGGTCCAGAGTTTCTTTTGGGAATGAGAAGAATGTTTTGGAATTAGTCAAAAAGGCTGCATAATTCTAGAATATACTAAAAATCATTAAAACCTACACTTTAAACAGGTGAAAAATATGTCCATAAAGTTGTTTATTAGAAGAATCACCTCAGCTTAAATATTTAATACAAATCATTGCTGAACATTAAGCATTTTTTAAAAAAAATATTGATAATTTTCTAGGTGTAATATGTACCAGGGGCCTAGGAAAAATAAATATGAGGAAAACATAGTCTCTGTATTCAAATACTTTAAAACCTTATAAAGGAGAATAAGACAGTTGCCCAATAATTTGAGGTAGGTTATGATAACCATCATACAAACATACTATGGGCTGGAGCCTGGAGGAGGAGGAGGTGGAGGAGGACATAGCCTCTTGGGGGAAGAATGGAATAAAGGAGGTGGCATTTGGGATGGACCTCTGAGACTGGATGATGACTATGACTGGCAGAGAGAGGAAGGAGGGGGTGGCAGAAGGGAGTGTACAGAAGATGGGATCCACCTGAATGAAAGTTCAGGGGGGGAGGTGGGCTGTGCTGGGGATCAGACAATGAAGATGAGCTCTTGCAGGCTGGGGGTATTCATGGAAACTGAATGGCAGGAGGAGTGGTTCCCATTGACAATGCCTTAATATCTAAAGGTTTTTGATCAAGAGGGACATGTTCAGAACTACTATCTATGATGACTGCATTTAACAGTTTATGTAGAATAGGTTATAAGAGGAAGACTCTGGACCTCACAAACTTCCCTGGTTAGTTAAGGGTTAGGTAGTCAATGTTCAGGGTAAACTACTTTTCTCTTTAGTTACTCAAGAATACTAGGTTGAGCATCCTGAATCTGAAAATATCAAACTGAAATATAAAATATGAAGTTCTCCCAAATCTGAAATTTTTTAGCACCAACATGACCTCCCCTCAAGTGGCAAATTTCACATTGGACCTCTTACAGCGGGTCACAGTCACAATTCAGGTGCACTTAAAAATACCGTATAAAATTGTCTTCAGGCTGTGTGCAAGGTGTATATGAAACATAAATTTCTTGTTTATACTTGAGTCCTATCCCCAAGGCATTTCATCATCATGTATACACAAATATTCCAAAATCCTAAATCCTAAACACTTCTGGTCTCAAGTATTTCAGCCAAAGGATATTCAACCTGTAATAAGATACAAAAGAATAAATGGATTCTTGTATTAGGATGATAATCATATATTCTTTATTTCTTGTGGAATAGTTTTATTTTGTATGTGTTTCTAGGTGAATATATTGAATTTTGTATGTGTGTCTAGTGAATATATTAAATGCAGATTTTTTTCATTGATATTTTAAATATTGCTAATTTTTTGGTATTGTTAGTGTTTAATCACAAATTTATCCTTTTTTCCTTTCATTGTATAATTTCCAAAGATTCATTGTTGAGGTCAGAATGCACCTCTAACTTTATAATGTCTTTTAGTGGCAAAATAGAATTTACTTGTAACGAGACATATCAAACCACAGAATTTTATTTTATTAATTTTTGTGGTGTTTGGGATTGAACACAGACACTTACACATGCTAGGCAAATATCCTATCACTGAATGAAATCCCCCAAACTAAACCAGAGAATTTTAGAACTAGAAGAAGATATACCATAAGTTTTATGCCTATATTTGCTTGCACATCTCAGAAGGATAACGTCCTGCCACTGGTGGGAGCTCACAGACGTTAGACAAATGAAAATTATTATCACAAGAAGTGTTGTGCCATTATAAATTAGTTGGGGCAGGAAAGAAACTAAATCCTTGGACTATTCATTTTAATCTACATAAAGTTATGAATTAAATATTAGTTCACCCCAGGAGGGTAATTATGCACACTTACAAGTTCCTAAATTTTAAATTTTAGTTCAATGGCATTTTTGTGGGTTTTAGAATTAGTTCCCTCTACTCTATAATCTTTCTGCCATTTATTGCAAATTTATTTTCATAAATAATATCACACATTGATGTACTATTATAGTTCATGAAGCACCTAAATGTGTTATCTCATTTGGCTTTCATAACTATCCTGTGAGGTTGTACTATGGTTAGTTTCATTTTAAAATGGGGAAATGGAGCTTCTGAAGAGTTAAACCACTCACTGAGGCCACAAGACAGAACTGTGAATCAAACTCAGTTCTGACCACTGGTTCACATCTGTTCATTCTACAGCCACAAACTAACCAGCGTAGAAAAGTAAAGGGGAGGCAGATTGATCTGAGTTCTTTGCTAAGTGAGGCAACAGAGAATAATGAGCTCACTTACAGAAACAAAAGATTCAGCCTTCTAGAAAACACCAAAGAATGTTCCAGCTTTTATCATTTCTTTGTGGGAACTCTGAAAAGCTTTAAGTAACCAAATTAATTATACATTCTTTAACTGATTCACTGATGAACCAAGAATTTATTGAGCACCAACCAACCAGGTATCAGACAGTGCTGGGGTTTCTAGCCCCAGTAGGACATTAATCCTGCTCTTAGGAAGCCTGCCCCCTTTGGCAAGCATCAAAGTGAGAGATCACAGTGCTATCAGGGCGAGGGATGCCAAGCAGGGAGGGTGGTGTTCTACTGGGACAGGCTGGAGCCTCAGAGGGCTTACAGAGACACCAGCCCTCAGCCCTGTAGGAGGAGACACAGACTGGGTGTAGACTGTCCGGCAGAGGACAATGTGAGTGAAGGCATGCGGGGGCCCAAGAGTGCATGTTTAAGGGCTGTGTGGACAGTGCTCTAACTTCACTCTTCTCATTCTTCATAGAACCATAGAATTTTGCTTTCTTACTCATAAAGTGCAGAAGAAAACTCTGAGCCAAATTAGATTTTTTCTCCAACAGTTAATACAGTTCTGTTGTTGAGTATTGTGACTTGAACAGCATATAAATATGTGTATTTGATATAATTTGGGAAGAGAAACATAATTTTCATCCCTTCATCCCTGTAAAATAATTTGATATATTTATGTTTCTCTTTTTTATTTCCCCCTTTCCTTCCCTCTGACTTAAGCAGATTCTATTTTAAAAATTATGTATGACTGCATATATGGTGTGATTCTACATCATGTACAAAAAGAAAAATGAAAAGTTGTGCTCCATCTGTGTACAATGAATCAAAATGCATTCTGCTATCATGTATACCTAAGTAGAATAAATAAATTAAATTCAAATTTAAAAAAATAAAAAATAAAATATAACTGCAAAAAATTATATTAGGTATAAAGCAGAGGTGGACTGCCCATATTTTTGGCTTCTGTATTCTAAATCACAGGTAGCAAGCTTTTTCTGTACAGAAACAAATAGTAAATATTTTATTTAGACTTTGTGAGCCATATGAGTCTTGGTTGAAAATTAACTCAGCACCACCCTTGTAGTGCGGAAGCAACCATAGAAAAGACTGTGTAAGTGTGGCTGTGTTTCAATCAATTTTTACTCATTGACACTATAATCTGAATTTTATAATAATTTTCACATGTCACTTAATACAGTTCTTCTTTTGATTTTTTTCAACTGTTGGAAATCTGAAAAGAAAAAAAAATACTTTGTGGGCTCTACAAAAACAGATGGTATAATTTGCCAGTTGCTATTTTAAATACTTAGCATCTTTAGGAGAACCTATGAGAGTTTGCAGAGCAAGGAAGCAAATTTGGCCATATAGCAATTTTGAAAAAGTTTAAAAGAGAATGGGGCTTCATTTCTTGACCCTGCTCTCACCCTGGTCAAAGGAAAGAGATCTGTGGATTCTAGAGTACTTTGCCATTCCCCCCAGCCTGAAAAATTCCACCATTGCTGTCAAATTTTCATATTAATGAGATTTCAGTCTTCTCTTGAAAATTAGAGGCTAAGACTAAATTGAGCCAGTGGAGTCTGCTCCTCAGTGGGGCCCAACTCTTATTCACCTGAGCCCCTCCTGGCATGGGTCCCCCATTCTACATTGTCTACACACACTGGTAAGCATTTGGTCTGAGCTCTGCTAGGCATAGAATTATCTGTACTCTTCTCTAAGGTATAACCTTCATTAAAACCAGTCTTTTGGTGCTAGGGAAGCCATCTGATAAAAAGGAACACAAACATGGGCCTCTGAGTTAGAGACCCAGGAAGACAAATCAGCCTTGGGTACACGACTTAACTCAAACCTCAGAATGGAAACAGTAATACATCTGAACTGGTGGCTATAATGATCATATGAGAGAAGCAGCTAGTGCCTATTAAGCAGTCAATAAAAGAAACAAACTGCTGGGATAGAGAAGTTCTTTATGGTGTATTTTTAATGTTCTGACCTTATCTTTATTGTTGCTTTCCATGGAAGGGCCTGAGGTTCAGTTTATCATCTACTTTGTATTACAGAAAAAGAAATGAAGGGCCAGAGAGCTGAAGTGACAGCTCAAAGTCACACATGAGTGGTGGTACCAGGACAGGAATCTGGCTCTTTTACTTCTTGGCCTGGGGAGATTTCTCTGTGCTTTGCTACCTCACTGAAAGTTCAAAATTCTTTTCATAAAAGCCTTTCATTTGATGGCCAAAAGATCTCCTAATAGAAAGAATACAAACCCAAGACTTCTGGCCAACCTTACTGACTGTATTTTTAATTATAACTTCCAAATATAGTGAAATGACAAGAATTTGTCAGTAGTTGAAGTTCTCAGATTTATTTGTCTGGAATATTCCTGTTCTAAGCTCACTGGCACCCTCCTGTGGTTAACAGAAATCAAACAAACAAGAAAAATCTGGAGCATTTTAATACTTAAATATAACTGGCTAAATAAGTATCAAATAATCTAATAAACAGTCATTATATTATTTTTGTCCATAGCTAAAGCCTGTAGGAAAATATTTGTCTCTTTTTGATCAAATCTTTAATGAGACTACTATATTATACTGGATGCTTTTCTTAAGGCTTCTTTCACAAAACAACTATCTGTTACGATGAAGAAAAATGCTTGACTTGAGTTGTGGCTATATTATTGTAGATCTTTATGGGTTTTCCTTTAACATACGTGAGTTTGAACAACAGAGCATTCTGGGACTCTAATTGCCTCAAGAATGTATATGGGTAAGAGTTCTCCCAGGGAATGGTTAACCTGGATCTTCTTCCAAAACTTCTTGTATCACTTGGTAAACTCATAACCCAACTCGTGGGAGTCCAAGTGTGAAGACACAATAGAGAAAAGCTGATGAGCTGCACATGCATGGTCAGGGGCTGTGCACATTCATTCAAGTGGGTGAGCTAACTTAAAGTGAGTTGGATAAATGGAAGTTCGAATGCTTCTTTTGTATTACCATGTTGGCCTAAGTAATAGTCAATGCCAAACTGCCCCAAAGAAATGGTACACATAGCAGTACTGAATATTAGGGATAAAAAGTAATTGGACTTTCTTTTTTTGTGCCACAAAGTGTGCCTTAGGACATAAATTATAAACAGAGCTTTGGATTAAGGTTCTAATGATGGAATGCTTTTTTCCTCTATTTCTATTTTTTTTTAATCAACAGGTACTCTTGGTGAATCTATGCTACTTTCAAATTCACCAAAGGTTATACAGAGTGAAAAATTCAGAAGCTGAAAAATCAAGATCTATTTTGAAAAGGAACACAAACTCTTACGTATTCTCTCCATCTATCCATTCTGGAGCTGGGCCTGGGTGAGAACAGAGCTACATTCAGAATCATGAAGCCAGTTCCTGTTTTACCTGGAAAGCAATCTTGAGCTTTATTCCCACTGTCAAGTCAGAGACCTAAGAGATATACATCTGATTCTTATACCCATAAATAATTTGTGGCTACAAAGAGAATATTGTATTTCAGGATTAAGAGAGTTGAGGTATAGAAACAGCCACTATCGATTACTGTGAAGTAGTTCTTAAACACTGTAAATGATTCTGTGGACTCACCTGACCCAAACCAGACTAGAACCTATGTTTGTTTCTGATGTTATGTCAAGTTTTCTCTTTCTCGGCAGTCTTGGATATAATGCTGACTCACAATCCAATGCAGCACTTTCCCCTTTGGCTAACACAAAACCTATTTAAGTCTAGGATTTTCCCTACTAGGGCTTTACAGATGTTGTTCTTTATGGAAAGATTATTTAACCCATGCCAGCAATGTGAAATGAAAGGAGTTCAGAAGTTTGGTATGCACTTCCTTTTAAAACATTTTTTTTTTTAGAGGGAAGAACTCACGGAATACTAATGACACCATAGAGTTGTCAGGGAAAGACTTGGCATATTTCCTTCAGAACCCTGGCAACTGGAAAGTCTCATAAGAAGTGTGAACTAGTGTAAGTATTTCTGGTCTTCATATAGTTGGAAAATGAAGGATGTATTTCTTTAATTCCATTTCAGAAATTAAGTAAAAGATAAAATGGATACAAAATCACCATTGGCTAATTACCATATTGCATTTTGTAAGAATTATTTTTCATGAATGTTGTGCTGACAAGACCCTTCTGCTGGGACTGCCAGTTATGAGAACTAGAGCTACCAGAGCCACTCTGCCACTTGATGGAGAACTGCATCCTGAGTAGGAAACCGCCACAAAAGAAGAAAAAAAAAAGCAAGGTGGAAAGGAGAGAGAATAGGTTTCATGACATGTGTTCAGTGCTTGAATTGATCTGTGCTTTAGGCCCTGGGACTTCTTGGTTCTATGAGCAAATGTATTTTCCCTTTTGTAACATAAATTGGCATGAGCCAAATTTTTGTTACCTTCACTGCTCCTGATAACATCATTTTACATATCTATTCATTTCATAATAAATCTGGAATTATAAGAATAGTAGGTATTGGAGAAAGTTCTTCTTTTAAGTAGCAGTCTACCCCTAACAGTCCATATTTATTCTCTGAAGTCATAAAGGACATGCAAACTGGCTGTATCATAAGTCAGGATTATAATCAGCACAAAAGTCTTGTCCTACAAGATCTACTAAACAGAGTTCATGGTGAATTGGAGCAAAGAAAACAGGGCATAGGAACTGGCAACTTATAAAAGTATTTTTAAAATCAAAATAAATGTAAGTCAAAATAGATTTGGGGACCATTGGGTTAAACAAAGTTTAAGAGGTTTCTTTACAGTAAGAATTCTCAAAATCAGATATTTACTAGTCATAATTTCATCTCTAAGAGGCCACTTAGTTTTACAGTGTTTCCCAACAGCATAAACCTGGATTCTTACTAAGAATGTGTCTGAGAACACACTTGAAGAAACACGAGGCTCTAAAATATTTCTAAAAACATAGCATGTTTTGTCTGGTCCTTAACATTTTGCCTGATCTCTCTCTTCTCCTTGGCATCTGACCATTGTCTCTATGATAAAGATCTTCACAACTCTCTCACTTGCTTGCAGCTCTAGTTCTTTATTTAAATTACGGACTAAACTCTGTCATCAAACTACCCACCATTACTTCAGACTTAGTGTATTCAAAATGCCTGAGCCCTGTCTCCTCTCCAGCTTTCCTGATTCCTTCAATATTCTGCCATTGCCAAACACTCAAACTAGAAATGTCCATAATATCTGCCTCCATGGCCCAACTCAGCCAGTCTTCATCAGCTCACATCCAATCATTATCTTGGCCTTCACAGTTGCCTCATTTCACTGGGGGTTCTTTCTTCCATTATCCATCTCTATACAGGACACCTTCCTAATACAGGCTCAGCATCAAACTTTTCCTATTCAATGAGCTTCAGCAACTCCCAGTCTTAGGGAACCTGAGAACCTCACTGGGCCTTCACAAATCTGCTTTCTCATCTGCCTGTGGCTCCTTCGTGGGCCGCTGCCTGAGGAGACTTTTGCTTTGGTCAGGTTTGTCTTACAACAGGCTAAATGATGCACTGAAGACAGACCAGGGTTGCCTGGAAGGCAAGCTTCCTTTGCTTTTATAAATTCCCTGTGTCAGCAATTCTGTGCTGAAACTGAAACCCTGTTTTCTCCAATTTCCTGGCCCAGGAGTTTGTAGTGCTCAGACTCAGAACTCACCCCGACTTCTGCTTAGCTATCTCTTTGGGCTAGCTGGTGTTGAACCTGGGTTTGCCCTTGGGGCTCTGTGCTTAGCTAGATTTACTTACTGTTCCTGTGGCAACTGCTCCCAGGTCATCACTGAATTTGTGGTTATCCAAGCCCATGGCACAAGTCTTCCTCTTATTAAGGAAACACATCATGCTCATTATTTCATGTATGTTTGTAGTCATGTTTTTTGGAATGCAATGCTGGAATGCCTTTCCTTCTTCTTTTAACTATCTAAATACATCCATTTAAAAAGCCCAGCTTAAGCTTCATATCATTTGCTTATAAAATTCATTA
>CM053404.1:102457971-102512086 GCA_028644305.1 Xerus rutilus
TAAACCCCTATCTCTCACCATGCACAAAATTCAACTCAAAGTGGATCAAGGACCTGGGAATCAGACCAGAGACCCAATGCCTAATAGAAGAAAAAATAGGCCCAAATCTTCATCATGTCAGATTAGGACCATACTTCCTTAAGAAGACTCCTATAGCACAAGAAGTCAAATCACGAATCAACAAATGGGATGGATTCAAACTAAAAAGATTCTTCTCAGCAAAAGAAATAATCAATGAAGTGAACAGAGAGCCGACATTCTGAGAACAAATCTTTGCCACACACACATCTGATAGAGCACTCATTTCCAGGATATATAAAGAACTCAAAAACCTTAACACGAAAAAGCAAACAACCCAAAACACAAACAACCATTAGCCCAAAGGACTAAGGAGCTGAACAGACGCTTCTCAGAAGATATACAATCGATTAACAGACATATGAAAAAAATGTTCAACATCTCTAGCAATTAGAGAAATGCAAATCAAAACTACTCTAAGATTCATCTTACCCTATTCATAATGGCAATTATCAAGAATACAAACAACAATAAGTGTTTGTATTATGGCATTTGCAGGTAAATGGATGGAGTTGTTAAGCAAAGTAAGCCAATCTCAAAAACCCAAATGCCTAATGTTCTCTCTGGTAAGTGGATGCTGATCCATAATGAAGGAAGGGACACAGGAAGAATGGAGGAACTTCTGTCAAAGGAGAGAGGGTATGGGGAGTAAAGATTGTGGAATGTAATGAACATCATAGCCCTACCTTCATGTATGACTGCATACATGATGTGATTCTACATCATGTACAACCAGAGAAATGAAAAGTTTTTCTCCGTCTATGTACAATGAATCAAAATGCATTCTGCTATCATGTATATCTAAGTAGAATAAATAAATAAAAAGAAAGAAAGAAAAAGGAAAAAAAACAAAATTCAATGACAATATCTACTAGGTTTTGGTCTCAACAAATAAGCAAGTGGAGCTACTATCTACTGATCACGATCACTGTCACTTTGATAGAAGCATCTTTAGTCTGATAGGATGGATGACTCTGTTGAGAAGACTTTTGTGAATGGGAACAAAGAATTAGGACAGTAGCTACAGGGTTACCCAGAGTATGATTTTAGGGGGGGTTTGGGGTGTAAAAAACCAAAAGGGAAGCAACTGATGATGCAGAGTAGGTGCAGATGTTGGAAACAAAGAAAAAAAGCAAATGCCCTCTGAGTAGGTGATGAAGATATGCCCTGCTATACAAGAGGAGGGACTGGTCTTACAGAGTTACAGGGAAAGTTCATCATTGTGAAAGCGGAGTTTAAGGGAACAGGTTCTGGTGGATCTATTAGAAAATAAAATATGGCAGTTATTTTCTGACTATATTATCATTCTCAAAACAGCAGCAATATAATCATCTAAAAGTGATTAGTACTATAGGTATGAAATTATTTTCAGGAAGTAAAAATGTACACTAACTACCCACATGGGGTAGGATAACTGCACTCTGTTAAGGGCTTGCTTGTGAATCATGGTCGTTTCGGAATGGATTTGTCAATGTAGCTTCTTCTCAGGTGCACACCATGCTGAGGTGCATGTGCAGAGGAGGTGGGCAATTTATTTAAAACAAAGACAGGGTTCCTACTGACAGAGAAGCAAATGAACTGATGCTTTGCATTTAAGAACTGTGGATATAAGGAAGAAAGGAGGCATGGTAGGGAGGTGACAGACATGAAATAACTATAGAATAAATGAATTATTATTTCTGATGTGTCATAGAATTCTTCAATTGGGAATATTAAGAAAGAAAGAGAGTACTCAGGAAAGAAGTCTATATATCATATTTAGAGATAGTATTTTACTCTCCCAGATAATGGGTAACTGAGATTGGCTAGAGACACAAAGATCACTAGGTATGAGCAAGTAAATGAGAAAGTGAAATGATGAATGGATCATCTATGAGAGTGAAGTTCTCACAATGACAGTAGTAGCAGGAGGAAGAAAAGCAATGAGCTAGACAGTTTATTATTTAAACTATTTTACATAGCCAATCAGGCTAGAACAAGTGGTACCATGATAAAACCTCTCAAAATACTTTTAAACACTGAAACACATAGACACACACACACACACACACACACATCCCTACATACAAGACTATAATTCCACACTTATGAATTCAGAGCAGACTCAAAGTCATCTATCATCATGCTGTTTAAAAAGAATTCCCTTTTTAAATTACATTCTGTAGTATTTGATATTTTATTTTATTTTTTATTTTAAAAGTCTAGACCAGAATTTCAGTAAATTTAAGAAACAGTTTCAAGGAATAAAGTTAAACTATCCAAACTTTTCAAATAAATGCCAAATAGAAACTAGCTTTACTAGGAAAGAAAAAAAACCCAGAAAACAAAGTCAAAGGGAGCTAGCAAACATCTAGGAGCATTTATAAAATAGGAGCTCTGCTAAGACTCCTGGAAAAGGATCAAAAAGGAAAAAAAACTAAACAACTAGAATGTAAAAGATGGATTTTCTTGCTGGGCATGGTGGCGCAAATCTGTAATCCCAGCACTTAGGGAGGCTGAGACAGGAGGATCATGAGTTCAAAGCCAGCCTCAGCAATGGAGAGGTGCTAAGCAACTCAGTGAGACCCTGTCTCTCTACATAAAACACAAAATAGGACTGGGGATGTGGCTCAGTGATAGAGTACCCCTGAGTTCAATCCCAGGTATCAAAAAAAAAAAAAAATGTTCTCAGTAAGAATCTCAGAGTGTAGGTTAGATCTTTTATACTTAAAAACTCAAAGCAACTTAAATAGGAACATGCATCACTTCACATAATGGAAGAGACTAGAGACAGGAAGAGGCACTGGGTTTGATCCTTATAAATAAGATAAAGGTATTGTGTCCATCTACAACTAAAACACAATTTAAAAAAAAAGAAGCCCCACACCAGACTGTACTAGAAAACCTGTACCAAATGTCCATGCCTAGAAAGTTAGAAGAAAATGAATCTGGCATTGTCAGTCACTAATATGACACTTTTTAAATTAAAACTTCCTAACTTCAGAAATTCAGTTTTACCACTTGACCATCAAAATTCACACTTACTAAAGTCTTGGAAATAAACTAGTTTGAGTGATAGCATTTTCCCCTTGTGCCCTCCTATTCTAAAACCAGCCTTATCTATTTTAGGCCTGTTTTTTATTTTATTTATGTATTTATTTTTTATCGGGGATTAAACCCAGCAGTGCTTAACCACTGAATCACATCTCCAGCCCTTTTAAATATTTTATTTAGAGACAGGGTCTTGCTGAGTTACTCAGGGTCTTCCTTAAGTTGCTGAGGCTGGTTTTGAACTTGCAACCCTCCTGACGCCAGCCTCCTGAGTTGCCGGGATTACAGGCATGCACCACAGTGCCCAGCTAGGCCTACTTTTAGGGTTAATATTTCTAAAACATTTTCAAATCAACTGTAGGCATCAGTGATAATATTAATAATTACCCACAACAAAGAATCTCAAAGCAAATTCTAAGACAAAAATCACATTAAAGTTCACTTAACAAACTCCACGTTATCCTCTCTAGAAAAACCTGTCTATGGATTGTGATTGCTTTTCGAACTTTTTAAATACTCATTAATGTAAATAAAGTAGCATGACAAAGTTTATACCCTAGAGTTAATAAAATGTGTTTCTACTTCCAAAGCAAAACAATATCTATATGACTGGTCAGTTTGAACTATCTGCCAAATTATTCAGAACCCTTGTAGAAAAAGCCATGATTCTCCACACTAATTAGATGAGTCAATGCTGTAATCATCCTTTACATTTACTTAATACTGATAATTTAGTTACCCAATTCTGGTAAATGAATTCTAACCTTAGTCAAAAATGATTAGTGGATTAAATGTTAAAATCAGTGAACACAAACTGAAACAGATCCACTAATATGAAGTTCAAAACAGTTCTTTTTTTTGTAGAAGTCTATCTATTATTTCAAACTCAATAATTAAAATGTATTAATACATCAAGATTTTCTAAACCAGTTTTGTTGTAGTATCCCTTGTAGTTCTATTTCATAAATTCATGGTTGGTAGATTTAACATTCCCTAAGAGTTGTCTTTCCTGACTACTCCATATAAAACAGTTATACCATCTCTACTCACTGTTTTTGCACATTACATTTCATGTATGATTACATGTCTTTTGTTTGTTTCAATTATTTCATGTATTTTGTTTGTTTGCACCCAATGCTGCTCCACAGGACACAGTGATAGGATATCCTGGTGCTCCATCTCCAGTGTTTAGAACACTGCCTGACATTTGGAAGTTCAGTAAATGTAAGCAAATGACTATCTTAAAATTGTGAACTCACAAATAGTAATTTTGTATTATTATTCATGTACTTTCCCCCATATTTTAAATTATGCTATAAATTTGATTTCAATATGGAGAATAAAGAAATCAAAATGAAAAACAAAAGGTGAATTCATTTTCTCTCCTCTAGCTGGGGCACTCTTCTGTCAGACTCTGAGATGTGCACCAATGTCTACTTTACCTCTTCCCACTCCAGTTTCTCAGGCCTTTGGCCTTAAACTGAACCACACTCTGACTTCCCTCATTCTTCTGCTTGCAGATGGCCTGTCATGAGTTTCCATATTCTCACTCATCAATACCTTTTATGAACTTCCTTTCATCTATCAATTAGTACGTCTACAGCCTATTGAATCAAGGAAGAGACTCCCAAATTCTTCCAACTGTTTTCTCTGGCTAATGCCACCTCTCTTGTTTACATAGGCACTAATCCTCATCACAAAACTGTGATCACAGCCTCAATTCAAAAAGAAACAAGGCCAAAACCACATGTGGAATCAATTACTTCACACCCCAACCACTCACAGATCATCTGCTAGGTGTGGAACTGCATCTAACAGGTCATCACTCTCTGTATGTCCATGAGGAAATCACATTGCAAAAAGTAAGTTTTACCTTTTACAAAAGGAAAAGCAACAAGGGAGCAACAGAGAGAGATTTAAAAAAAAAGTATCAAAATGAGATAGGGGTTTTGGATAAAGACAGAGAAATACTGAATCTTAAAGGGAACATCCAAAAGCCACTAAGATGCAAAAAGCACAGTGGCAAATCTTGAGCAACATGCCTATGGCCCATTTGGCCTGTGCGCTTATAAAATGAAGGAAATTTACAAGTGTAGGGAAAACTGGTGCAAAATTTTTTATCTCCACACTGTTTCTACCTCCAGTCATGCCTGTGATGCAGCCCTGACCCTAACCCCAGCAAAAATCAGGGTTTTTCACTCTTGAGATAGTCAACATTCTCCCTTGATTGTGCATCTATCTTCCTGAATAAACCTCTTACCCTTTATCTGGCTCATGCTGAAATTCTTTTCTGTCACATATGGCAAGAACTCTGCTGGTCCTGAGTTATGTTACCCCTCTCCTCTGGGAATTCCTTGGACCCTTCTCCAGAGACATCTCCTCTCCTATGACAAAAGTATACAGGTACATGACTTTTAGAATAGAATTTTATTTTCAGTCCATGAAGATGAGGGCTAAAAGAAGAAAAGCTCACAAAGCAATGACTCTTAACTTCTACTGGAAACTTTTTCCTAGAAATTGTATATCCATATGTATGTTACAAGCCCAGAGGAATTAAGTTTCTCCCAAGGCTATCCAACAAACTGAGCTGCAGAAGGTCAAGGTCAAGACAATGAGAAAATAACCAATTTTCACATTTTATAGGTTCTATTTGCTCAAAAATTTCATATTGTATCTCCATTGTCTTATGACTGAGGCTGAAACAAGAACAGACATAGGTGATTTGTGGAGGGGATAGTCTTAGGAATAAGGGCAACTTCCTGATAAGTCATTCTTCTGTATCCTGTGCATTTCCCCTGGCCTGAAAGGCACTGGGAAACCTGGGATTGACATTCTCCCAATGACCTTTCCCAAAGCCTGTGTTTTAGTCAGCTTTTTTGCTCTGTGACCAAAGGACCTGACAAGAACTATTTTAGAGGAGGAAAAGTTTATTTGAGGGGTTCACAGTTTCAGAGGGCTTAGTCCACACATGACTGACTCCATTCCTTTGGGCCAGAGGTGAGACAGAACATCATGGTGGAAGAGTGTTGTGAAAAAAAGTGACTCAGGACATCATTCCAGGAGACAGAGAGAGCTCTACTCTTCAGGGGCAAAATATATGCCCCAAGGGCATGCCCCCAGGATTCACCTCCTCCAACCATAACTTGTCTGCCTCTCTTACCATCCAGTTAATTCCTATCAGGGGGATAAATGCACTGATTAGGTTAAGGTTCCCATAACCCAATCATTTCACTCTAAACTTCCTTGAATTGTCTCACATATGAGCTTCTGGGGGACATCTAATCTAAACCATAACACACCCCTAGTATTCCTATGATCTTAAATAATGGCTAAATGGTTGAGCCAGACAATGCGCTAAATTTATAAGCATTATTTATTCCTTACCAATAACTACTTGAAGTATCTCTTTCTCTATTAATGAAAGAAACTTCAAGGGAAGTCTTTAAGTTAACCATGGTCCTGTAGCTTAAATATAAACTCTGATCAATCTAATCTTCCCATTCTGATTTCCATACTTTTTAGTCTCCATTATCATGAATTCCATTTCCTGGGAGGCTAACAGTATGGGGTTGAACACTGAGGTTGCTAATACTCTGCTGATTCTTGATGTCCCATGCTTTGCCATTACCATGAAGACTCATCAAAGTGTTATTGACACAAGGTGAGCCAAGCTAAAATCCATCACTTTTATAGGGGGCACTAACAGAACCATACAAAACCTCAGATACATAGAAAAGGATTAGTGTGTGAATGAACCCTGCCCAGTGGCACCTAGTCAAGGGGTCGATGGGGCTGAGATCCCTCATATCAAGTCAGCAGCATCTAAGACACTCCAAAAGATTCTGTGGGTTAGATAGGGCCAGAAATTGCCACAGATCAAAAGAACACCAGTTGGCTACTACTGATTTTAGGTCCCTTAACTCCATATTTGATTGATAAAATTCTGGCATAAAATAAACATTTCCACATTTTCTTTGGCAAAGCAGAGGAAGGGAAAAAAATGTAATCTTAATACCTGAGCATATACATGCAACTTCAGAACACTAAGGAGTGATCAAGCGGAGAATGGCAGTAAAGAGTAGACGTTTTTTCTACTGAATTATAAATGTTAGGCTCAATATGGACTGTCAAAAATGCATGCTCATTAAATCCCATCAAGTTCAGTGGGAGAGTTAACTATTTGGAGAATTACACAAATACATACAAGCAGCAATTTGTTGAAAATGGTTAGGTGCGGGGAAATTAATCAGAAAGGAAAAACACTATAGACAAGCAGAGGTATGACAGGAGTTACAAAACGGGTCCTGTAAAGACAGTATTATAGCAGATCAAAACATCCATATGAATCAGTAAGCATAATATTGGAAGATAAAAACTAGAAACACAGCAATGGCAAAATAACTAATTTGAAAAATTAATACTTAAGTCAACAACAATCATCTAATTTCAATAGTTTTGTCTCATGGGTTAAAGCCAACATAATGATTCTTGGTAATAATCTCTGTTTTGCTAACATTACATTACTAGGCCCACAATGATCACCAAATGCTCTTCTCTGGGACTCATCTACAGTTCTTCTAAAAGTGTAATGCTATTTTTAACCACATTTGAATTCCTCTTCCATATCCACAATGTCAAAAGTCTTGCTGATGTTTATCTATACATTCAGGTAGATGTTTAATGGTTTAGTGGCAAATAAAAAGTAGAAGATTTCATGACCCTTTTCCAGGTCATTATACATTCTCAAATAGGGTAGACTAAATGAATCTTGTCTATTTCTGCAATTCAACAATTTTTAAAAATTTTTGATGAGGTTTAGATATAATTAGAAAATGGTCCTACACATAATTAGAACCAGGAACTTAGAATTAATTTTATTACTATCCTTTATATTCAAAGGTCTCAACAAATTAAGACTGCTTTTCCTTTTGTCCATTTTTGCAGTTTGTATATAAATCATTATAATAATCTCTTTCATACAAATGTGATTATAACGAGGTAAATTGTTTTGGTTGTATTAATAGTTGGGTTCAATTTTCAAGTTTCTCCCCAACCTGTCTTTACAAAATCCCCATGAAAATTAATGGGAAGTCAGATGGCCAGCTCATTAATAGAAGAACCACCAGAGAAATGATATTTACACAAAGATTGACAATAAATTTACAGACAGTATGATTTGACCAAATATTCAGCCTGGAGTTTATGGGAAGGGTGG
The DNA here is from genome assembly GCA_028644305.1 of Xerus rutilus. NCBI lineage: Eukaryota > Metazoa > Chordata > Mammalia > Rodentia > Sciuridae > Xerus > Xerus rutilus. Next base: position 102,466,295 of record CM053404.1, read on the forward strand.
GAATTATCTAAATTAAACAAATTTCAATTTGTTTTAATGCTAATATCAAGAAAAAAACTCAAGCACCCTGTGTCTTACATAGTATAAAAGTTTAGAAGAACAAACAAAAAGGGATCTGAGTATGCAGAGTGTGGCCCAAGTCTCATTTGTTTAGGAAGAGAACCTTGCCTGAACCATTCAAGCACATGCGTGTGTGCAGGAGTACCTACTGAGAAAGGGGCAAAGAACAGGTAGCTGATTATAAAAGGAAAGGAAATGGTAGATAGCACTTCTCCATCAACAGGTTGCTTGTGCATCAGGGAAGAGGGAGGGCAAAGATCTCACTTTCCAACAGGAGCCATTGCCCGCTGAGGTTACTCTTTCCCACCTTTTTGGTCAAGTAGGCAAGATAAGAGGAGGAGGAGGAGGAATGAGAAGGAAAAAAACCTAAAATCTATAAAAGGACAAGACATATCCCCTCACAGGCACCAGCTGAATCCCTTCCCCCTTTCCTTCTCCCTCTCTTCTGTGTATTAAATTAAATTTGCTTTCTAATCTTGCTTCAGCATTTCTCAGGTCTGAGGACCTGATCTAAAATTTTCAACACTGGTGTTAGATCTGGTCAGGGTCTAAGATGCCCAATTAGGGGAACCAGTCAGCAGCTGAGAAGCGGAGCTGCAAGCCACTAGTGTGATGTCACTAGTAGTCATGCCTCCTGTCAATCAGCGAGTTTTCCTGACCTATCCAGGAAGGACTCTGGCCTTCTCTTCCTGTCCCCAAGCCCTCCCCTTCCTAACCGGGTTTTCTTGAAATTCTCTGTGCACGGAATATCCAGCGCCATTCTTCCGGACACGCTCTGGTGAACAGGAATTTGGTCCGAGGGCATGCATTCCAATAAAGCCTTGCCGAGTGGCTTAATTCATCTTTTCCTGGTCGTGTAATCTTTACATCTGGTATCACTACAACTGTAACCCTTCTGTAACCCTGCAGAAGAGAAAGCTGCCACTCATGGAAAAAGCTTTATTCACTCATCTGCTTTTCAACTTTTCAAAACAAATGATCATTTCCTTGCAAATTACATACAAAAGAAAACAGCTGTTGGACTTCAGATCCAAAGGCTGACCTTCCTATAGGAAAAAAGGGGCCGCATTTTGGGAGGCTGAGACAGGAGAATCACAAGTTCAAAGCCAGCCTCAGCAATGGCGAGGTGCTAAGCAACTCAGTGAGACCCTGTCTCTACATAAAACACAAAATAGGGTTGGAGATGTGGCTCACTGGTCGAGTACCCCTGAGTTCAATGCTCAGTACCAAAAAAAAGGTGGGGGGGGTAAAAAGGACCTTTGCAGTTGAGGAAGGATATACTTGCAAACCTCCTAATTGCTCAAACAGCATGGTGAAACATTAATGTTTATATTTTTCTAAAAATTCCTCTCTAACCATTTCATTGGTGCTACAAACTGTGACCAGGCAAAATCACAGCTCCAAAATCATTTGTTTTCTCATTTATCTAGAGCTAGAAAAAACAACTAAGCATTGACATTATTCCCAAGCAAATACAACCCACAAATTCATCTGATAATCTTGCACTACTCTTCTCTTCCTCTTATTTGGATCATTTGGCTTGTTCTTGAACCACCTTTCCTTGAACTTTTCAATTTCTACTCAATGGAGAAAGAAAAGGGTGAAAACAGACTGGAAAAAGCATTCCCACAGAACCTTTCTCATTTTATCTTGTCAATACTAAATATACTTTTTGGTTTGTAAAATATTTTTAAAAGTTTATGATATAGGAAAGTAGAATTTGTAAAGAATAGTAACACTTGAAATAAAGTAACTGCTGGTGGAGATATACAGCAGTCAATAAACACTCAAGAGCATAAACACAAAGAGGTCTTTGTTGGTTTTTCTTTACATTCAGTGTCCTGATGACCCTAACGTATGTCTGATACATGTAACACAATAGGTATTCATTTATCTGACTACAGGAATATCACTGAAAAAATCTGAGACACCAAGGACTCAAGGAAAAGAGGTAGAAAAACTGTCATTAATCTGTACCCAGAGTGGCCACGTGGACTAAGTTTAGCTAGATGAATCCTCCTCCCACCAACAACACTAAAAAGTATCAAGTGCACATGGTAGTATTTGATTTTCTGTTCTTGAGCTCTTCTTTCTTCTTCTGGACCCTAAGCTTATCCCAGGCAAAGATATTTTGCTACATGGTCTACAAAGCTCTGAAGAACACAAACACAGAATGGAAATGTAGCTCAGTAATAAAGTGTTTGCCTAGAGTTGCTGAAGGCCCTGGGTTCAATCCCCAGCACTGCAAAACAGAAATGATAAACACAAAACATATGTTTGATTGCTTCAACATGGTTTTTACCAAAGCAAAAAGAAATAAGTTAACATTCAACAATACTCCACTGAGTATATGCAATGTGTGCCATGAGGTACTATGGGCACAAAAATGTATAAGGTTAACTGTTCATAATCCAATAAAATCTGATTCTGGTAAAAGACTGGAAAATAGATGTAATGAATCAAGAAAGGAACATATACGCAGTTGCTCATTTTATCAATGACAAAGAATGTACTCAGGTTGCAGGATAAAAAATTATCAAAATCAAGGATAGCTAATAGGATAGCCAGCCTAGTGAGGACAAACCAACTTAATGCATGTGAAAAACAAAATGGAAAAAAAAAAAAGCCTGTGCTAAATATTTTGGGACCAGAGGAAAAGATGTTAATGCTTTTTATGGAGTATAAGAAAAAGCATCTTGGAATTGGTCACTCTAATCCTTATTTTGAGAGCAGAATAAAAATTATTGGAAAATGAAGCAAGTATTGGGTGAGTACATTGAAATTTTCAGCAAAGAACATCTTCTAGCTCCAATTCAGCCTGTTTGTTTATTTATTTTTATTTTTATTTTTGGTTGTTGATGGATCTTAATTTTATTCATTTATTATTTATATGTGGTACTGAGGATTGAACCCAGGACCTCACGCATGCTAGGCAAGCGCTCTACCACTGAGCTACAGCCCCAGCCCCCAGCCTGTTTATTTTTAATTCTGTTTGGAATAAAATCTAAGATTCAAAAAACATTTTAAATAGCCAAGACAACTCATAATCTTTAATTGTACAAAACAACTCTGTGCAAAGAAAAAAAGTGGTAAAGGCAATGATAATGGAAAGAGAAAACAGGTATTATTCACAAGTATTCTGACTGTATACATACATAGAATATATGAGTGAATGGACAAAAAAACTAATCAGAGTTGGGCAGTTAGTATATACCCATGTCAAACACAAATTATTTTATTAAGAAGAGTGTAAGTGTTTTAAAGAAATCATTTATGTATTAGCAACAAACCTAGGGATAACTAATAAAAGATGTGCAAGACTTTTAGGGAAGAAAGTTTATACTGTTCAGGAACAGAGAAAATTTAAATTAAAACCCTTAGATATCAATGTATATACAATGTTTATAGATGGGAAAATAGTATCACTATTATATCCATTTTGGCTACATCAGTCAATAAACTCATGTAATTCCAATAAATTACATAGGGTTTATAATGGTACTTAACTAAATGATTCCAAGGTGAATATAAAAAAGCCAAATGCCAAGAACAGCCATGATGATTTTGAATAAGGGAATGGAGTTTTAGATAGCAAGGTTTATTATATAACTATGGTAATTATGACAATAGATACAAATGCAGAGTTAGGAAAACCAACCAAATCAACTATAGAAACAAACTCACATATGTGCAGGGACTTGATCAATAACACTGGAGGCAATACAAATAATAAAAAAGAATATATACTACTAGAGAAACTACTTATCCATGTAAAAAAAATAAATTTATATAAACCTCACAACACCTAGAGATAAGCAATTCTAATATTTTTAGATGTAAGATTAGCAGAATAAATTATGGATACAGAAGCAGTTCTTCAATAATATACAAAAGGCACAAATCATAAAATGACTGACAAATGTGACCACACTGAATTTTACATTTCTATACTTGCAACACCACCAAAAATGAAAAGACAAGACCCAGACTGGGACTTTTTTATATGCCTGAAATACTCTAATTAGGAGATTCCACTGAACAGAAGTAGATTTCACTTTATATCATATGCTGAAATTTCAAAATCAAATGTGAGTGCCTTTACTATTACCTACATTGTTTCCCCTCACTAAAAGGCAATGTATGTATTAGATAGGTCATTTAAGCTCCTAATGCAGGAGATGCTACAAACATGTGCCTAAGAAATGATAACAGCATCATATAAATGTGCTTTCTTCTCCATTATGATAAAGCCTGACAAATACCTTCCCAGGAAAGGAGTAAAGCAGTGCTCTTCATACCTAAGTACTTTGAGCAATTTGATTAGACCATTTTTCTCTACACAATTTTGGACAGAAAGTCTAGAATTTAATTTTTGTCAGAATGATTCTGTTTGACACTCATTTAATGTCTTTTACTGATGGCATTCTGATAGAGGACCCTGCTTGCAAAGCTTCATTTTCTGAACTGAAAGGGGGAAAAAAAGTGAAGGAAGTTATGAATTCATGAAAAATCTCTCATTCATTAATGTTTTGGTGTTACTGGGAACACTAGAAATTAAAGCTAATCTCCATCTAATCTTAGGGCCTAAAGAGATATGTGTTATTGCTGGGGGGGCGGGGGATGCATGCCTGTAATTCCAGTGACTAGAGAAATGGAGGCAGGAAAACTGCAAGTTCTAGGTCAGCCTCAGCAACTTAGTAAGGCCCCAAGCAACTTATTGAGAACCTGCCTCAAAAAATAAAAAGGGCTAGGGATGTGGTACAGTGGCTAAGCATCCCTGGGTTCAATACCAGGTAAAAGAAGCGGGGTGGTTGTAGAGAAAGAGAAATACAATAACTTACGCATCTTAAAAGTTAGGAAATTGCACTTAGTTCAACAGTCATTTGCTGGGGATTCTGATAGTGTGTGAAGTTAATCCAGTGGGGAGACAAATATTTTACAAAAGGATAAATTCAAAAAGGGACTCATGAATCAAGCTCAGCAGCTCTGAGAAGCAGAGGAAGCAGTTCTTAACTCTGGGAGGGGATAGAAAGATACTAAGGAAAAGTAATATTTGGGGTAAGACATAACATGTAAGAGTTCTCAAGTAGAGTCATGAATAGATGAGGCCATTACAATATCCCAGTAAAAGTTAATAAAGGCTTTAGTGAAAGCAGGGCAGAAATGTAATCAGAGCTCATAGGAACAGAGAAGTAAATGGATGTGACCAAGGCTTTCATGGGATCAGATTTCAATGTGGGCTTTCCAGTCAGGGAACTAAGGAAGGTGGAAATAGAAATTTATTGTTGTTTTTAAGGCACATGATGTATTCAATTTCTGATGTGTTGAGGTTTAGCATCTTTTAAAGAGCATGATTGTAGCTGCTCTTCTGTAGAAGAAACAGCAAGGTATCAGAATATAGGGGATAATTTACAACATAGAAGGGCTCCAGTCCTCTAGGAGGAGTGCAGAGAAAACCAGAGTGGGTAAAGTTGACTGATGGGCCAAAGGAAATTAAAGGACAGATAGGATAGGAAACATAGAAAGAACCAGCCTGATAGGATAAAAATCATGAGAGAGAAAGCAAATAAAGTAAATTCCAAAGCAAATAAAGAAATGTCAGCAAGTGAAAATGGTGAGCACTGTCACATGTTGCAAAAGAGGATTCCATTAATAAAAAGGTATTTATAGTTAGAGGGGTAAATATCTGAAACAAAACAGATGTAAAAATTACAAAGTATTGGTAGAAACCATCAGAGTAAACCACTCTTTGTAAAAGACAGGATTTGCAGGGAACAAGATGAAGACCAGATTCAGCTTCCAAGAATTGAACATATATCCCAGGGAAGATTCTGGCATAGCCATCTAAGAAATACTGTATCCAAAACATAACCCAACAGAGGACTGGACTCACAGAAGACAAGGGTAAATAGCCAACAAAGGAGAAGTCACTAGTGACGTGGGCATTATAGGTGAGATTAGAAGGCAGCAGGCCATAACACCAGAGCAGCAAAGAATCAGCATATGTAATCTTCAACACTTGTGGTAGGCAAAATGGCCCCTACAAAAAGGCATACTGCCCTAATCCCTGGAACCCATAAATAGGTGCTTTGGTCAGCTGTTTTGCTGCTGTGACTAAAGGATATGACTAGAACAATTTTAGGGGAGCAAAAAAGTTTATTTGAGAGCTCATGGTTTCAGAGGTCTTATAGAAGACTGGCTCCATTCCTTGGGAGCTCCAAGTGAGGCAGGATATCATGGCAGAAGAGTGTGGAGTAAAGTAAACAGCTCACATGAGATCAGGAAGCAGAGAGACTCCACTCACCAGATACAAATATATACCCAAAGCCATGCCCCAATTCCCACCTCCTACAGCCACACCCTACCACTTCAGTTACCACTCAGTTAATCCTTATCAGGGGATTAAATCACTGAGTTAAGACTTTCACAACCCAATCATTTCTCCTCTGAACCTTCTTGCAGTCTCTCACATGTGAGCTTTTGGGGGACATTTCACATCCAAATCATAACCATAGGTTATATATTGTATGGCAAAATGGACTGTGTAGATACAATCAATGTGACAAATATTAAAATAGATAAATTATCTGGTTCATTTGGGTGAGCATAATCTAATATGAGCCTCTACAGGAGGCAGAAGTTGAAACATCAGAAGTCAGAGAAATTCTAAGCATGAGACAGAAAATACATCAGAGATACACAGGCACACAAGGAAAGGAGATAGGCATATAGAAAGTAAAAACTAAAAGCAGTCTCTGGCTGTCAGTCAGCAAGGAAACACGAACATCAATACCCTTGTACAACTGCAGGAATTGAATCAGCCAACAGCCTGAATGAACTTAGAAGATCCTTCACAAAGCCTGAACTAGGAACCCAGTTACCTGACACTGGTTTCATCCTTGAGAAACCCACAGAACTAGTGAGGCCAAGCTGGCTTTCTAACCTACACAACTATAATCTTCTTGTGTTTTTTTGAACACCTAAATCCATGGTAATTTGCACCAGCAGCAATAGGAAACTAACATAGCACCCCAGGGCACCAATAGTAGCATATAAATACCCTAGGCCAGGAAGTGCTTGTCCCTGTCTCCTGTCTAATCCTGGAGAAGACATATTCAGTTAAAGAAAAGGGAAAAAGGCAAGGATGAGAATCAGGCCCACCACACCCAACAGCAGAGTCTCCTGCAGGCCCTAAGTGGAGCAAACTGGCAAGAGAAAAAGCAGCTGCTTTTTGGGGGAAGAAAACTGACTTATTTATCTTACGCCATGGTTTTTGCTACCTGAATGCAGCAAGAAAGCTGTGGGACTCATTTGGAATTTTATCCAGGGTCAGGAAAAAATAAGCTGAGTGAGCCAGAACTGGAGGCAAAAGCTGGAATAAACGAGTCACTTTCAGCTTCAAAACCCAGCTACCTATATGTACAAGGAGTACAAGAGGAACCACTGAAACAGACTTCAGAAATCAACTGTATCATGAACACAACTACTTCACATATCTAAGGTCCACAAAGGAACCAAGATGGTCTTTCGGCTGAAACTCCACCTTGACCAAAAGACAAATGGGGAAAAAGCCCTTAAAAAGAAGAATTAAAAAGTTCATCACTACTCTAGGAAAGCATGCAGAAACTAGACTATTATAGAGACCCAGTAAATCCATTTCCTAGGTAAGTCTTATACTGTACTTTATTAAGTCATCAAATCAGCACAGTCTTCCAAAGGACTGTCTTAAGGAGGGAAAAGAAGCATTCTTCAAAACAAAGTTTTTTACTTCATGTCAAAACTAAACACTGCTGGGTGTAGTGGCACACGCCTGTAATCCCAGCAACTCAGGAGACTGAGGCAGGAGGATGGCAATTTCAAAGTCAGCCTCAGCAACTTAGCAAGGCCCTAAGCAACTTAATGAGACTCTGTCTCTAAATAAAATATTTTTAAAAGGGCTCAATAGTTACACACACCTGGGTTAAATCCCCAGTACCAAAACAACAAAAAAAATATAAACACTTTTGACAAACCTAGGTGCCTTACAACAGATGAATGGAAAAAAATGTGGTGTATATACGCAATGGAATATTACTCAGCCATAAAAAGAATGACTTTATGCCACTTGCTGGAAAAGGATGGATCTGGAGACTATTATGCTAAGTGAAACAAGCCAATCCCAAAAACCAAAGATCTCTATGATATGTAGATGCTAACATACAATAAAGGGGCTAGGGGAAGAATAGAAGTTCAGTAGACTAGACAAAGGGGAAGGAAGGGAAGGGAGGGGGGACAGGTATAGGAAAGACAGTGGAATGATTCTGACATAACTTTCCTATATACATATATGAATACACCACAGTGAATCTTTACATCATGTACAACCACAAAACTGGGATCCTAATAAGAGGTATTCCATGATCATATAAATAAGTTGAATTACACTCTACTGTCATGTATAACTAAAAAGAAAACTTTTAAAAAATTTTAAAAGGAATAATTATTTTTTAAAATTATGTAACACCAAAACAAAGAATCTACACAAATTCCAGATAGTATCAAACTTCCATAGGTACAAGTGCCAAAAGGTTAACCTGGCACATTACCCAGCGTGGCTTTCTCAAGACAGTTTTTATTAATGAAAATATTATAGATATGTGCAAGAAAAAATCAAATCCAGCTGAAATCTTGCATTCTCCACACAGAAATAGTCTCAAATTTGTTTTAAAAAAAAGTGTGGAACCCAGAAAACCCTGAGGAATATCAGTAATTGACATTTAGAAGAGGAAAAGATCCTTCTCAGTTTTCGGCTTTGCAATCAACAGCACATTTTCCCTTCAGAGTACTGTGACATACTCAAGGAATCAGGGAAGAAAAGAATCTGTTCCTTATTTTTTAACACACCTTAGTATAGACTTATTATAATTCTAATTCTTATTCACAGACTTATTCCTTAGTATACTGGACAGCCCTACCTCAGACACACCTGTTTAATAGGTGATCTGGCCCACTTATCAAAGAAGTATTCTGTAAGTACTTTGAAAATGCCTATTTCCATTTGCCCCATACATCTTATTAAAACTGACAGTCTTCCTCCTTTCCTGCCTACCAGCAACAACAACAAAAATAATATAAATTATATACAGTAATTTCCAGAGTTTTCCTTTTAACTGTGTATGGTAATAAAATGTGGTCTCAATAAATGTTTAACATCAATAGGCTCCTTCTTCTGCTTACTCATGTGGCACCCATTATAATGACCAAAAAAATTTAAGATAGTCACAAGTGAGCCATAAAAGCACCATTCCAAAATTTCTTGTGTTATTAAGGTAAGTGATTCCATTTATAGCACATGGAAGAAAGAAAAGGGCACTTTACCATCCGAGTTCCTAATGGTACACTAGAGAGAGCTGACTTCATACAAACCTCAACAACAGTGGCAAAAGCTAGTAAAAGGAAAAAGGTTAACTTTTCTTTGCTCTTTATTGAAAATGTATGTGAAAAGAGTGGAGGAGTTAATCACATCTGTGATTAACAAACCAAAACTAGCACTTCATGAAGATCTGGCATAGCCTAGGGTTCATGCAAAAATATTACTATTAAAAATATACACCCAGTAATGAATAGTTAGGAATCATTGGCACGTACGGAAAAACCCTATGAAGACACAAAGTAAGCACTGATTATTTCTGGGGTCTTCCAAAGCTCAGAATGGAATGCTTGTGATTAGTAGAAAATAAAGCAGCATAATGGCAAATACATCACTGATTCCAGCTGATCAATGAGACCAGCTGTTTCCATTTCTCAAATTTCATGCACATCTTGTACTCTTAATAGGTGAATGCAGTAATTTCCCTAAAAATTGATAAGGTGATCAAATCAATACACAAAAGAACAAACAAGATATATCATGATTCAGAAAAAAAATAATAACACACAAAATCCTCTCCTAATCTGCCCCAAATTATTATTCCAATCTAATTTTACTGACCTCTCACTGGTCCCCCTGGAGCTATTTTTAACCTAGCTACACCTTTGTTCACTGTTATTTCCTTCATCTCGAGAGATTATCCTCTCCTCTGCCTACACAAATCCTGAGTTAAAACCTGGCCTTCTTCACCATGCCTACTAAATTTTCCTAAGAATATAATACTCTATATATTGTGATTTCCATGAAAGCTAATTAGGTATCTCAAAAACTAAAATAGTTTTTTCCTACACTAAACTTATAAAGACCTTAATTATTAAATACTACCTTCTGGCATTTTTATTCATTTGATTTTTCAAATGTCTGAAATACTAGGAGATAAGCAAATTGGAAGTAGGAACTACATACGTACATAAGTATTTTGATTAAATTAGCATTCATTTATAGTAAATGGCTTGAATATACTTAACATGTGGGTTATGGGTCAAATTAGTTTGAACCAGAAATAAGTTAGAGAATGACTGGGGCCCAAAGGACACCGTGTGTCTTTATAAGAAAAGGGACACTCCAAAAGGAGTGAGTTTAATTCTGTAGACATAACTGTTGCAGAACCATAATGAATATGGATATACTGAGAAGAAAGGAATAAAACAAGACTCAAAAAAAAAGCTCAGCACACATCAGAGAACTGTGACCATCTAAACATCAACTGAACTCAGACAACTTGGATAATACACTGGAGATAAAAAATACCACTTGAGGGGCTGGGGTTATGGCGCAGTGGTAGCGTGCTCGCCTAGCATGCAGGAGGCACTGGGTTCAATCCTCAGCACCACATAAAAATAAAATAAAGATATTGTGTCCACCTACAACTAAAAAATAAATATTAAAAAAATACCACTTGATGCTTTAGAGTGTTTGTAGATGCTCTGGAGAAAACTCAAAACTGGTGTGATGCTTTTCTTCAGATTTTTATTTTTATGTTCTAAAAGAATCTATGGCTAAAGCACTCTCTTCAATGACATCTGAAATCACCCTATGAAACCTAAGTTGTGAATATGTTGAGTTCCATTCATAGCACCTAAACCTTAGACTTTGCCTCATTTCATACAGAATCAAAATTCTTACCATCATCTCTTCAAAAAGTTGTAGGAAGCCAGTCATAGTGGCACATGCCTATAATCCCAGTGGTTTGGTAAACTGAGGCAGGAGGATCCTAAGTTCAAAGCAAGCCTCAGCAACTTAGTGAGGTCCTAAGCAACCTAGCAAAACCCACAAATAAAACATAAAAAGGGCAGCAGCTCAGTGGCAGAACACCCCTGGGGTCAATCCCTGGTACCAAAAAACAAACAAAAAACTTGTAGGACTTCATTCTCTGACAGTGGCTTTGGTATGTTTCCCATCATGATGTCTGAAGATGCTGGTGAGCAGTCACAGCCTGCACACATAGTCTTCAAGTTGGAAAGAGGAATTCTCTTTCTTGCTCCTCAGCATTCATATGCTGGCAAATTTGTCCAGCTACATAGAAAGATAAAATAGCACACGTATGAGTATTTTCTCTCCCAACAACATTTATCTTGTCCCCAAAGTGAAAAAACAAGAACCAATCACATTGCCACTGTAATTTCAAAGCATTCAGAAACAATCCTTAAAATTAATGTAAATCATGGTGAAGTTTTCAGGAACAATGGTATCTAAAGGCAGAAGAGAAAATGAAAAACCTCCAAAATATTCCTTCTAATCTTAAAAGCATACAATTGCAGCTTTCAGAGTCTAGCAACAGGTGACCATTGCTTTATAGATCAGCAATACAGCTTTACAAAGGTAAGTTGGCTAATTTACTGGTAGCACCAAACTTATACTCAGTATCCTGCTCCCAGCCCACCTCCTGGCCCCTCTGTCAAGTGCTGAAATGGTATACACGTCTTAACAGGTATGGGAGGGTGGAGGAGGTGTGGCAGTCATGATTTAGGAACTTATATCCTTCATACCTTGTTAGCCTGATAACACATTTCTCCTTGTCAAGCTGGTTTGTCTGAACTTCTAGAATATCTACACAGCAGGGTGTGTGAAAGCCTTAGGAAATAAAGTAAGATTGCTATTGTGATGGAGTTTCTCATACAACTAGATCAAATAGTTCACTGATATTTGAAAATGCATAGATATTCGTTTACAAAGCTAACTGCTCATCCAAAATTTTTTGCATTTTACAAGTTTTATTCCTTACAAAGAACTCAAACTCATATTTCAAGGTTCATAAAATGTCAACATAAAAAAGGCAAAAGATCTTTTGTATCAAAAGTAGAAATTCATATAAAAAGCATGAACAATGAGTCTGTTAAATATTCATCATGGCTACAACATTAAGCTGTTGTTTTCACAATATATACATAATATAGAACTGTACCACTCATTATGGTGACACATAGGTGGTTATTGAGTTAAATTGATATTAAAAATTCAATTCCATAGTTGCATATGTAGCTAGTCGTTATCACACTGATCCAAGCATACACAGGACACTTTTTTTTTAAAAGTTTTTTTCAGTTGTAGATGGACACAATAGCTTTATTTATTTTCATGTGGCACTGAGGATTGAACCCAGTGCCTCACATGTGTGAGTCAAGTGCTGTACCACTGAGCTACAGCCTCAGCCCAGGACACTTTCTTTACCACAAAAAGTTCTATTGGACAGCTAGTATAATCAGTAAAGAAATCTGACACCTAAAATTCTCTATTTAAAAGACACTATGTCAGAGTATTGACTAATCATTAAAGGAGTGGAATGAAAAAGAATTCTACATTAACACTAAAAATGCACATCAGAGCTTTAAAGCTGAAAGAGATAGTCCACAGTTTTGAAAGATAGTAGTGTACTTGTAAAGTCAAAGAACAGATGATTGCCAGATACTCATTAAAGCTCAGATCCCAAACCCTCAAAACACAAAAAACCATGGGTAAGTTGAATTAAAACTACAGAAGCAACAAAGCCAAGTCAGTTCAACTAGAGATCCAATTTACTAAGCCTCCTCCCCACCCTAGTCACCCCTTTCTAACAGCTTAAAAGAAGAAAGACATCTGCCACTACCTAAATACAATGTCCAGTAGAAACACAAAGTAGCATGTAGGTTAAAAAAGGTAGACCTAGAGGAGGCCAACATGTTGGAATTACTAGACAGACAGTTTAAAATGAGGTTAATAAAAAGGCTGAAGACATAATTTAAGAAGTGGATTAGACACCATGTGAGAGATGAGGAATCTATTTCAGCAGTACAGTCACAAAACTACTTTAAAAAATCCATTAGAGATGAATACTATTATCAGAAGTGAAGATTCCATTGAATAGTGTTAACATTAACCTGGACATAGCTGAGGAAAGAACCCGTGAACCTAAATACAGATCAATATGAAGTACTTAAACTAAAACATAGAAAAAAACACTGGAAAGTGAAGGTGAGGGTGGGGAGACCAAGATGTGAGATTTGAAATGGGATGTTATAACACCAGTGTAATTGGGGTCCAGTAGCCGAAAAGAGGATGAGAATGGTGTGCAAGTAATATCTCAGGAAATACACTGAGACTATAACTGTGGAAATACACAGACGATGCATTGGCCGGCCGGGCCCTTCAAGCCTCTCCCCATCTGGATGCTGTGATGGCGTCCGCGGCCTGTTGGAGCTGGGAACATTCCTGTCCTGCCCATCGATGCCTCAGCTGAAAACCTGGTGCCTTCGGGAGCAGCAGGTGTGGCTAGGAGAGAAGAGTGGTGGCTACTGTAGGCCATGGCGGCCTCAGGGGCTTTGAGGGCCCAGGAAGGCGGAAGGATCCGGAAGCTCCACCAGCGTTTGACGCAGGTGCCGCAGATCAGGGTCTTGACTCCGCTCCCGGCAGTTGCTATAGGCTTGCGCCACCGCGCCCGGCTCCGGAAGACCTTACTTCCTCCAGACAAGGACCTGCAAAGGCCGTAGCTGCCTCGGAAGGTGAGCAAAGGCCTGGTCTGAGGTCCTCAGGCGTTGGGCTTTATCCTACCTGAGAGAACCGGAAAAGGAACGCCCAGCTTGCAGACCGGAAACGCTCTAGCCTTTGAGAAGATTTGCCCGCCATTTGTAGAAGGTCTTTGTGTACAATGTGAAAAAACTGCTCTCGACTTTCCCCCCAACCTTTTAAAACAGATTGCTATAGCTGGACATTCTAGATGTAAAGAGGTTGCTGAGGTATGAAAACTTAAATTCTCTCCCACACTCTGGCTTTCCCATATATATTCCCAGCCTCTGTGGGAGGTGTCTTCCCGCTGGCCATGCACCTCCATGTAGTCACGTATTTTTCAAAGTACAAAAAACATAAATTATTAACTTACATAATAATAGCATGTAATAGTCAAACCAGATTATTAAACAATTTACATCATGAGGGAGAGAAGGTCTCTCAAATAATCATTTATTTCGTGGTCCTTTAAGTGGCTTGTTTGGTTGTGCTGCCAGGAGTCATTTACTGGATGGAATTTAATATACTCCCCAAACACTGAGAGCCACTACAAAAATTTTGGACAAATTCAGTTAATTCTGTTAACTAGTTTGTTAAAAAATAAAAATAGAGCTAGTCCAAGGGTTGGAAGGAACACCAAGTATGTTTAAAGAGAATCAGAAAAACTTATTTACAACCATTTAAACATAACCTGAGGGCCTCAGAACTTTGAGTATCATCCCTAAGAAATCCCTCCTCAGAGAGTTGCACATAGCACAGTTGTTCAAGCCTTATCTGAGCTGGGCCTCAAGGACCCTCACAGAAAGTCCAGCACCATCCTCTGCTGCCCCTCCTCCAGGCTCCTGTGATGGACAACCCTTCTCCTTCATGCAGTTGCTAATCTCTGGGTTACCCCAGTATCTCCAACTTGTCCTTGCCCTTTCAATAGTTCTGTAAGTGACTCCCACATTAAATCGACCTACTGTGGTACCAATTTCTTGTCTGGGACTGACTGAGACTCTACCCTAGTCCCATCCCTATCCTGGTGAGCCTCAGGCTGCTTCTGTTACCCTTCATGTCTTCTCACTCATCTTTCAAACACCACCGGCTTCAGGAAGCGTCTCTCTAACTTCCCCACATCAAGTTTGTCTCTCCTGGGAGTCTTATGTTGTAGCAAAAGCAGTTACTGGTCAGAAACAGCCAGTAGGGTTCTAGATCAAACTCAACTGAATTGGAATCTGGCTCCTATGGCCATCAGTTATGTGAACTTAGACACTTAAAATCCAGCCAGTTTCTTACCTGTACCATAAAGCTAGCAAGCACCTGCCCCCCACCCCAGGTTTGGTAGGAGACTTAAGTGGGAAGGTCATGCAAACTACATGATAACTACACCTGGGTTAAGGAGGCTTTTGTCAGATTTTCCCCTTCCTTCTCACTAAGACCCCCACAGGCACCACCTGGTTCAGGTGTCATTCTCTTAATAGTGTCCTCCCATCCAGGTCCCTGTAATCATTCTCTTATTAAAAGTGTACTAAAGTGTGCCAGCTTTCCCACTAGGTTTGTTCTACTTGAGGACAGTGAGTTTTGTCATGGTCACTTTGCCAGGAGCTCTATTTTGCTGGATGTCAGTTATGTTGAACTGTTCTTTTCTCAGCTGCTGGTGCCTCTCATGTTTTATCACATTTCTTTGGAGCTCAGATCTGGGGATCAAGAAGTGAGCAGTAGTACAGCTGGTCCATAGTTCCAGCAACTCAGGGGGCTGATGCAGATAACACAAATTAATGCCAGCCTCAGCAACTTAGCAAGACCCTCAGCAATTTAGTGAGATTCTGTTTCTAAATAAAGTATTTTAGAAAGGCTGGGGATGTGGCTCAGTGGTTCAGCATCCCTGGGTTCTATTCCTGGTAACAATAACAAATAATCAAACAAAAAACCCTAAGCAGTGGCAGTTTCCCAGGGCTGTCCCCTGAGCCAGCATGCTGTCTGGACCTCAGAGTCTAACAGCCAGGTGGGTTTAGACTAAGGTGTAAGTGTTGCCCATGTGTAAATTAATAGTAAGGGTGACTCAACCTTAATTACCATCAAGAAATGAAGATTCTGCCTCCATCCTTCCATGGCTCTTTTGTTTACAATTCCCTTGGGTCATGGATCAGCACGTGTTTACAATTTAATGCTTCTCTCTTTCTCTCTCTTTAATCTCTGCACCTTCCACAGCACAGGGAACATTTTAATACAGTGAGTGATTTTCAATCTGACTTCACATGAGAATCACCTAAGAGTGTTTCTTTCCTAATATATGAACTCTTGACTACTCCACCAGACCAACCAAATCAGAATACTCAAAGGTAGGGTAATCCTAAAGGTCTACCTGGTGACTCTTAAGGAACAGAACCACCAGGGTTGGGGACTACTAAATTGGGAAAACTATTTTAAGCTGAGTCTTCTAAGACTATTACCAAGGAATATCCAAAGATGCAGGCACCCAACTACGGTAGACATCTGTTGGTTTTTCTGCCGTTTGCACGCTATCCCTCCAGTGCCTGTGTTGTAGGGGTGGGCCCAACAGTATGGACTGTTCTTTGTGTGGCCAGCCCTGGCCACAGCTGAACACACAGTAGAACAGAAACCCAAACAGAGCCAGTCAAATCCTTACTCTTCTGGAAACCTGGAGTTGAGATTCAGAGTTGAAAATCAGACTCTGCTCTTGCACAGACCAAGAGTATATGTGTATATCTGGAATGGCAAGGCTTCAAACTTGGTGGGATGAAGTTATAAGCACTGGAAGCCATATTATGCAGAGAAACAGCCATCGATCAAATGCCTAGGAGGAAGCAAAATGAGAGGGTATAGCAAAGAGATGGGGAGGAGAGAGAGAGAGATTGAGCACAAGGGCATGCAGGTGACAAGCTGCTGGCTTTCAGCTCTTGGTTCTAGTTCCACATGAGAGCTGACAATATTTACTTTGCTTGATTCTTGGAGCTAAACCTGTGTAGCTTTTCAATTACTCTTCTCAAGCTTAAAGAGAAATTCCATGGTCCTTTAAGCCAAATGGGCCTTAACTGACACTGACCCTAAGATGGTGAAATGGGTCCTTGAATGCCCACATGATATAGCACCTTAGTCATTACTAACTACTGCTTAAGTGAGCACCAATCATGATTACTAATGTATCTGAAAATGCTACAAATTAGCTATTTTAGAGATCAGGAAATCGAGTGGCACAGGCTGGGAATCTTGATTGCTCTGACTCCAAAATTGGGGATATGTGTTGTTGTGAAACTTACAGAGGTACTTTCTGAGTTATTTATGGAGCAAAGGAATTTTAAATTGCAATCTTAATGAGTTTAATTCCAAGTGGATGGTTTTTAAGTGGTAACATCAATGCTGACTGCAAAGCTGTACGTTAAAACTGTAAAATTTTAGATGAAAGAGTACAAAGACCTGGGGAAAATATGATAGTTGGTCTTGTGATTTCTGTTAGTTGACTAACATTAGTACCCCCCCCTTTTTAAAGTTGCTTCCTCAAATACATAATAGGAATATAGTTAATCATTTTTACATTTTAATTTGTTATTTATACTTTTTAATGATTTAGTATATAACACAAATCTTATAATCCTAAGCCACAAAAAATCCACATTCTAACATGTCATTTAAAAAAAACCTCAAACCAGAAATTAATTATAGGACAATAGCTAAGAAAATTTAACTCCATGTATTGATAAAGTTTCAGCTCTTGCTTCTAGTCCCACATGAGGGCCACATGGCCACTTATAAGATCTGGCAAGGCACTTCTGTGCCACTTGATTTCCTGATCTCTAAAATAGGGATAATAGCCAATTTATAGGGTAAAAATGGCTGCATATTTTAAAAGATAAGAAAATGAAAAAGCTATCAGCTAGGGCTGGGACTCGGTGGCAGAGCATTTGCCTAGCAACTGCAAGGCACTGGGTTTAATCCTTCCCATCACATACAAAAATAAAAACAAATAAAATAAAGGCATGCTATCCATCTACAAGAAAAAGAATTTTTAAAAAGAAAATGAAAAAGGGAAAAACCACCCTCAGGTACCTCCATGGGAGGCCAGCCAAGGGCAGACCTGAGACTGCTAGCCACCAGCCACAGGGGAGCCCACAACCATGGTAAGGTTTGCACATAGAGACTCCTGCATGAGACCCTGCCTGAGTCCTGGGCCCACCCCCAGTTCTGCTCCAGAGTTCCTGCTAACCGGGGCAGCACAAGACAGGGCCCAAAACTGCCCTCAGGGACTTCCACAGGAGCCCAGCCAAGGCCACTCCCACTGCCCTCTTGAGGTACTCCCACTACCACCACCACCAACTTTAGTGGCAGTGGTGTCCATCTAGGGACACCTGCTGGGGACCAGAAGTAACTCTAAGGTGAGATATAAGTAATCTGTAGTGTCAATACAAGATTATAGGATAGAAACCACAATACCTCAGATTGGTATTTTAAGAAAGGAAGATACATAATCAACATGATAAAACAAGGGAAGAAAGTGCCCGGAAATAAACCTTGATACCACACTAATAGAATCCATTGACAGTACAGTTGATGAAATGTCAGAGAAAGAATTCAGAATATATGTAATTAAAATGATCTGTGAATTAAAAAATGACATAAGTGAACAAATACAGGCAAAAATGGATCAATCCAACAAAGAAATCAGAGAGCAAATAAAGGCAACCATTGATAATTCTAACAAATGGATAAAAAAGCAAATACAAGTAGCAAAAGATTATTTTAAGAAGGAACTAGAGATTGTGAAAAAAAATAATCAGAAATTCTTGAAATGAAGGAAATAATAAACCAAATAAAAAACTCCATAGAAAGCATTAACAGCAGACTAGATCACCTGAAAGATAGAACTTTGGATAATGAAGACAAAACACACAATCTTGAAAATAAAGCTGACCATACAGGGAAGATAGTAAGAAATCATGAACAGAACATACAAGAAATATGGGACAGCATTAAAAGACAAAATCTAAGATTTATCAGGATAGAAGAAGGTGCAGAATTGCAAACCAAAGGAATGCACAATCTCTTCAATGAAATAATATCAGAAAATTTCCCAAACATGAAAAATGAATTGGAAAATAAAATACAAGAGGCTTATAGGACACAAAATGTACAAAACTACAACAGATCTACACCAAGCAACATTATAATAAAAATGCCCAGCTTAAGAATAGAATTTTAAAGGCCGCAAGAGAGAGGAATCAGTTTACATATAAGGGGAGACCAATTTGGATCTCACCAGATTTTTCAACCCAGACCCTAAAAGCCAGGAGATCATGGAACAACATATCCCAAGCTCTGAAAGAAAATGGATACCAAGCAAGAATCCTATATCCAGCAAAACTGAGCTTCAGATTTGATGATAAAATAAAAACCTTCCATGATAAACAAAAATTAAAAGAATTTACAGCAAGAAAGCCTGCACTACACAACATTCTCAGCAAAATATTCCAGGAGGAAGAAACGACAACCAACAATGAAAATATGCAAAATGAGGAACCACACCAAAAAAAGTGTGTGTGGGGCAATCTAAGGAGAAACCAAGTCAAGGTAAAAACCAAAAATAAACCAAAATGACTAGGATTATCAATTATATTTCAATAATAACCCTGAATGTGAATGGCCTAAATGCACCAATTAAAAGACATAGACTGACAGACTGGATTTTAAAAAAGACCCAATAATATGCTGCCTTCAAGAGACTCATCTGACAGGAAAAGACATCCACAGACTGAAAGTGAAAGGGTGGGAAAAACGTATCACTCACATGGACCCAGTAAACAAGCAGGAGTTTCCATCCTCATATCAGAAAAAGTGGACTTCAAACCAAAGCTGATGAAAAGGGAAAAAGAAGGGCATTTTGCAGGGGTTGTAGTCCGTC
This sequence comes from Xerus rutilus, assembly GCA_028644305.1. NCBI lineage: Eukaryota > Metazoa > Chordata > Mammalia > Rodentia > Sciuridae > Xerus > Xerus rutilus. The sequence continues at coordinate 102,486,145 of CM053404.1, forward strand.
CCGAGCCAGCAGGTCAAAGGGGCACCTCCACATTCACCTAGCCGTGGAAGTTGGGAAGAGTTGGAGCCGACTAGCTGTCCATTCCCAGCCCTCCGCGGACAATCAGACACGCTAGGGAGTCCAGTCAGAGCAGGTACCCATTTATTTGCGGAACAAGCATTCAACTTATAGGGCCATTGGGCCAATCAGAGACAATGCATGTAGGCAACAGCCGTCCATGTGGCAAGGCACGTAAGCCCCCTGAATTCTGTCGACAAGCTGCACATTCACAGAACCAACAGTAAATGTAAGCCAATCACATCGTTCCTCCTTCCTTTGTGCCTTTCCCATTTACACACAATCGCTAGTCATAAGGGCGTAGCATAGAGCTAGCTCCCACAAGTCCCCCTTTTTTGTTTTGTATGGTCCACTTTGGGAATGTGCCTGTCTTAGGTCACTTCCATCTTTCAGGGGGTCTTACCTGTGATTGGCTACCATTCCAGCCTCATGGTGGGCCCATACCCTAAGGCCTTTGGATTTCCTGCAAGGCCACATAGACCCAGGGGTCTCAAGGGGTTTGGGGGTGTTCTTCAAGCACCTGTGCTAGCATTGTGATCTTGTTTTGGAGCTGGGCTTGTGTTTCCAGCACCTGGTAATGAAAGGCAACAGAAGAAGGACAAAACCATCAATGCCCAATAGGGCTAAATTTGGAAGAGGCTTTTGTGTTTTTGCCACATGGCATTAAAAAATTGGGCAGAAGGCAAAGTTTCCACCTTGTATGGTTGAGCTTAACAATCGAGGACAACAATTGAGAGGACAAATTTAACATCTTATCATTCTAGGGTCCCCTGATGTAGGTGGAGTGATTTTTTATCATTTGAGTAGCATTAACATTTGAGTAGCATTAATATCCAGAAAGGATTGATAGAGGTGAACATAGAGGGAATTACAAAGTTGTCTCTGTTGTATAGATAATACAGTCAATTATTCTGATAGAATGTCCATTTCTTGCTGGGGGATCAATACCCCCAGGGAGGTGATTGCTGAGAGTCAAATGTTGTTCTTGTCACGAATGACCTCTTGGATCTTCTGGGCAGTTTGAGTAGTTTGTGTGATCATGATGGCAGCAGCGGTTGCAGCGGTGGCGGATGCAGCCACAGCAGTGATCATAGCGGCAGTGATTTTGAAGTCTTATCTGTTATGGCTGGGTGCCGTTGTAGAATTGGAGGCTCTGTCAGAATTCCAGTCAGCACCAGGCAAGCAGTCCACCACGGTCGCTTACATGGGCTCATTCCTGTAAATTAAGGAGAGAGATCACCCCTCAAGAGTGGATGCTCTTGGGTTATCAATTTGTTCAGAGTGGCAATATTCAAGGTTTCTAGCGGGTACCCAAATAGGACTTGATTCGCCTATTGGGAAAACACATCCAAAGCCTCGACCTGCACTTAGAAGGGGGTCAGGTCCACGCCAACATCCTGTTATAAGGTGTCTGGTTGGACCAATATCTTTGGAGAGCCATTAAAGGATGTTCTTTTGAAAAATTTAAAATATTTAATGTGAGCATAGCCATTCATAGCTGATCATGAGGGTTGGTTCCCCCTTTTTGCTTTTGTAATTGATCCTTTATAGTTTTATTATGTCACTCTATGATGGCTTGTCCTCTTGGGTTGTATGGAATTCCAGTGGAATGTTTAATATGCCATTGGACAAAAAATCCTTGTAGGGCTTGGCTCACAAAACAAGGTCTATTGTCTGTTTTGATTGCCCATGGGACACCCATGAATAGCATTGCTTGCTTTAAAGCCTTAATTACATGGGTTTCTTTCTCCCCTGTAAGGGCAGTAGCATATAATGAGCAGTATAGCCATTGCTACATCTAGGAGGGTGAGGTGTCCAGAGCTCCCATGAGAGCCAAAATTATTAGGGGTGAAAGAGAGATACCATATAATAACTAGTGGTTTAAATATTGAGAAGAAAACATGAAAAATATTTGTACGGATCAGTTCCTTTATATAAATGCTATAACATGAGAAACATCCAAAATCAAATAGAGTTTTACCATCAAAGTGTAAACCCAGTAAAAGAAAATAACAACAAAACACTATAAAAGGTACAGAGAATGTGTGGCTATAGGAAACCTTAGTGTAAATTGCAGTATATAATTTGGCCTATGTAGAATAAAAAAGTATTTATTGAAGTTAGAATTTTTTAATGAAACAATGCTTATTAGAGGTATTTTAATATGAATCAGATATATAATCTAAAGGTAGAAACCTTAAAAAACATTAATAGCATTAAGCCAGAGCCATTCATTTATATTTCCATTTTGCTTTTGTTTTAAAAGCCGTTGTTTTGACTCAAGAAAAATCTCTAAGGCCAACATCCTTTTAAAAGTATTATCCATTCTTGTCAGATTTATAGAGCAGCCATTTGCCATGGGAGGAGTTTGTCCCCAACAGAGCTGCACTGTAGCTAGGGGACTGTGACATTAGGCAGGAGTTGGATTTGTGTCTTCTTCACTTGTAAAATTCCTTTCCCTTAGAGAGTAGGAGGCGGCGAGAGAGAGGCCTCTGAGCTACCTTTATTGCTTTAGGCCTTTCCAGCCATCTGGGAGCCAGCTGTGGTGCTTTGTGGCAGTGGAAGTTGCCTGCCAGCTTGCTGCCGGTCGCCAGCCTGAGAGCAGTCCCCTGTCAGTCCTGCCTGATTGGGTAGAGGGGCCAGAAGGAAGAGAAGGTGGGAAGAGTCCACCGATTGTGAGAAGAAGGAGGAGAATGCACAACTGTGCAGCGAATGCTGTGGATCATCGTGCAGGGAGGGATTCTGACCCCCCTGGAGGCAGGGAGTGTGGCCTCAGCCATAGGAGGTGCCGGCACAGTGTGCTTGGGAATTTTATCTCTGCAAGCAGCACTGTGGCAAGGGCATGGTCACTTTTTGCTAGCTGGTGTGACTTTGTGCCTTGTCAGATAGGGTTGGTGCCTGTGACCTGGCCCGCAGTGGCAAAGCCATAGTATTGGGCCTTCGGCGCTGGTGGCAATTAGACTTGTTGTGCCAGGGCTGCAGAGGGCAGCATGCGCGTGTGCATGCAGGGCTGCAGGGCTGCGGCCAGCGGCGTGCGAGCACACTGGGCAGTGCGGAGCCAAGGCAGGCGCGCTGGTGTCAGTGTCGACCACGCGGGCGGGGGCAGGGACCTCCCCTCAGCAGGGGAAAATGGCGGCCGACCATCCTCAGAGGGAGGATGACAATATGGCGGAGGTCGATTGTCTTCCCACAGGGAAGCTCACAAGCCTAGTTCAGGGGCTGAGGGCAGGGAGGAATCATCCCAGGGGGCAGAGAGACCCCCTTTGGGCTTAGTAGGATCTTTCCTGTCGATCAGAGGAGTGACTGAGGACCTCTGAAAATCAAGCCTTTCCTGATCAAAACATCCTATTCCGTCTTTTCTTCTGAGTCCTCGGAAGGTCCTTCTGAGTTCTCTATTTGTTCCCCAGAGGTCTCTTTGGACGCCTCAGGAGAGAAGCATGCCTTAAGGGCTGACAAAAGGATAGGCACCCAAGGGGGGGGTCCTCCCCTAAATTGACTTCCCTCTTATGGACCAGTTGTTCTAACTGCTCCCATGTGGAGCGATCGAAAAGATTACTAGTGAAAAGATTACTAGCAGGGAGCCAGGGAGCTGCCCGCATGAAGGTCTCCTAGACCATTTTAGCTTGGGTATCTTAAACCTCTAAGCCCTTACTCTTAAGCAGATATCTGAAAGCTTTCAGAGTACGGTCCTCTTTTCCATTAGCTTAACTCATTTTTAGGTAAACTCCAACCTGAAGACCTGCAGATCCACTCACCCGATTGGTCCAACTTGCCACTTATGGTTTCAGTTTCTCTCGCACCCCGTATGGGCCACCACAATGTGGGGGTCGCAGTCTGTCCCGAGCCAGTGGGCCAAAGGGGCACCCCTACATTCACCTAGCCGTGGAAGTTGGGAAGAGTTGGAGCCGACTGGTTGCCTGTTCCCAGCCCCGCCGCAGGACAATCAGACACACCAGGGGGTACAGTCAGAGCAGGCACTTGTTTATTTGCAGAACAAGCATTCAACTTATAGGGCCATTCAGCCAATCAGAGACAATGCATGTAGGCAACAGCTGTCCATGTGGCAAGGCATGTAAGCCCCCTGAGTTCTGTCCACGGGCTGCACGTTCACGGAACCAACAGTAAATGTAAACCAATCACATAGTTCCTCCTTCCTTTGTGCCTTTCCCATTTACACACAATGGCTAGCTCCCCATAACATTTCATACTTCTTAAGGGAATCATACATCAACAAGACATAACAATCATAAATATCTATGTCCCAAACAATGGGGCTTCTACGTATATCAAACAAATCCTTCTCAAATAAAAGAATCAGATAGACCACAACACAATAATACTTGGTGACTTTAACAAGCTCTCTCACCACTGAATAAATCTTCCAAACAAAAAATAAACAAAGAAACCATAGAACTCAATAAAACCATCAATAATTTAGACTTAACAGACATATATAGAGTGTTCCATCCATCAGCAAGTGAATAGACTTTTTCTCAGCAGCACATGGATCCTTCTCCAAAATAGATCATATGTTATGTCACAAAGCCAGTCTTAGCAAATACAAAAAAAAATAGAGATACTACTTTGCATTCTATCAACCACAATGGAATAAAATTACAAATCAATGACAGATTAAAAGATAGAAACTACTCCAACATCTGGAGACTCAATAATATGCTATTGAATGATCCATGGATAACAGAAGACATCAGGGAAGAGAAATTAAAACATTTATAGAGGTAAATGAAACTCCGATACAATATACCAAAATCACTGGGACACCATGAAGGCAGTGCTAAGAGGAAAGTTCATTGCATTAAGTTCATATATTCAAGGAAGAAAAAGTCAACAAATAAATGACTTGACTCTTCATCTCAAAGCCTTAGGAAAAAAAGAACAAACCAACACCAAAAGAAGTAGAAGACCAGAAATAATTAAAATGAGGGCTGAAATCAACGAAATTAAAACAAAAGAAAAAATTCAAAAAATTAACCAAAAAAGCTGGTTCTTTCAAAAAAAATAAACAAAATTGACAAGCCCTTAGCCGCCCTAACAAAAAGGAGAGAGAAAACCCAAATTACTAAAATTTGTGTTGAAATAGGAAATATCACGACAGACAATACTGAAATACAGAGGATAATTAGAAACTATTTTGAAAATTTATACTCCAGTAAAATAGAAAACCCTGAATACACTGAGACATTTCTAGAAGCATATGACCTACCCATACTGAACCAAGGAGACATACACAACTTAAACAGATCAATTTCAAGTAAAGAAATAGAAGATGCCATCAAGAGCCTGCCAACTAAAAAAAGCCCAGATCCAGATGGATTCTCAGCCGAGTTCTACAAGACCTATAAAGAAGAATTAATACCAATACTCCTCAAAGTATCTCATGAAATAGAAAAGGAGAAAACCCTTCCAAACTCATTCTATGAGGCCAGTAGCAGGCTGATACCAAAACCAGACAGTGATACATCAAAGAAAGAAAATTTCAGACCAATATCCCTGATGAACATTGTTGCAAAAACTCTCAGTAAGATTTTAGCAAATTGCATACAAAAACACATTAAAAAGATACTGTACCATAATCAAGTGTGGTTCATTCTAGGGATGCAAGGTTGGTTCAACATATGGAAATCAATGTAATCCATCACATCAATAGACTTAAAGATAAGAGTCATGATTTTATTGATTGATGCAGAAAAAGCATTTGACAAAATACAGCACTCTTTTATGTTCAAAACACTAGAAAAACTGGGCATAGTAGGAACATACCTCAACTTTGTAAAAGCTATCTATGCTAAACCCAAGGCCAACATCATCCTAAATGGAGAAAAATTGGAAGCATTCCCTCTAAAAACCGGAACAAAGACAGGGATGCCCTCTTTCACCACTGCTATTCAACATAGTCCTTGAAACACTAGCCAGAGCAATTACACAGATGAAAGAAATCAAAGGGATATGAATAGGAAAAGAAGAACTCAAACTGCCATTATTTGCCGACATGATTCTATACTTAGAGGATCCAAAAAATTCCACCAGAAAACTTCTAGAATTAATAAATGAATTCAGCAAAGTAGCAGGATAGAAAATCAACACCCATAAATCAATTGCATTTCTATACAACAATGATAAACCCTCTGAAAGAGAAATTAGGAAAACTATCCTATTCACAATAGCCTCAAAAAAATAAAAATAAAATACTTGGAAATCAATTTAACAAAACAAGTGAAAGACCTCTACAATGAAAACTGCAGGACACTAAAGAAAGAAATTGAATAAGACCTTAGAAGATGGAAAAATCTCCAATGCACTTGGATAGGCAGAATAAATATTGTCAAAATAGCCATACTAACCAAAATGCTATATAGATTCAATGCAATTCCAATTAAAATCCCAATGTCATTCCTTATAGAAATAGTAAAGGCAATCATGAAATTCATTTGGAAGAATAAGAGACCCAGAATAGCCAAAGCAATCCTTAGCAAGAAGAGGGAAGCAGGAGGCATCATAATACCAGACCTTATATTATACTACAAAGCTATAGTAACAAAAACGTCATGGTACTGGCACCAAAATAGACATGTAGACCAATGGTATAGAATAGAAGACATAGTGACAAACGCACTTAAATACAGTTATCTTATACTAGAAAAAGGTGCCAAACATGTACATTGGAGAAAAGATAGACTCTTCAACAAACTGGAAATCAATAGGGAGCAACATGAAACTAAACCCCTATATTTCACCATGCACAAAATTCAACTCAAAGTGGATCAAGGACCTGGGAATCAGACCAGAGACCCAGTGCCTAATAGAAGAAAAAATAGGCCCAAATCTTCATCATGTCAGATTAGGACTTACTTCCTTAACAAGATTCCTATAGCACAAGAAGCAAAATTATAAATCAATAAGTGGGATGGATTCAAACTAAAAAGCTTCTTGTCAGCCAAAGAAACAATGAATTGAACGGATAGCCTACATTCTGGGAACAAATTTTTGCCACACACCCATCAGATAGAGCACTAATCTTCAGGATATATAAAGAACTCAAAAAACTTAACACCAAAAAACAAACAACTCAATCAATAAATGGGCCAAGGAGCTGAACAGAAACTTCACAGAAGATATACAATCGATCAACAGACATATGAAAAATGTTCAACATCTCTAGCAATTAGAAAAATGCAAATCAAAACTACTCTAAGATTTCATCTCATGCCAGTCAGAATGGCAATTATCAAGAATACAAACAACAGTAAGTGTTGGCGAGGATATGGGGGGAAAGGCAAGCTCATACATTGCTGGTGGAACTGCAAATTGGTACAACCAATCTGGAAAGCAGTATGGAGATTCCTTAGAAAACTTGGAATGGAACCACCATTTGAGCCTGCTATCCCACTCCTTGGTCTATACCCAGAAGACTTAAAAATAGCATACTACAGTGCTGCAGCCACTTCAATGTTTAGAGCAGCTCAATTCACAATAGCTAAACTGTGAAAGCAACCTAGACGCTCTTCGATAGATGACTGGATAAAGAAAATGTGGTAAATACACACAATGGAATATTACTCAGCAACAAAAGATAATAAAATTATGGCATTTGCAGGTAAATGGATGAAGTTGGAGAATATCATGCTAAGTGAAATAAGTCAATCTCAAAAAACCAAATGCTGAATGTTCTCTCTGATAAGTGGATGCTGATTCATAATGTGGGGGAGGACATGGAAAGAATGGAGGAACTTTGGGAGGGGGCAGGGGGACAGTAAAGATGGTGGAATATAATGGACATCACAGCCCTAGCTTTATGTATGTCTGCATGTATGTTGTGTTTCTACATCACATACAACCAGAGAAATGAAAAGTTTTGCTCCATCTGTGTACAATGAATCAAAATGCATTCTGCTATCATGTATACCTAAGTAGAATAAACAAATAAATAAAATTTTAAAAAAAGAAAAAGAGCACAATACCAGCTCTTACATGCAGTTCAAGTACTATGCATAATATGTGGGTTATATTTTATATTTCTTTTAGAAGTATTTACCATGTAGAATATAGCATACTACAGTGAACAAATAAGCCAGCAAGCCACCTTGCTAAGCCTGAGATGTAATGACCTATAAAACAGAGTACCTGCCTCAAAGGAGTATGCAATGTAATAAGTTCTAGCAGAATATAAGTAATCTAAGTCATTTATTTTCCTTTTTTCTTGATTCAAAAAAACAAAACAAAAAAAGAATAATAATATATCAGTGACTGTCCTGGTGGGGCTGAACATACTGAAATACATAGATTCCTCACCTTCATGCTTTCCTTTGCTGTTGTCAAAGGAACTTGGAGATCAATCCTAAGTGGGACTAGATCCAGAGCAACCCAATACTGCACCAAACTTGTACTATGTCATACAGTGACAGAGTGAAATTTCAACACATCACATAGCATGCTGCCACAAGTTTTGTTATGAACACATCAATTTGTGTGGTCAAACCACAGGTTCAAGTAACTGCAGCCTACTTGCCTTTGGCAATCTTCAAACCACCCAAAGGAGAATTCAGCAATGACTAGCATAACCTTAGTATATCTGCATCAGACTTTAAAGCAGAGAAGTTTCACATTGATTACTGCACTGTTTAAGCACACTAATGAAACAAATCAAGGGTTTTGGGGGAGTCAGTAGCTTACACTCACAGGCATGGGGAGGCATCCAATGATCCTAATACCCTACTGCAAATTACCAAGGACTGCAGATCTTGCAAGAATATGAAAATAATTCTCCTATGCCAGATCTTAGCATTGTTGATGATGTTTTTCTTAGACCTATCATTGAGGTTAGTTCCAAGACTATAAAGGTGATCATCTTTGCCAGAAAAAACTGTCCACATTACCCTGCAGGAGTAAACCCTCATGTCATTGCAGAATAGTCCATAATAAACTATATTAATTTCATCACAGGAACTATTTGTTTGGATATCCTGAAAGATCAATGGGCAGCAGCAATGCTTCTTGGTTGGGTATTACTGTCACTGCAAATTATTGGCAGCTGCAGAACAGGATAATTCACAAGCTGCAGTAGTGGTAAATCAGTACAAACAAAATTGTGAAGTGATCAAACAGCTCAACCTTGGGCACAGTTGTATGCTGGACCACCAGTTTCTAGTCCAGAATACACCAAAAGCACAGAAAACCTATGTGCTGTGAGCTTTGATAGGAATGCAGTAATAGTGGCCTTGTCTTCAAAATCATGGAACATAGAGACTGCAACAGAATTGCTTCTGAGTAACTAAGGCATAGAGAGCGAGCTGCTGATGGCCCAACCTGGCTCTTCTCAAGGAGCATCAACATCTGCTATTTTTAGGATTCTGCATAGATTTCTTTTAAACTGGCATTTTTTGATAATGATGTTATCTAGGCACCATTGGAGACTCAGGGGAAGAAAATCCCTGCTCTGTAAATAAAGCTAATGAAACATATATAAATTCAAAGAGGGAAAAATGCTTGAATTTTTTTATACTTAATAGTAGAAAATTTCTTTGAGGTAAGCTAAAACCATGGAAGAAAACATTATACTTTAGTATTTAGCAGTGTAACAAGACTCACAAGAGTTTGTTTCAGAATTTCATTGGATAATTAAGGTAATATTTGGTGTGTCAGGGCCAAATTGTGGGTGTTGCATCAGAGCCACCTTAACTATTTTTAACATGGGTCCTCTCTGCCTGTGAATTTACTAGCACACTTGACTTCTTAGGATGGGTAGCTAAAACGACCACCATTTTAAGCATTAGAAAACTCTTAAATATGAGATTTATCCAGAATTGATGATGGTGAGCTATGCAGATCCTTTATGTCCCTATTGAGACTGGGACACTGTATCTATTTTCCCCCTACCACCACACATAGCTAATATTCCTATGGTAAATTTCTCTATATTTGGTGTTAAAGTGTGCTGAAGGATAGTATCTCTCGCTCCATTGTTAGGTCATAGGTTTAGAATGTTTTGTCACAGTTTTTCAAACACTCTTAAAAAGTTTTCCTGTGTAAGTAATAATGTAAACATGGATCTGGCAATTTTATTTTTCTTGCAAAAATAATAAAGACAGAATACTGATGTTATAGTATTCCCAGATTTAATGGAAGAACTCGACTTAGTTTTTCAGTGAATTTGAAAACATTGATTTTAAACTGAAACATTTTTTTCATTGAGAATTTAGAAAGATGCAACTAATCATTTCCAGTCATTTTTAGTCTAATCTTGGGCTTTATAGAAATTGTTTAAACAGATACTTTGAAAGTCACTCTTATTTGAACTTCTCCATACTAACACATGAAATCTGTGTTGGTGTTTTACTGTACATACTTCAAGTGCACATAGGAATAGAAGTGTGTTGTAAATCTAGCTTCCTCTATAATGTTTTTGATAATATGAGAATTTACAACTTTACCTCCTCTTGAACATAGACTTTCTATTCATATTAGAGATCCATTTTATTCTAAAATGAATTGCTAAATGTTTATGAACAATTTCCCTCTCCCCTAAATCATGTTTCTGTTTATTCAAATAAAGAGAATTTGAAAATCCCCCAAATTTTTCTCTCAAAAATCAAAAATTATAAGAACAAAGTGAATATATAAGTTCATAATCTTCATAATAGTCCTTGTATCCAGTTATTATCATTTTGGATAAACTTTTACTTATATCTTCTATATATGGAAAACTTTGGATATTCTTGAAAATTGCAAATTAAATTTCACTTTTTAATATAATAATCTTATATTAAATGTCTTAAGAGAACACTAAGATATATTCAAGAATACTAAATTTCAAATTAAAATCTACATCATCTATAATATAAAATTTAAAATTAGTTTTTTTCTATCTCTAACATCACATTTGTCAGTATCAAGGACACCTACATATATTATTTTGTTTTACATATACTTTTTAAAACATTCAACTTTATAAGAACTTGGTTCAATTAAATGAAGTTTGAAAGTTCTATTTTTATTTTTATTTTTTTAAATTTTTTTAAGTTCTTGATTGACTTTTATTTATTCATTTATTTATATGTGGTGCTCAGGATCGAACCCAGTGCCTCCCACATGAGAGGCAAGCGCTCTACCACTGAGCCACAGTCCCAGCCCGAAAGTTCTATTTTTAATTTCTTCAGAAGTAATTCAGTAGTTCTTCAGAAGTAATTAATATTTACTAGCATATTCATCATTTTCCTGTACTTCTTCCATATTTATTCTTCAATAATGTATTCTGACATCATATGAATCTAAATGCAGATCCTTTCATCTCCTTATTATATGCACAAGCTAGTAATGACAGAGTGTAGAATAATAATTACCCCATTTTCTAAAAAGGTAAAAATCAGGAATTTTCATATGCAGGAGTTATATATATATTTATATATATATATATATGCCTGCTTATGAGGCATACACACTTTTAATATTGAGCCAGCAAATGACAACAGCTGGGGATCAACAATAGTTTTAATTCTAAGACTTTGAAAAAGGCAAAAGTAAACTTGTAAACAAGTAAAGTGCTTGCCTAGCATACATCACCAGCCCCAGCACCTCCAACATCTTTAACACAAAAGTTAATACAATATATAAAGACAAACCAGAAATCGGCATAAGGAATAGTAATACTGTTCAAGGGTAGAGCAGAGCTAAATTAATGCTGTTTTCCATTAGTCTCATTTTAGTCCATCTTATTATCCTTGAAATACAGATTCAAGTCACAGTGATCCTAGACCAAAATGCTAAGTCAGTTACTAGGTGAGTATATGAAATGCATTTTGGTGATGCTTAACGCCAATTTAAGCTCACAACAGATAATGGAATCACTGGATATAATTTAATGACAGAAGATGGAAGAACTATATATCTGAGAAATATAAGAACCATCCCACATGAATATTTACCAAAATGCATGTCAATTCAATTGGTGACTACCACTCTGAAAACTAGCAAAACCAAAAGTAACATGTATGAACCAGTAGAAATTAATGAATAAACTTTTAATGAGATTTCAACTTGCTTAACAAAAATCAGGCTGAAATTTAACTCAAAATTTCAACCTGAAGTGTTTTAGACTTAGTAACTACAAGAGAACAGAGATAGAAATGAGTGGAAACTGGACTATTCTTGGATGCCCCAAGGGGTCTTACTGTACCTGTATCCACATCCTTCACCTGTAGCCTGGCTGAAGTTGGCTGGCTCCACTTGGAGCTCTTATAGGGCCAGCCCCCTTTAGTGTGATCCAGGACAGTCCATGCCTAGCACCACCTCTTACTCTGACTCCACATCGGAAAGAGTCTTGCCTGGATGCTGGATGCCTTGCCCCAGAGCCCTTTTGCTTGGTAGCAACTGGCAGCAGATGCCATTCAGCCAATTGAAGGAAGAGGAGGAAGAAGATGGGAGGACGACGAAGAGGAGAAAGAGAAAGGTTTCTTTCAGAAACGTCTCACACTGCTCCTCTCTTGGTTTTTGAACAGTCAGCTCTGGCTAGGTCCCCAGTGCTCTAACCTGCTACTTACTGCCTTTCCATTGCATGCAACCGCCCCGCGCCAAGCTACCTAGGGAAGAGTTGCCAGCGGAGTCTCAGAATGTGCTTCACATCCAAGGCTTTTTGCCCAGAGCCTGACATGCTCTATGCAAAAAAAGGCAAAGGGAACCCAGCTCGCGCCGGAGTCGTCTGGCCAGCTGACTCGGGAGACCAGCAGAACCTGCGGGCAAAGGAGGAGGCGGGAAGTGTCCTGAGCGCCTGGAGAGCCAAACTAGGCGAGGCGGGCTGCGTGCCTTGCAGAGAAGACTGGAGAGCAAAGGCAAAACCGCTCTGCTCAGACACGATCAGGTCCTGCTGACCTGCGCGGGAAGAAACCACTGGTCGAGCGCAGAGGCAGGAGTGGGACCTCAAGGGCTGAGAATCCTCGAAATCAGTATGGAGACCTGGTAATTATGGCCAGATGGACTCCTCTGAGGCTGGAGATGCTTGAGGGAGGAGGGTCTGCGCGCTCTGAAGCTGGGAAGTGGCCGCGGCTGCACACACCTTACCGGATACACTCAGAGTCAGTCAGAACGGTGCTGGTGCTCCTATTCTTGCAGCTCAGGGTGCAGTGCTTGGAAAGCGCAAAGAGAAAGAGCCCCAAGACACGCAGAAGCGCATCCCCAGCCATCTCGGTGCTTCCGGGACAATGCCCTGGCTTCCGGGACAATGCCCTGATAGCTTGCCGGTTATTTATGAGAAAGTCCAATGCTTTCTGCAGTGCAAGGAGGGGTACTTTTACATAGTCCGTTTATAAAAGAGAAAAAATAAATATGCCAGAAAATGTAGGGAGGCAAAGGGAAAAGTCCGCCGTGAAGATGTAAAGGTTCTCACTGTACAATTTTCTCTTTGCCTCAGCACCTCCTTCTCCCTGATTAAGCGAAGCAGAAAGGAGGTCAAAGTGAGCTCAGGGAGTAAGAGGGACGGATCACGTACTGGAACTTCCAGGCAAATGCAGGTGTTAGGTATTATTCTGAGTGAGATGGGAAGCCATGGGAGGATGTGGAGCATGAGAGTGATGGCAGCTAACTCACACTTTCCAATACCATTCTGCCAGTCATGGTAAGAATACACAGAAGAACCAAAGTAGGGAGAAGGAAAATTTGGGTACTACAAAAATAAATAATCTAAGAGATAATGTAAATTTAGATCATAACATACAGTAAGGTCTAGCATTCTTAGAAATAGGTTTCCATCAAGGTAATGGTCTTTTGACTTTTCACTTTTCTCGATATTTTCCTTTTTTTAGACATGGAAATATGTCAGACATGTTTTTCTACATATTTTCCATGTTTTCATGTTTTGTTCACCTTTTGCTGCTCTTTCTGTCCTTCACTGATGCAGGATGCTCACATAATGTAAGTCATGCTGAGATGTTAATGGTATATTCCTTCAAGATAAAATAATGTACATTTTATCTCAAGTTATGGAGGGTACAAAGTTGCAGTTATGTAAGATGAATAAATCTAACATCTAATGAACAGCATGAAGATGATAGTCAAAACACCATATTATATACTGGAAATTTGCTAAGAGATTTTAGGTGCTCATAACACACACACACACACACACACACACAAAGGTAAGCATGATACATGACAGCTATGTTAGGTTGTTTAATTATAATAATCATTTCTATATAAAAATAGTTTATATTATTTTATATGTACATATGTATATAATGTTGTAAACATAAAATATATTCAATAGAAATGGAAAAGAAAATGCTTTATCCCAGAGTTTTTCAAATTTAGGCAAGGGGACAGTCAAAGCTTTCCATCACATTTCATGGATTACTGAAAATATTGGCAATAGTACAGGCAGTCACCACTGGAGATGTACACTCTGCTTTGAATAAAGACAAAACTGATTTTATTTGCTTTATAAAATGTTCCTGCATAATTGTGTGTGTGTGTGTGTGTGTGTGTGTGTGTGTGTAGTTGGTACTGGGGATTGAACCTAGGGCCTCCTATGGTCTAAGCACATGCTCTACCTCTGAGTTTTACCCTTATCCCTATTATTCTATATTTCTGAAGAGCTTCTACTAGTTAAAACATTTTGAAATAGCTACTATAATCTGAGGATAACTTTAGCTTAGAAAATTCTAGACATGTTGGTAGGGTCACGTATGGGTTATTTCTAAGAGAATGGATCTGCTTTGCCTGATTTTTTTAATCCCTCTTACCACATATGACCTGATGTTACTATGTACCTGCTATTATGTTATGTGTATGATTAAGTTTCATACAAAGTGCTGAAAGTGCTGACACATGTTTTGCATTATATTCTTTTGAGGGATGATGTCAGAACAGTTAATGATATGAACATTAAAGGGAAAGAATAAATTAATTAAAATGAAAGAGTCAAGTTTGTCATCATGTATCTCATTTGATAAATACTTACTGAACACTCTAAATGCCAAGCACAGTGGAAGGTAATAAAGACATAAATGTGAATGCACATAGCTCAGTAAGTTGATATATTTGTAAACAAACAATTCTAAAGCATTAAATAGTAGAATAATCAATGATAAACTAACAATTTTATAAACAATAATATCAAGAATAAAATACAGATTTGTGCAATACAACATGGGGGTAAAAATGTAATTATTAAGAAAACAATATGTAGAGAAAACCATTGCAATTTTATAAAACGTTTGCAAATATGATTTTCATAAGAATATCTAAATTATGACATTTGCAAAGTATAATGTGCATGATTGCCCCTACTTGCCTGTTGACTGGGAACATTTAAGTGTGGAAACTTCACAGGTTTGCAATCACATCATGACCCAAATCCTTCCCTACTTCCTAGCTGTACAGCTTTGGACAATACTCTAAATTCCTTTAAATCTCAACATCCTCTTCTGCACAAAGGAACTTAACGAAAGAGATCTAGTTCTATTTCATTAGATTTTTGTGTAGATCGAACAAAATAAAACTTGCTAAACAACTAGAAAATACTTGGTACTTAATTATAAAGGTAGATACTTATATTTACTTTGAAACTGTATACATAAATAATTTCTGTACTATTGTAGAAAAACTTTGGAAATAAAAGTTTTCTATAGTTGGTATTGTAACTTTTGCAAGCATCTTATTAAAAATATAAATTATCATAACTTGAGCATTCATAGTATATGATTCCTGATTAATGACAACATCGCTTTTCTGGTAATTTATGTAAATGACAAAAATTGAAGATCAGTGTTTTATTTCATTTTATATAGGAATAGCCAGTATTCCTACATGCCTGCATATTAAGTATATTCTTATTAATTTCAAATAAGAGAAATGCATTAAAATTTGTTTTAGTTGAAAATCAATTAGGTTAAATTTACTCTCATGAGTTGGGAGAAAAATTAGAAGCTAGTGAATAATTTAGAAATAAAAAAACTAAACAAAACTTGGCATTATACTGTGAGAGAAATGATGATGCACTGAGGAAATTCTTTTTATTATTATTATTTTTTAAAAACAGCTGAATGCATTTCAATTCACAGTACACATATGAAGCACAATTTTCCATTTTTCTGGATGTACACAAGGAAGAGTCACACCATTCATGTCTTCATACATGTACCTAGGGTAATGAAGTCCATTTTATTCACCATCTTTCCTACCCCCATGCCCCCTCCCTTCCATTTCCTCCTCTTTGCCTTATCCAAAGTTCCCCCATTTCTCCCATGGTCTGCACCCCCACCCCCATTATGAATCAGCATCCACTTACCAGAGAAAACATCTGACCTTTGGTTTTTTGGGATCGGCTTATTTCACTTAGCATGATATTCTCCAACTCCATCTGTTTATCTGCAAATGCCATAATTTTATTCTCTTTTATTACTGAGTAATATTCCATTGTGTATATATACCACAGTTTCTTTATCCATTCATCTATTGAAGAGCATCTAGGTTGCTTCCACAGTTTAGCAATTGCGAATTGTGCTGCTATAAACATTGAAGTGGCTGCAATACTATAGTATCGTGTTTTTAAGTCTTTAGGGTATAGACCTAGGAGTGAAATAGCTGGGTCAAATGGTGGTTCCATTCCAAGTTTTCTAAGGAATCTCCATACTGCTTTCCAGATTGGTTGCACCAATTTGCAGTCCCACCAGCAATGTATGAGTGTGCCTTTCCCCCCACATCCTTGCCAACACTTATTGTTGCTTGTGTTCCTCTCTCTCTCTCTCTCTCTCTCTCTTTCTTTCCCTAGGATTGAACTCTGGGATGCTCAACCACTGAGCCACATCTGCAGTCCTATTTTGTATTTCATTTAGAGACAGAGTCTCACTGAGTTGCTTAGCACCCTGCCATGCTGAGACTGGCTTTGAACTTGCAATTCTCCTGTCGCAGCCTCCCAAAGTGCTGGGATTATGGGTGTGTACTACCGTGCCCGGCTGTTGCTTATATTCTTGGTAACTGCCATTCTGACTGAAGTGAGATAACTCTTAGAGTAGTTTTGATTTGCATTTCTCTAATTTCTAGAGATGTTGAACACTTTTTCATAAATTTGTTGATTGATTGTATTTCTTCTTCTGAGAAGTGTCTGTTCAGCTCCTTAGCCCACTTATTGATTGGGTTATTTGGGGTTTTTGGTGTTAAGTTTTTTGAATTCTTCATATATCCTGGAGATTAGTGCCCTATCTGACATGTGTGTGGCAAAAATTTGCTCCCAAAATGTAGGCTCTTTCTTCACCTCATTGATTGTTTCTTTTGCTGAGAAGAAGCTTTTAGTTTGAATCCATCCCATTTACTGATTCTTGATTTTATTTCTTGTGCTTTAGGAGTCTTGTTAAGAAAGTCAGGGCCTAATCTGACATGATGAAGATTTGGGCCTACTTTTTCTTCTATTAGGCATAGGATCTCTGGTCTAATTCCTAGGTCCTTGATCCACTTTGAATTGAGTTTTGTGCATGGTGAGAGATAGGAGTTTAGTTTCATTTTGCTGCATATGAATTTCTAGTTTTCCCAGTACCATTTGTTGAAGAGGCTATCTTTTCTCCAATGTGTATTTTTGGTGCCTTTGTCTAGTATGAGATAACTGTATTTATGTGGGTTTGTCTCTGTGTCTTCTATTCTGTACCATTGGCCTACATGTCTAATGTGGTGCCAATATCATGCTGTTTTGATACTATAGCTTTGTAGTATAGTTTAAGGTCTGGTATTGTGATGCCTCCTGCTTCACTTTTCTTGCTAAGGATTGCTTTGGCTATTCTGGGTCTCCTAATTTTCCAAATAAATTTCATGATTGATTTTTCTATTTCTATAAGAAATGATGTTGGGCTTTTAATTGGAATCACATTGAATCTGTGTAGTGCTTTGGGTTGTATGGCCATTTTGACAATATTAATTCTGCCTATCCAGGAGCATTGGAGATCTTTCCATCTTCTAAATTCTTCTTCAATTTCTTTCTTTAGTTTTCTGTATTTTCATTGTAGAAGTCTTTACCTCTCTTGTTAGATTGATTCCCAAGTATTTTTTTTTGCAGCTATTATGAATGGGGTAGTTTTCCTAATTTCTCTTGCAGTGGATTGATTCATCACTGATGTATAGGAGCACATTTGATTTATGGGTGTTGATTTTATATCCTGCTACTTTGCTCAATTGATTTATTCTAGAAGTTTTCTGGTGGAATTTCTTGGATCCCTTAAGTATAGTATCATGTCAATGGCAAATAACAATAGTTTGAGATCTTCTTACCTATTCATATTCCTTTAATTTCTTTATTCTGTCTAATTGCTCTGGCTAGAATTTCAAGGACTATATTGTATAGAAGTAGTGAAAGAGGGCATCCCTGTCTTGTTCCCATTTTTAGCGGGAATGATTCCAATTTTTCTCCATTGAGGATAATGTTGGCTTTGGGTTTAGCATAGATAGCTTTTACAACATTGAGGTATGTTCCTACTATTTTTAGTTTTTCTAGTGTTTTGAACATGAAAGGTGCTGTATTTTGTCTAATGCTTTCTCTGCATCAATTGATAAAATCATATGATTCTTATTTTTAAGTCTATTGATGTGATGGATTGGGTTTATTGATTTCTGTAAGTTGAACAAAACTTGAATCCCTGGAATGAACACCCCTTGCTCATGGTGCACTATTTTTAAAATATGTTTTTGTATATGATTTTCCAACTATTATTCAGATTTTTTGCATCAATGTTTATCAAGGATATTGGTCTGAAATTTTCTTTCCTTGATGTGTCTCTGCCTGGTTTTGGTATCAGGATGGTACTAGCCCCATAGAATGAATTTAGAAGGGTTCCTTCCTTTTGTATTTCATGGAATAATTTGAGAAGCATTGGTATTAATTCTTTTTTGTAGGTCTTGTAGAATTGACTGAGAATCTCTCTGCTCCCGGGCTTTTATTTGTTGGTAGGCTTTTGATGGCATCTTCTATTTCCTTGCTTGAAATTGATCTGGTTAAGTTGTGTATGACCTCCTAGTTCAGTTTGGGTTGGTCATATGCCTCTAGAAATTGGTTGGTGTTTTCAGAGTTTTCTATTTTACTGGAGTATAAATTTTCAAAATAGTTTCTAGTTATCCTCTGTATTTCAGTAGTATCTGTCATAATATTTCCTTTTTCATTACAAATTTTAGTAATTTGGGTTTTCTTTCTCCTTCTTTTCATTAGGGTGGCTAAGAGTTTGACAATTTTGTTTATTTTTTCCAAGATCAGCTTTTCGTTTTGTTAATTTTTTGAATTGTTTCTTTTGTTTCAATTTCATTGATTTCAGCCCTGATTTTAATTATTTCCTGTCTTCTGCTTGTTTTGGTGTTGGTTTGTTCTTGTTTTTCTAGTGCTTTGAGATGTAGAGTCAAGTCATTTATGTGTTGACTTTTTCTTCTTTGAATAAATGAGCTTAATGCAATGAAAATTCCTCTTAGCACTACCTTCATGGTGTTACAGAGGTTTTTAAAAAATTTTTTTAGTTGTAGATGGACACAATACCTTTATTTTGTTTTATATGTTTTTATGCGGTGCTGAGGATTGAACCCAGTGCCTCCACTTGCAAGGCAAGCACACTACCACCGAACCACAACCCTAGCCCTGTCCCAGAGATTTTGATAAGTTGTATCAGAGTTTTCATTTACCTCTAAGAATTTTTTTTAATCTTTTGCTTGATGTCTTCTGTTATCCATGCCTCATTCAATAGTGTATTATTTAGTTTCCAGGTGTTGGAGTATTTTCTATCTTTTAATCTGTCATTGATTTCTAATTTTATTCCATTGTGGTCAGATAGAATGCAGGGTAGTATCTCTTTTTTTTTTTTTTTTTTTTTGTATTTGCTAAGACTGGCTTTGTGGCATAACATATGATATACTTTGGAGAAGGATCCATGTGCTGCTGAGAAAAAAATGTATTTGCTTGATGATGGATGGAACACTCTATATATGTCTGTTAAATCTAAATTATTGATTGTTTCATTAATTTCTATGGTTTCTTTGTTTAGTTTTTGTTTGGAAGGTCTATCCAGTGGTGAGAGAGCTCCATTAAAGTCACCAAGTATTATTGTGTTGTGGTCTATTTGATTCTTGTAGTTGAGAAGGATTTGTTTGATATACATAGATGCCCCATTGTTTGGGGCATAAATATTTATGATTGTTATGTCTTGTTGATATATGATTCCCTTAAGAAGTATAAAATGTCCTTCTTTATCCCTTTTCACCAATGTTGGTTTGAAGTCCACTTTATCTGATATAAGGATGGAAACTCCTGCTTGTTTATATGGTCCATGTGAATGATATGTTTTCTGCCGCCGTTTCATTTTCAGTCTATGGATGTCATTTCCTGTGAGATGGTCTCTTGAAGGCAGCATATTCTTGGGCCTTTTTTTTTAAAATCCAATCTGTCAGTCTATGTCTTTTAATTGGTGCATTTAGGCCATTCACATTCAGAGTTATTACTGAAATATGATTTGTAATCCCAGTCATTTTGGTTTATTTTTGGTTTTTACCTTGACTTGGTTTCTCCTTTGAGTGGTCTTGTTTTTATTTTTGTTTGTTTGTTTTTTGTTTTTTAGTGTAATTCCTCTCTTTGTATATTTTCATTGTTGGTTATCATTTCTTCCCCATGGAATGTTTTGCAGAGAATGCTGTGTAGTGCAGTCTTTCTTGCTGTAAATTCGTTTAATTTTTGTTTAGAATGGAAGGTTTTTATTTCATCATCAAATCTGAAGTTCAATTTTGCTGGATATAAAATTCTTGGTTGGCATCCATTTTCTTTCAGAGCTTGGTATATGTTGTTCCACGATCTCCTGGCTTTTAGGGTCTGGGTTGAAAACTCTGCTGAGATCTGAATTGGTCTCCCCCTACATGTAATCTTAGTCCTCTTTCTGGCAGCCTTTAAAATTCTATCCTTATTCTGTATGCTGGGCATTTTTATTTTAATGTGACTTGGTGTAGATCTGTTGTAGTTTTGTACATTTGGTGTCCTGTAAGCCTCTTGTATTTCATTTTCTAATTCATTTTTCATGTTTTGGAAATTTTCTGATATTATTTCGTTGAAGAGATTGTGCATTCCTTTGGTTTGCAATTCTGCGCCTTCTTCTATCCTGATAAATCTTAGATTTGGTCTTTGATGCTGTCCCATATTCTTGTATGTTCTGTTTATGATTGCTTACCATCTTCACTGTGTGGTCAGCTTTATTTTCAAGACTGTATATTTTTTCTTCATTATCTGAGGTTCTGTCTTCCAAGTGATCTAGTCTGCTGGTGATGCTTTCTATCAAGTTTTTTATTTGGTTTATTGTTTCCTTCAGTTCAAGAATTTCTGGTTGGTTTTTTTCTCACAATCTCTGGCTCTTTCTTAAAGTAATCTTTTGCTATCTGTATTTGCTTTCTTATCTCTTTGTTGGAGTTATCAATGGTTACCTTTATTTGCTCTCATTTCTTTGTTGGAGTGATCAATTTTTGCCTGTATTTGCTTGCTTAAGTCATTCTTTAATTTGTAGATCATTTAAATACATACATTCTTTCTCTGACATTTCATCAACTGTGCTGTAAATGGATTCTATTATTGTAGTATCCAGGTTTATTGAGGGAGCTTTCTTCCCTTGTTTTTTCATGTTGATTATGTATCTTCCTTTCTTGCAGTGCCGATCTGAGGTATTGCAGTTTGTATCCTATAATCTTGTATTGACACTACAGATTACCTGTATCTTACCTTGGAGTTCACTTCCAGTCCCCAGTAGGTGTCCCCAGATGGACACTACTGCCACTAAAGATGGTGGCAGCAGTAGTGGAGGGTTACTCAACATGGCCATGGGAGTGGCCTTGGCTGGGCTTCCTTGGTGGTCCCTGAATGTGATCCTGGGCCCTGGCCTGTGCTCCCACCAGTTGGTAGGAACTCTGGCACAGCTTGTCATTGAATTTTGACTCCCTTATACCTCACATTCACATTTTTAACAAGTCCTGCCTGCTATACATGCAGAATCAACCTATGTGTTGAGGAAATGTCATGCTTCCCATCACTGGCTATTTATGCAGGCTACTGTCAACTCTTGACTAAGGATGGCAGTAGCCTTCTGTAGTTAGCAGGGTCTCCTTGTTTGATGCTTTGCTATGTACTGCCTGTTGCCACACAGTTGTTAGAGAATTCCACGATAAAAATCTTAATTAGGCCTTATACTTTCTATGTGCAGAACCTTCCAGCACTTTTCCTTCCTGCTCTCCACCTGACTTTTTATCATTTGGAATATTCTCAAGATATTGGCATAGAATTTTAGTTAATAAATCACCACCTGAAATCTTTACCATGATTTATGAGACTCTACCAGGGAATGGGGAACTTTTTCTTAAAGCAACATACTAAATATCTCAGGCTTCATATGTCACATATGGTTTCAGTTGCTTCTGCTAATGCAGTCTGCTCTTGCTTCCTCTTTCTCCTTTTTCTCTTTTTCCTCCTCCTCTTCTTATTTACTAGCCTTTAAAAGTAGAAAAACCAGGGGCTGCAGTTGTAGCTCTTGGTAGAGCACTTACCTAGCATTGTGAGACATTGGGTTCGATCCACAGCACCGCATAAAAATAAATAAAATAAAGGTATTGTGTTCATCTACAACTTAAAAGAAATGAAAAAGTAGAAAAAGCATAAGGTTTGAGCACAAACCATAATCATCTGGCACTCAGACACAGGCCTCTAGGATGAGGCTTCTGTTTTGTGTACTAGTCCTTGTTATCTGCATCTCTTTGCCATGCTCACTGGAATTTACATGAGTCCTCTTGCACTCTTTTGAACTTGCCAGGTCCACTCATGCCTTTGTTAAAGAAATTACGGTAGAGTGCTCGCCTAGCGTGTGTGAGGCACTGGGTTCAATCCTTGGCACCACATAAGAATAGATAAATAAATAAATAAAGGTATTATGTGTGCCTATAACTAAAAAAATATTTAAAAAAAAGAAATTAGACTGCACTAATAAACATCATTCAATTCTGTTTTTTTCCTTCTACATGTAATTTTGATAATTTCTGTGTCAACATTGCCTAGAAGTAGACTCTCAATGGTTATTGAATGAATCAAAGACTAAAGCATTTTCTATGTTGCTCAGAGTGCTAATTTTCATAGGGTAATTCTTATATTGAGTTTTTCATAATTATTTTGAATGGAATTAAGATATTTTAAGGTATTTCCTGATCCACACTTATAGTTCTCCATGATCTTTTGAATGTGAAAAAGCAATTATTTTAATTTGTAAACCTTTTGGATATGTTACTATCTTTTGTGAATACCATGTCAAGATTTTATAGATTTATGGGTAGAAGTAAGGAAATCATCCCCTTTACATAATAGTAATCATAGTAATTGTGTGTAGCTGTTAGAAGGAGAGGCAGGATTAATTTTTTATTGTATGAATAATCTTTGGTGCAGCATAAAGTAAGTATTTTTATTTATTTTACAGGGAATTCTTAAGCATAACTGACAGAAATTCATCTCTGAACTGAAAATGGGGTCTGCAGATGAGAGACTTGTGATGTACCTGGAGTCCCTCCGAGTGTCTTTGACCAGCAATCCTATGATGGAATTCATCTATTTCAACATCATCAGGGGATGTTATGGAAAATTGATGACATCTGTTTCATACTTTCTTCATGGTACTTTCAAATAAATAGTTGGGGTTACCTCAACTTTTTGTCAAGGAAAAATTGAATACGTAATATTTATATGCACAAAGAAATAGTCTCAGTGGAACTTTCTTTATTTATTATTGAGTGGTACATAACTCATGGACTTAATATTTTTCATAGAATTTTTTTAAATTAAGGGTTTTTTCCCCCCAAGAGAATGGTTACGATCAGAAATTATTAATTAATGTGAGTGAATTTCACCCTGGGTTTTGGTATTTTATGCATACCTGTTGATTCTTGTTTGACATAGCAAAAAGTATCACTCATTAATTTTCCCTTGTTTGAAATGGTGTTTTTGTAGGGGACTATAGGCTACTGTTGCTATATTTAGCAAATAAAAATGTAGGACACAGTATAACATGCGAATTTCTGATATACTAAAAATTGAACTCAGTGTCATGTATTTTATCTGGCAATACTACATAGGTATTTCAAGTTACAATCAAGTTTTGTACTTTTGGAGTGGGGCTAATTTTTGGTGCCTTTGAGAAATAATCATGTAGAAAATTTAAAAATCAGTGTAATTTTGATAAATGGGGCATATTTAACATTGTCAGATTCGTACCTGATAGCAGGCAGATTTTTAAAAAACAAAGTGTACCTGATGAGTATCATGCATGTTAATTTTAATGCCTGTAAGGAGAGATTACAATTTGTATAGAAGCTGCAGGTCATGCTGAATTAGGTTGTTGGCTGAACAAGAGTATTCTTGAAAAAGTTTCAGCAGAAGTTACGAAATCTGGGCCATTAGAACATTTCTGAGCCTGAAGAGTCTGAGGAAAATCAATCAATTCTGGCTTTTTGTTGTATCAGAAATAAGTATTTCTGCATAAGAATATATGGATATATTCTTATGTATACATATTCTGAAGACTTGAATGACATACTGTAATTGGAGGTTTATGATATAGAAAAACCTTTTTAAATATTCAAATAAGGGGGATGGGGTTGTTGCGCAGTGGTAGCGTGCTCGCCTGGCATGCGTGAGGCACTGGGTTCGATCCTCAGCACCACATAAAAATAAAAATAAAGATATTCTGTCCGCCTACAACTAAAAAATAAATGTTTAAAAAAAATATTCAAATAAGTACTTCTTTGGACTTTTTTTTTTCTGGTAGAGGGGATTGAATTCAGGGGCACTCAACCACTGAGCCACACATGCCCAGCCCTATTTCATATTTTATTTAGAGGCAAGGTCTCACTGAATTGCTTAGCACCTCACTTCTTTTTTAAGTTGTAGATGGACGTGATACCTTTATTTTATTTATTTATTTTTATGTGGTGCTGAGGATTGAACCCAGTGTGTCACACATGCTAGGCAAGTACTCAACCACTGAGCCACAACCCCAGCCCCAGCACCTCCCTTTTGCTCAGGCATGCTTTGAACTCATAATCCTCCTGTCTCAGCCTCCCAAGCTGCTAGGATTACAGGCATGCAACACTGCACCCAACTTTTCTGGACACTTGAAAATTTGGATATATTGTAAGAAAGACTTTTACCATACAAGTTTTTAAAACTAGAAGACTCTGTTGAGACATGAGAATGAGTGAAGCTTAACTAAGAGTATGAAGAGTAAACAATTTTTAGTATATTTTAGTTGTCTTTTTCTCCCCTCACAATTTACCACTTCCAAACTGATGTTTATACTGTAAATCAAAGAGCATGAAACTAGGACCTTCATATATGTTGGTTTTTTCTCTTTACCAGGCAGTGTTTAGCATGTAGTTAATGCTCAATAAAGATTTTCTGATTGAAACAATGAAGTTTTAATTTTGACCTTCTTCAGTATAATCAGGAGCTGAGAATAATTAGAGAATTTAACAGGCACATTTGTAAGTGAAGTGCTTTTGCTTTCAGCTTCATCTGTACCTGAAAATGTGTTCATTCAAAAAATATTGAGTACCTACTAGTTTCCAAGTATTATGTTTACTGTGGAGTATAAATAAGCAAAGCGGATACAAGCCCTGTCTCTCTGGAGTTTAAATGTAGGAAAGAGGGCATTCAGGAATAAGGTGGGGAGGCAACTCATGGTCATTTCTGCTTATCTGTCAGCCATGGGGCACTGGAGATATTCATAGTTTCTCAATACAATTTGAAGGAACCCCTCCCCTGCACTACTACTACTTCCCCCTCCTTTTTGAGATGATTATGAAAACAATATTGAAAGATTTCATGTATATATTCATGCATATTATA
>CM053404.1:102512586-102573312 GCA_028644305.1 Xerus rutilus
CATATGGATTTCCAGTTTTCCCAGCACCATTTGTTGAAGAGGGTGTCTTTTCTCCAGTGTACGTGTTTGGCTCCTTTGTCTAGTATATGGTAACTGTATGTAAGTGGATTTGTCTCTGTGTCTTCTATTCTATACCATTGGTCTACATGTCTATTTTGGTGCCAGTACAATGCCGTTTTTGTTATTATAGCTTTGTAGTATAATTTAAGGTCTGGTATTGTGATGCCTACTGCTACAGTCTTCTTGCTAAGGATTGCTTTGGCTATTCTGGGTCTCTTATTCTTCCAAATGAATTTCATGATTGCCTTTTCTATTTCTATAAGGAATGACATTGGGATTTTAATTGGGATTGCATTGAATCTATACAGCGCTTTGGGTAGTATGGCCATTTTGACAATATTAATTCTGCCTATCCAGAAGCATGGGAGATTTTTCCATCTTCTAAGGTCTTCTTCAATTTCTTTCTTCAGTGTCTTGTACTTTGCATTGTAGAGGTCTTTCACCTCTTTGGTTAAATTGATTCCCAAGTTTTTTTTTTTGTTTTTTTTTTTTTTTTTTGAGGCTATTGTGAATGAGATAGGTTTCCTAATTTCTCTTTCAGAGGGTTTATCACTGATGTATAGAAATGCAATTGATTTGTGGGTGTTGATTTTATATTCTGCCACTTTGCTGAAATCACTTATTAATTCTAAAAGTTTTCTGGTAGAATTTTTTGGATTCTCTAAGTATAGAATCATGTCATCCACAAATAATTGTAGCTTGAGTTCTTCTTTTCCGATTCGTATCCCTTTAATTTCTTTCATCTGTCTAATTGCTCTGGCTAGTGTTTCAAGGACTATGTTGAATAGCGGTGGTGTGAGAGGGCATTCCTGTCTAGTTCCCGTTTTCAGAGGGAATGATTCCAATTTTTCTCCATTTAGGATGATGTTGGCCTTGGGTTTAGCATAGATAGGTTTTACAAAGTTGAGGTGTGTTCCTACTATCCCAAGTTTTTCTAGTGTTTTGAGCATAAAAGTGTGTTGTATTTTGTCAAATGCCTTCTCTGCATCGATTGATAAAATCATGTGATTCTTATCGTTAAGTCTATTGATGTGATGTATTATGTCAATCGATTTCCGTATGTTGAACCAACCTTGCATCCCTGGAACGAACCCCACTTGATCATGGTGCACTATATTTTTGATATGTTTTTGTATGCAATTTGCCAGAATTTTATTGAGAATTTTTGCATCTATGTTCATCAGGGATATTGGTCTGAAGTTTTCTTTCTTTGATGTGTCTCTGTCTGGTTTTGGAATCAGGGTGATACTTGCCTCATAGAATGAGTTTGGAAGGATTTCCTCCTTTTCTATTTCATGAAATAGTTTGAGGAGAATTGGTATTAGTTTTTTTTTGAAGGTCTTGTAGAACTCAGCTGAGAATCATCTGGACCTGGGTTTTTCTTAGTTGGCAGGCTCTTGATGGCATCTCCTATTTCCTTGTTTGAAATTGATCTGTTTAAGTTGTGTATGTCCTTTTGGTTCAGTTTGGGTAGGTCATATGCCTCTAGATATTTGTCTTCAGGGTTTTTTATTTTACTGGAGTATAAATTTTCAAAATAGTTTCTAATTATCCTCTGTATTTCAGTAGTGTCTGTCATGATATTTCCTTTTTCATCATGAATTTTAGGAATTTGGGTTTTCTCCTTTTCGTTAGGGTGGCTAAGGGTTTGTCAATTTTGTTTATTTTTTCAAAGAACCAGCTTTTTGTTTTGTCAATTTTTTGAATTGTTTTTGTTTCTATTTCATTGATTTCAGCCCTAATTTTGATTATTTCCTGTCTTCTACTTCTTTGGGTGTTAATTTGTTCTTCCTTTTCTAAGGCTTTGAGATGAAGAGTCAATTCATTTATTTGTTGACTTCTACTTCTTCTAATGAATGAGTTTAGCGCTATGAACTTTCCTCTTAGAACTGCCTTCATGGCATCCCAGAGTTTTTGATATGTTGTATCAGAGTTTTCATTTGCCTCTAAGAATTTTTTTTATCTCTTCTTTGATGTCTTCTGTTATCCATGCATCATTCAATAGCATGTTATTTAGTTTCCAGGTGATGGAGTAGTTTCTGTTTTTTAATCTGTCATCTCTAGCTCTTTCTTAAAGTAATCTTTTGCTACTTTTAATTGTTCTCTTATCTCTTTGTTAGAATGATCAATGGTTGCCTTTATTTGATCCCGTATTTCCTTGTTGGAATGATCAATTTTTGCCTGTAATTGTTCACTTATGTCATTCTTTAGTTTGCTGATCATTTTAATTATGTACATTCTGAATTCTTTCTCTGACATTTCATCAACTGTGCTGTCAATGGATTCTGTTACAGTGGTATCCAGGTTTATTTGGGGCACTTTCTTCCCTTGTTTTTTTCATGCGATTGTATATCTTCCTTTCTTGAAATAGCAATCTGAGGTATTGTGGCTTTTATCCTATAATCTTGTATTAACACTCCAGATTACCTGTGTCTCACCTTGGAGCTACTTCTGTTCCCCCAGTGACCCCAGATGGGCACTATTGCCACTAAAATTGGTGGCAGAGGTAGTGGACGTACCTCTAGAGGGCAGTGGGAGTGGCCTTGGCTGGGCTTCCGGACTGTTTTGCCCCTCTCTTGCACTCCTACTGGTGAACAGGAACTTAAGTGAACCTGGATGTGGGTCCAGGTCTCACTTAGGCAGGGTCACAAGCAGGAGAGTCTGTGTGCGACCCTTACAGTGAGTGTGAGCTCCCCTGGGGCTGGAGGCTAGCAGGCTCTGGTCTGCCTTCAACTGGGAACCCCTGGCATTCCCTAAGGGTGGTTTTGGGCCTCCTGTCTCGCCTGACCACAGGAACTCTGGAGCGCAACTGATGTGGGCCCAGAGCATACTTGGGTGGGGCCTCTTCATGCTGGGATTTCTGCAGGCGAATCTTACCCTGGGTGTGCCTTCCTCTGTGGCTGGTAGCTATCAGTCTCTGGTCAACCCTCAGTTGGACACCCATGGAGTTTCCTGAGGGCAGATTTGGGCCCTCTGAGGCTTCTGTTGGTCTGAGGGTGGAGCAGAACTGGCACGGGCCCAGGTCTCCCTTGATTGGGGCTGCCTGGCGCTGGTGTCTCTGGAGCAACTCTTGCCCTGAGTTTGGGCTCCCCAATGGCTAGAGGTAGCAGTCCCTGGTCTCCCTTTGGCTAGACAACTGTGGAGGTTCCTGAGGGTGGATCAGGGCCCTCTGCAGCTTCTGCCAGTCCACAGGAACACTGTTTTTGATTTTTAACTTGACTTGGTTTCTCCTTTGATTGGCCTTTCCTTTAGTGTAGTTACTCCCTTTGCAGATTTTCATTTTTGTTTTGCATTTCCTCCTCATGGAATGTTTTGCTAAGAATGTTCTGTAGTGCAGGCTTTCTTGCTATAAATTCTTTTAATTTTTGTTTATCTTGGAAGGTTTCTATTTCATCATGAAATCTAAAGCTTAATTTTGCTGGATATTAGATTCTTCTTGGCATCCATTTTCTTTCAGAGCTTGGTATATGTTATTTCAGGCTCTTCTAGCTTTGAGTGTCTTGGTTGAAGAACCTACAGAGATTCTAATTGGTTTCCCTCTATATGTAATTTGATTTCTTTCTCTTATGGCTTTTAAAATTCTATCCTTATTCTTTATGCTGAACATTTTCCTTATGATGTGCCTTGGTGTAGATCTATTGTCATTTTGTACATTTGGTGTCCTGTAAGCCTCTTGTATTTCATTTTCCAATTCATTATTCATGCTTGGAAATTTTTCTGATATTATTTCGTTAAATAGATTGTTCATTCCTTTGGTTTGTAACTCTTTGCTTTCCTCTATCCCAATAATTCTTAAATTTGGTCTTTTCATGTTATCCCATAATTGTTGGATATTCTGCTCATGGTTTCTTACTATCTTCATTGTGTGGTCAATTCTATTTTCAAGGTTATATATTTTGTTTTCATTGTTTGAGGTTCTGTCTTTCAAGTGATCTAATCTGTTGGTGATGATTTCTAGTGAGTGTTTTATTTGGTTTATTGTTTCTTTCATTTCAAAGATTTCTGTTTGTTTTCTTTTTTTCTCAGAATCTCTATCTTCATATTGAAGTAATCTTTTGCTTCCCGTATTTGCCTATGTAACTCTTTATCAAAATGATCTTTTGCTGCCTGTGTTTGCTCTCCTACATCATCCTTTATTTCACAGAATATTCTAATTATCTATATCCTGAATTCCTTCTCTGACATTTCTTCTGCTATGCCGCTCATGGATTCTAATAATGAAGTATCTTGGTTTGTTTGGGGCATTTTCTTCCCTTGTATTTTCATGTTGTACATGTATCTTCCCTTCTAGCACTGTGGATCTGAGGTGTTACAGTTTTTATCTTACAGGGTTATAGTTTCCCTGAAGGATTCCAATACCTCTCCTTTAAGAGGTAGATCAATATCAACAGATTCCAATACAAACAATATATAGCCTTAAACCAAATAGCTTCTTATAAGATGTTTACAGTTTTGTCACAATATACAAAAATGGTGAGTTCAATTATTATCTACAATATACACAGTAGGTTTGCAAAAAGGTCTACAGTTTCTGATGGTGGACAAGGAGAGAACTGGGGTTGACTGTAGGATGAGATGTTAAGGAGGTAGGAAGTGAGGATATAGAGTTATTAAGTCTTAGAAAGCATGAAAGAGTAATTAAAAGAAGTTGGCCTGTGGTAGGAGAAAATAGAAGAGTGTTTGGGGAGACAAGTAAGTGAGAAGAAAATGAGTACAAAAAACAAACAAACATAAAGATTTAAAAAAATTTAAAAATGTAAAAATAGAAGTTAAAAGAATACACTACATAACTGTAATGTACTATTTAGACATCCAGTCCTCAGTAGCCTAATACAAGAAAAATACTTGATTTCACAAATGTTGGGGTTGTGAGGATAGGAAAAGAGAGAGAGAAAAGAAGAAAAAAAGATAATAGAAAAAAATCTCAAGGTAAATAAAAAGGTTGGTTCTGATGGAGTTCAGTATCTTTCCTGCTTCCCTTCTCATCCAGTGAGTGGTGCTGTCTGTTGCTTGCTGGTAACTCCACCCTCAGGATGGTGAAGGTTATTAGGTTAGGAGGGTTGGCCTTGGAGGTGGAATTCCTGGAGGTGGGGTATAGCACTAATCAGTCCCCATTGGAAGATTGCACTCCAAGCATCTCCTTTGGGGCCCCGTTTATGTGATATGGGCCTGGTCTTATCTCCTTATATTGCCTGTATACCTCACAACTCCTGGTCTCTAATTTAGTCTCTAATCTGTATCTCACTCAGCCCCTTCCCTTTTATTTCCCAATCAGGAACCTCTCCCTCTGGAGGTCTTGTGGGCTATACTCTGGGATCTGCACACCTGTCATAGAGAGCTGTTTTGTGTCCAGCAGATGAGGACCAGGCTTTGCAAGCTACTGATGAGCTATGTAGCTGTATGCACTGTACCAGGTTAGAGGCTGCAGGGGAGAGGGGAGAGTTGGGGGACTATAGGTACTTTGATATTGCTTCTGGGCCCCAGCCAGTGTCCCAAGCTGGGAGTTGCCCTAACTAAAGATAGTGATGGCAATAGTGAGGATAACCCAAGATAGTGACAAAGGTGCCCCAAGATGGAGGTGGCTGCTTTCAGAGATGGGGTGTAGGGCGGGCCAAGTGGTGGCATTGGGTGACATGTTTGGAGATGCAGCTCTGTAACATGTAGTGTTTTGGTGGACAGCTATCTCCAGATCCTGTCCAGTGTCCTCAGGAGCAGGCTACCTCATGAAGGGGACTCTTGGAGCCATTGCAGTGTCCCAAGATGGAGGTGACCAGGGAAGCCCCATGTTGGTAGATATGGGTCCACATAGGAGCAGCAGCCAGGGGTCCTGCTCTGGAGCTACAGCCAAGGGTCCTGCATGGGTGGGTCACCAGGGTCCTGTGCAGTGTGTGGGGACTGATGCTGGGGGTCCTGCATGGGAGTGGGTCCTGTGCAAATGCTGAGTCCCACAGGGGCACTCAGTCAGGATTCTTGTGCAGGAGCAGCTGTAGGGGGTCCTTTAATAACTCACAGAGAAACAGTATTCCCACTGCTTGAACCCTAGGTCAGGGAATGACAAGGAATGCAGCCTCCCTCTAGGCCGCCATCTTTGCCAGTCTTGAAAATTCTTGATAGTGTGAATGAAACCATAAATTTTACTAAGGAAATCAGTTTATTGGGACAGCTATTGAAGTTGCTCATTGATATTTATTTAGCTGGGCATATGGAAATTAACTTCTAGATATGGTGCATTATATAGTCATTGTTTTCATTGTAGCAAAAATTTAATCAAATGAAAAAATGTGTACTTGTCAGACAGCTGGTTTTGAATGAGTGCTGCATTGCATAGACATTTTAAAAATTAATTTGCATTGAATATGCAAGTTTTCAGTAAATAAACTTTCTTATATTTACTGTTGTTTGTATGAATATAGTAGACTATTGGAATAATTTACATCATAACATAGACTTCAAATTCTCCAACTGGGAAACTAAGAGAGATACTAATGTCCCAAAATTAACTTTCCAGAAGATTCATTCATTATTATTTTTGATCCATTCCTACAAATCTATACTTCTATATGAGCATTGTAAACATAAACTATGATTTCTGACACAAAAATGTCTGGCCAAGCAGAGATAATTGAAACCTTTGGATACTTCAGTAAATCAATCAATTTGTATTAAGAATCAGCTGTGTACCCTGCATTAAAGGAAGTAGGGATAGAGCTTGGTAGAAGACACAAACACCCAAATGAAAGATTTTTAACTCATACACTAACACACAAAGTAAGATGTTTATAAAAATGTATGGAATTCTTATAATGTCCATATATAGCTGTTGCAACAATTTTCACAATTATTTTATATGTTCATTTTCCTAATAAGCAAAAATGAATCTCAGAGAGAACATATAGCAATTACACCCTTCTCCAGAACTCTGTCTACCTTGCATGAGTTTATTGTTTGGTTAATAAGATAATATTTTACAGGTTGTAGAGAGTTATAAAATTTTAATTTTACATAAAACATAATAGCTTATAAAGTTGCCTACTTCCTTCATGTAAAATTGTGCTTCACTAACCTAATTTGGAGCTTCATTTTGATGTAGAAAGTGGTCTCGAATGCATATCATGTATGTATGTGCATACATGAATACACATGAAATTTGAAAGGATTCAAATCACAGGAATGATAACATTAAGGTGAAAACAAACAATTTGACATTTAATTTTTTTTGACAGAGAGTAGATTGGTATATTTAGCAAACAACTCTTCCTATTAATTAAAAAATAGTTTCAATACTTTAAGTGGCATCAATTTATAGTAGATATTCAACTCCATAGTCACATTTTTTTTTCTTGCTGTTATTTTGTTGTTGCTGTATAGGATATGATGGCTTCTAAGGTGTTATTGACACATACAGCAATGACTGTATTCTTTTTCAATGGGGTATTCTGACAAAACACAAGGGAATTCTAAGATGCAGGTGATCAGCAGATTCAACAATGCCAGAAGATCCATGAGAATTATAATACAAAATATAACGAATTAACTAGGAGAGATAAATTAATGGCCTTCAATAAAATTACTGACCTAATCTGCCATTTTGTTAGATCAAGATTGTCCAGTCTGGTATGAATTTATAATAACATTAATTTAGACTATTAGGTAGAAATGATTAAATATTTCTCATTTAGTAGTTGGAATCTATTCAATCATGGAAAATGTATTTATTGAACACATGCTGTTATAGTTTAGATATGGAGTATCTCCCAGGAGTTCATGAGTGAGACCATGCACAAAGGTTTGGAGGTAAAATTATTGGGTTATGAGAGCCTTAATCCAATCAGTGAATTAATCTCCTAATAGGGATTAACTGAGTGGTAACTAAAAGCAGGTAGGGTGTGGCTGGAGGAGGTGGGCATTGGCCGTGTGCCTTTGGGACATATATTTTGTCCCTGGCCAGATATATATTTTGTCCCTCTCTCTCTCTACTTCCTGGTGTGAGGTCTTGAGCCACACTTTCCTCCACCACACTCTTCTGCCATGATGTCCTGCCTTAACTGGAGCACTGAGGAATAGAGCCAGCTGTCTATGGACTGAGACCTCTGAAACTGTGAGGCACCAAATAAACTTTTCCTCCTTTAAAATTGTTCTTATCAGGTGGTATCAAATTGAAAGTCTGGAAGTAAACCTATATATTTACAGTCAACTAACTTCTGACAAAGGTACCAATTGGAAAAGAATGATTTTTTCATTAATTGGTGCTGGGAAACTGAATATTCTTGAAGTTAGACCCTTATATCACATCATATACAAAAATTAACTCAAAATGAGTCAGACATAAAGCTACAACATTCTAAGAAGAAAATGTATGCATAAATCTTCATGACCTTGGATTAGACAATGGCTTCTTAGATATGATGCTAAAAGCACAAGCAACCAAGAAAACAATGAATAAATTAGGCTTTTTCTTTTTCTTTTTTTTTTTAAACATTTATTTTTTAGTTGTAGGCAGACAGAATATCTTTATTTTTATTTTTATGTGGTGCTGAGGATCGAACCCAGTGCCTCACGCATGCCAGGCGAGCACGGTACCACTGCGCCATAACCCCAGCCCCTAAATTAGGCTTTTTCAAAAGTAAAAATTTTTGTTCTTCAAGGGATACTATCATGAGAGTGAAAATACAGCGGGGTGTGGTTGCGCATGCCTGTAATCCCAGCAGCTTGAGAGTCTGAGGCAGGAGGAAGAGAGTCCAAAGTCAGCCTCATCAACTTAGTGAAACCCTGTCTCAAAAGAAAAAATAAAAAAGGCTGGGGATGTGGCTCAGTGGCTAAGCGCCCCTATGTTCAGTTGCTTATACCAAAAAACCCCAAAACCAACCAACCAACAAACAAAAACCAACTCATTGAATGGGTAAAGTATTTGCAAATATTATACACAATAATGGTCTAGCATCTAGACTTCATAAAGTATTCTTAAAACTGAATAATAAATAGACAAATAACCAGTTTAAAATGGGGGAAGGATTTGGATAGAAATTTCTACAAAGAAGATAGACAACTGACCAATAAGCACCTGAAAAGATGCTTATTATTGTTAAGTCATTTGGGAAATGCAAATTAGAGTCACAGTGAGATGTCACTTCACATGCACTAGGATGATTTTAGTCACAAAGACAGAGAACAAGTGCTGGGAAGGATGTAGAGAAATTGGCACCTTTTAGTGCTGGTGGGAATGTAAAATGATGTAGCTGCTTTGGAAAACAGATTGGACAGTTCCTCAAAAAATTAAACATAGAGGTATCACATGAGCTATCAGCTCCACTCTTTTTTTTGGTACTGGGGATTGAACTCAGGGGTACTCGACCACTGAGCCACATCCCCAGCCCTATTTTGTGTTTTATGTAGAGACAGGGTCTCACTGAGTTGCTTAGCACCTCGCCATTGCTGAGGCTGGCTTTGAACTAGCGATTCTCCTGTCTCAGCCTCCCTAAGTGCTGGGAGCCACCGCACCTGGCGCTCCACTCTTGATTATATACCTGAGAGAACTGGAAACATGTCCACAAATAATATCTGTACATGAATGTTCACAGCGGAATCATTTATATAGCCAGCCAAAAAGCCCATCAGCTCAGGAATAGATAAACACAATATATATTCTTACTATTGAATATTATTTGCACAAAAAGATCTTGAAATTATAATTGAAAGCAGCAAAAAAAAGTCTGATATTGTATGAATCATATATTT
Source organism: Xerus rutilus (assembly GCA_028644305.1). Taxonomy (NCBI): domain Eukaryota; kingdom Metazoa; phylum Chordata; class Mammalia; order Rodentia; family Sciuridae; genus Xerus; species Xerus rutilus. Next base: position 102,522,382 of record CM053404.1, read on the forward strand.
GAGATGTCCAGAAAAGGCAAATCCATTGAGACAGAGTTCAGTGGTGCTGGTGGCTGAGGAGAGGAGCAATAAAAAGTGATTATGAGGGAGTGTGGGCTTTCTTTTGGGGCTGATAAGAATACTCTGGAATTAGGTAGTAGTGATATTTGCATAACTTTTAAAATATGTTCCAAACTATATTCTAAATTGTAGTACACTTTGAAAGAATGGATTTTGCGGTATATAGTTTTCATCATGAAATATTGAAAAAAAAGAAAAAAGAAACTTCCTTAGGACAGAAAAGTAGTTAGAACAGGAGTTATGATTTGAATCTAATATCCATACACTTGACATCTGTTGTCAAGGCTTCTGGGCCTTGCTGGGTAGAAAGGGTCCCTTGGAACTTCCTCAGGTACCCATAGAAAAATGTTACTGTGTCCTCTGGGCAGAGATACCTGGGTGTTTGCTTGCAACCAGGGTCCGACTTGAGTAGGAGCACTCTCCATACCTTCCAACCCCTCCCTTCCATCCTTCCCCATTCTATGCTAATAGACAGTGCTCTTGCCAAAGAGCACCCCTTTGTTTATGATCTTTGGATCTGATTGGCCCAAGAGTGTATTTAAGCTTCTATACTTTATGGAATAAACGGTGTGTTCTGCATCTTGCTCAGGTGTCTCACTGGGGCAGAACAGATTCTTTACCTATACCCCTGGGCCTGGGGAATTTGGCTCTGCGGACCACCACTGTCCAGAGAGAGCCCATATCGTCTTCCTCCCTGAAGACCCCTTCTTCGTCTTTTCTGGACCCCAACTCATAGAGCAGGACTCACGTGGCACCCCCTTTAATCCCCCTTTTAGCAATAGACCTGAACCATGTTCAATGTTATACAACCATCCTTGCCCCTGCCAATCTAAGATTTTATGATAGGGTCAAGCTTGTGTGTCTTGAGTGAAATCCTTTCCTGCTGGCTACTCATCTCTCATGTGGATGGACTTGGGGTGTCCTGTGGTGCCACTCCAGCAGATATGGCAGCATTCCTGCCTGACCTAAGCTGAGACTCCAGCTCTGTCATCCTATAATTAGTGTGGGTATTAATAAGAGTCCTGGTAATCTCTCCTTTCCTCTTAGGTATTTTTAATAGGGTAGACTTTCTCTTTTGTCCACCTGCCCAGCCATTTGTTTATTCATCCATTCATCCACCATCCATCCATCCATCTGCTCACCCATTCATTTCACAAATCATGTTGTAAAGTGACTTTGTAAAGTGACCTACTGAAGTATAGTGTTAGCGGAGTTTGGGAATAATAAGCCAATTCATGATATTTTCCCCTTAAGTCTTCTAGGATATATGAACCTGAGATCTTATTGGGTTGTGTGTAGGGTAGAAACACTTGGAAGCCATGACCTCCAACCAGGAATCCCAGGCAGCCTCACCAAGGCTGGGCTGATTCTGATCCTCCTTCCTAAACTCCTGTTTTGCCACAGAGCAAGCCATTTTCAACAGAAGGATTTCAAATGTGCAAGCTCCTTCCTGAGGGCTCCTTTTGCACAGCACAGACCTTTCATCACCAACCCAACTTGCAATCTTGGTTAAGAAAGTTCTCATCTCATTTTCAAGGAGGAAAAAAATAAGCAAGAGAAAAAGAAGAGCCACATCATGAAGTTGCTCCATGTGAGGAGGATACAGTTTTCGAAGACAAGGGAAAAGAAAATGGCTGTATGGATGTGGAAAGGTTATAGAGTTATTGGACTAAAAGAAATGAGAATTAGGCAGTAGGAGCATGACACACATGTAGGTCTATAAGCAGCAGCATGAGGTACAGGGTGAGAGGGGCCGCAGGCATTAGCCCACTCCCTGTCCCTGCTTGCCTCTGAGCATCGCTCATTTTCTTGAGTTGAGTTTCTCTAAGGCTCTGTGTCTTTATTTATTTATTTATTGTTATTTTTTAAAAATTTGATCTAAGTAGTTATAGATGATGGTAGAATGCATTTTAACACATTTATTTTTAAGAATTTAATTTTCAAGAATTCTTCCTTTCTTCCTTCTTCTCTTGCTCCCCTTCCTCGCTTTCTCTTTCAGCTAAAGAAATGTCCAATCACCATTTGGTTCAAATATAATGCCTTTTACTTTGTATTAAGTAATTTTTATATGAGTTTTCTTAATAGACAATCTCTTATAAACATTTGTTATTTTGATCATTATGCTTTGAACACTAAAATAGAGTAGTGTGAAACTTCTGAGAAGCAGTAGGACATGAAGAACCAGGAAACTTCACACAAGATATCTTTACCCTTCCATGTGATGGCAGGGAGAACACCATTTGTTCTTTATTATTGGAAGAACCTTTTAAAAGTCACCTAGAAAATCGAGCACTTTAAAAATCTCATGATTTCTTTTGGCTTTGGCCAAGAAAATGGAATTATTGAGAAAATCCAACCTTTTATAAAATACTGCTGTTGGAAGGTCTTTTCAGTGGGTTAAATACTATCAAACTGTTGTTTTCTGGGCAATACAGAGTAGGGAGAAAATAAAAATAATTATAAGACAGCAGCATGTTGGGTGAGATTTGCACAGACTTGATCCCAATGTCTGAACATGACCTCAGAGGTTCAGTGTGATGAAGTTGCTTCTCTTATCTTAGGTGATATGTTAAGGCAAAAGCAAGTATTCTTTAACCTTCAGGTTTTGGAAACAGACCAAGCACTATAGTTCTCATGCCAATTTCCTTTAACTATGACCATGTATAACGTTTGCTCCCTTTGAGGATTTTTAAACCCATCAGTGGCTGGAGATTTCTAGGCACAAGTTGGCTTCTAGCTGCTTTTCTGAATCCTGATTATAGAGCCAGTGTAGGAAGAACCAAGCAATGCCAGAATTATCTAGTCATTGCATGGGTTCACTTTATAGATGTCTTCTTCTCTTCAGAACACTTCTTTTTTGTATCTTGTTTTAAATCCTGGGGTCATTATGGTGGTGGAGGGCATTTCTTAAACACTTGACAACATAGTGGAGGTAAAAATCTGTTGTAAAATCTGAGGAATATCCTTCGTATCCATGGCAACGAAAGACCTGCCAGCTGGTAAAGTTCTCTGCAGCCTGCCAGGAGGGAAAGGAAAAGAAAATTACCATTGCAAATTGAGGAACCCCTTCCACCTCTGGCTTTGGCAAATCACACCCAAGTGAGTTCTTAGAAAAGGAAGTTTTTACTTTCTAATACCTTGCTAACTGCTTTCAATTGAATTAGCGGTCACTAAACAATGAAAGCCCTGGAAGATCAACAGGGAGAGACCGAGTGAAAGCAATAAACCATAAGAAAGGTCTTTGTAGTAAGAAAATCTGCGAATGTGGAAAGGAAAAAATTTCTCCCTTTCATGACTGGTATTTTCTGGTATTTTATATTCCTTTAGTAGAACAGAGACCTAGAGACCCAACTGGAATTAGCTCACCTGGGTTCAGCAAATGTGTTGGCTTCATACTGTACATCTAAATGTTTTGCCTTCCTAGAAAACAGGACTCCAAGAACTTTGCCCAGCTAAATCCTGAGTAGTTCTATTTTCTCCTCACCTTTCTCTCCTTTTTTGGCTCCAACTCATACCATGTATAATGCAGTCTGGTGAATCTAACTGCTACTTTGATGATACTGAGGTTATATAGGCTTATGACAATTTTTAAAAATACTAACTTATTACTTGGAACAAAAGAACATTTTTGAAGTCAATAAAATCACAAGACATAGTTTTATTCAAAGGATTGCCTCTTTTCATTGTGGTAATGAAGTTTGGTTTTGGAATGACATTTTATAAAAGCCAGCCATCCTGTGTTGGCAGACCAGCAAATTCTGCAACATATTTTTTGTCAGTGGATTTGGACTATTTCCCTAGGAAACCACAAGGGTATTACTGTGCTTTCGTAAGTATTCAGACAAGATCTGTTCACTAGAAAGACAAAATAGCCATTTCAGCTCAACTTGTGTTTTCTATCTGCCTAATACTGGGCTGTGCTGAGGAAAATATGGCTAGAAAACACATGGTTTGCATTCAAGGACAAGGAGTGAGAAAAATAAAGTTACTGTGATTACATGATATTAAATCTATTCTTAACCTTACTCAGTAATTCTGTAGCAAGCTGATGGAAATAGAAAGAGATGTCAGCACACAGGATCCTAAAACCTTTCCTAGTTCATAGGTCTTTGCACCACTGAGCATGATAGGTTAAAGAGGAGGAATAGGAAAGATAGACCCTTTGGGGCTCAGAAGAAATTTTAGTTTTGTTTTGTTTGTTTTTTAGTTTTAGCAGATACACTTTTACATGTTTTCTGTTTTTTATAAGTATTATAGAGAAAAATCATGAGCTATTTTGATTTGTCATTCAAAAAGATAAATGTCAGTATATTTAAGTTATGAAAGTTTTTCCAGATCTTTCCTTTCAGATCATCCCCAATGGTATTTATTGTTTGACCATAAATTTCTTCAGCAAACATTCAGCATCTTTAGTGTAGTATATAACTATATATGATGTCTTACTTGGTTTCCAAGTGTTTTACTTGCTTTTTCTGTCCTGTAACAATGGACACACATACACACATACAGATATATATGTATACATACATACACACACATATATATAGGCATATATATGCATACTTTTATATATACATTTATATCATCTATTAGGCATGTATATGAAGATGTACATACATATGTATGTATGTCTATTTGTCTCTCTATATATCTACATATAATACTTATGGACACAAATACACACATTTTCTCATGCCAGGAAAACTATCAAATGCACTATTTTCAATATGTTTTGGACACAAACTGATTAGACTATGCTTGGGACCTTGAAATAAGATGCCAAATGTATAAAATATTGTCTAACTTATTAATGGACAAACCAATTAGTTTGTTACTTTAAACATAAATAGAAAAACGGTTAATCTGAATTTAAAGTTATGATTGCTATTTTAAACATAAGCTAAAACATCACATCTCCTCAGCTAGACTGCAAACTCTTTGAGGGTGGTGTCTCCAGATTGTTTTTTCTCCATGTCCCTCAGTTCTCATGGTGCTCATCCCATGAGACAGCATGTGTTAGGCTGTGAAGGTCTGGATGTGAGGTGTCCCCAAAAATTTCACGTGTGAAACAATGCAAGAAGGTTCAGAGATGAAATGATTGGGTTATGAGAGCCTTAACCCAATCAGTGAGTTAATCACCTAATGGGACTAATTGAGTGGTAACTGAAGGTAGTTGGGCTGTGGCTGGAGGAGGTGGGGCATTATGGGGTGTGGATCTGGGGTATATATTTGTATCTGGTGAGTGGAGTGTTCTGTTTCCTGATCATGTGAGCTGCTTTCCTTTGCCACTCTCTTCTACCATGATGTTCAGCCTCACCTTGAGCCCTGAGGAACAGAGCCAGCTGTCTGTGGATTGAGATCTCTGAAACGAGGAGCCCCTAAATAAACTTTTCCTCCTCTAAAATTGTTCTGGTCAGATCTTTTAGTCACAGCAGTGAAAAAGCTGACTAAAACACAGGCACTCATTCTATCTATGCCTGTCCTTTGCTTTTTCCTGAGATGACACTTACCTGGTTGCTTGATCACCTAATGATCCAATAAAAATGGCAAAAGCATTTACTTGAGGGTCACTTGTAAGGATTTGGGCAAACTTGGCAGGTTGTATTCCATATCGTGACAGATTCGCATCACTTAAGACTATGACGAAGTATTCATCAGCCTCTTCTTTGACAATTTCCTTGATGGCATGTTCTGTCCCCATTAATGTGTGGTCCCCACTCATGCAGAACTGAGAATGGGCATGCATTGTCTAGAGGTAAGAGTCAGAGCACAAAAGTCATGGGTGATAAGCTTCTTTGAATAAACTGGATGCTTTTTCTATTGACTGTGCAAATGAATAAAAGTCAATTACTACAAGTCAGTAACAGGTTTCTGAGCAAGTTCTATTTAACTTGCACATCAGAGTAACAACAGTACACAGTGATATTTGCATTTGGTAGACATTTTTAGAAAGAAGGAAATGTTCCAAACTACCACAATTGACAGTTACTTTTAAAATTCAAGCTTCCATTTAAAGTGAGAAAATGTATGAAAGTATAACAATTGGTATCATATAGGAGAAAAATAAGGAATGTATTAAATTTCCAATAAAGTTATATTGTATTCACATCAGTAGCAATGGAGGAAATTGGTTTTTAAAATCATGACATGCATGTTTCTTTTGCAGACTGTAGTATGTGCAATTAAATTTATTACTAGAAAATACTAAGAAAATCCTGTTAGTACTCTAAAAGGGATCATTCTTTTCCTTCAACTGAACATACAGCATATATGAAGAGCTACAGGTTACAGAATCCCAATGCAATACTGAGATGTATAATCCCAATCCAACAGTGAGTACTCTAAAAATATGCACAGAGCAAAATTTACATTTCGATGGTGGAGAAATGAATTTGACGTCTGATGGGTATTTTCTGTTTAAAACTTGAATGTTTGTGAAACAGAAAGTCATCTTCTTTCCAATATCTACTGTTTCTTCAGTGAATCTTTTTAGTCTTTACTTAATCAGACAGAAGTTTTCACAATATAGAGGTAACTGAACATATTTACCTTTAGAATTTCTAGTCTTTGTTTATTATCCTTGGGGATTTTGTTAATTGAAACTAGTGTAATATTGTAGTCATCTCCAGAGTGTCCAGCGATGTCATACTATGCAAAGAATCAGAGAGTTAGAAAACATTGTCCACTAGAGAACTATCATTGAGCCTCTGAATTTCTATCTCTTTGGAATCTGATGGTCCAAAGTTGCTCAATATTTGGCCCTAAAGAATGCAGAGAAGCAGATGTGTGTCTATCAACAGTTGAAATGGAGAGAGATTCTCATTTTGGATCCATCTTCTTCTGTGATTTCTGCTCTCTGCAGGAGGTGCTAAGTATGATGAGGGCTTCAGAGACTACCCTGAATTCCATTCATAACTTTTTATTTTCAATCACATACACACACAGAAAGAATGATGGGCAGAATTCTAAAGTGGTTCTCAAGATCCCAGGCCCCAGTGCACTTGCTCTTTATAAGATTCTTCCTGTAAGTATGGGCAGGATCTGTAAATATTATCAGATGTTATTCATGAAAATGTTAACTTAAATGGATTTGCAGATGACATTAAGTTTACTTGCATTGAGTTAATAAAAAGGAAGGTTATAAGGATAGGCCTAACTAAATCGCATGAACTATTGATTTATTGTTCGTTTGTTTACACAGTTGCCAACAGAACCTAGGGTCTCACTCATGCCAGGCAAGCATTCTACCACGGAGCAGCATCTCCAACTGTATGAGAATTCTTTAAAATCATTGCCCTCTACCCTGCTGGTAGTAGAATTGAAAGACAGGTTTGAAGTGTGAGGGAGATTTGACTTGAGGGAATTATTTATGGCTCTATAGCTAAAAGCCAGAAGGGAAACAGAGACCTCTATTCTACACCATGAGAACTGAATTCTACCAGTGAGATAGGTTGGCGAGCCTCCTTCCCTAGAGCCTCCAGGTAAGAATCCAGCCTCACTGTCCTCATCCACTGATGTTTAGGTCATAACTTTTCTGAGTAGCTCACAATCTTCATAATCACGATTTCCCCTTGTTCATTGTACACTCGAAATCTTGATGGAGTCTTTCATCCACAGCAGTAAAAAAAGTCTTGACCAACAAAGACCCTTTTAATATTTCTATGCTTTAGCAACTTGTTTAATGTTCTTTTATTAGATTTGCTTTTTGAAAATTTCATTCTTTAGAGAAAGGTACAGAAAATGAAAACCAATGAAGAGTTTCAATCAAGATGCCAAGATACATCTTCACACAGGATGGTTCATAACACTTAAAATGCAAAGAAAGCTCTGTTTAAAACAGAGCTGTTCCCATTTTATGAATAAGGTATTAATTTAAATTACTATGGATGATATCATGCTTTATTATGCACCTACGTTATAAGCAGACACGAGACAATCATCTGGAGCTCTTTCTGAAGACTGACTGAGGATATATGAAATCTATGAAATCCTGTGTTCTAAAATCCAAATATACCACTGTAGAATGGCACAACTGACTGTGGGCAGCAAGGAATTAGAAGATAAATGTGTGACTTAAAAGGTCAAGGAAGGTGCCAGCAGAACCCTAAGGTATTAGTTAAGAATCTATAGCTTTACCTAACATTCTTCATATCATAAAAGTCAGTGTGAAAAAAAATAATGTTCTGACAGGTCAAGGATTCTAGATATGACTAACAATATTGATATACAGCAAGACACTTAAGCTCTTCAAAGCTCTTTTCTACCTTGTAACTAATTCTGGGTTGGATGACCTCTAACCTTGTATGCTTGTAAATCACTTAACCTCTCTGACAAACAGGGATAATCTCTGTTTTACTACTTACCAGGGTCACTGCAAGGATAGGACATACATTTAGGGGCTATACTGCTCAACATGTGTACAGTTCTTCACAATGTATGAAACATTGTTTTGTATCTTCTCTCATTTTGATTCTCTCCACAACTTTGGTGTAGGTGTTACGTCCTTTTCACAAATGAAGAAATAATGTTTACTAGGAGTAACAGAATTTTTAAGGTCATAGATTTAGAACTGGTAGAGGTCTGAAAGCCAAACCCATGTGTTCTGACTCTAAATCCAGTGTTTTTACTATAGAGAAATAATTATTCCCCCAACTACCCTTCCATCTCTACTTACACTTTTTGCATGGTTGGTCTGACCAATATTTTTATATCAATAATTGAATCAATTCTGAATGCTTAACTTTGTGTGGATTCAGAAAGGTCTGCACACCCTTCTTTGGTCCTATCTCTGTAATTGATTCAGAGCCGAAGTCTGCTGGAATGACTGGTCTCCATTTCTAAACCTGTGAAATATTCCTGAGGCACTGGGAAAAGAATAATTACAGACATTGAGCTAAGTTCTTGATGGAAGTAATTCTCCAAGCAGGTGTTGGTTTGTGTGTTATGTCTTTCTATGTAACCTTCTAGGAGTTAACTCAGCCTTCCTGACCAAAGATATCTTTGAGAAAACCATGTCTGTTATACCTTCCTTTGATTGGTGGGATGCTGAGAGTAGAAAATTGGTATGCAAATGGTACATTTGCTCCCAAATTTTTTTGAGGCAAATGTAATTTTATTTCTTAAGCCAAGAATCATAGATCCAAAAATGTGACTTTTTTTGCATTTCTTTTTTCCACATTTTTAATTGGTTGATTATAGTTGTACATATTGATAGGATATGTTGTTACGTGTTTGTATATGCACATGATATGACAATACATTTTGGCCAGTATCACTCCCCAACACTTCTCCTCTTCCACCCCTTAGTCCCATTCCTTTACTACTCTCTCTTTGATTTTTAGGAGACCAATCCCACCTTTATTTTCCTTTTTCCTCTCCAGCTTCCTCATATGAGAAAAAACATATGACCCTCAACCTTCAAGTTTGACTTATTTCACTTAACGTGATGGTTTCTAGTTCCGTCCATTTTCCTGCAAATGACATAATTTCATTTTTCTTTATGGCTGAATAAAACTCCACTGTGTACAAATACCACATTTTCTTTGTCCATTCACTCACTGATGAACACCTAGGCTGGTTCCATAGCTTGGCTATTGTGACTTGTGCTGCTATAAACATGGGTATGTATGTATCACTGCAGTGAGATGACTTTAATTCTTCAGGATAAATAACAAGAAGTGGTATAGGTGGGTCATATGGTGGTTCCATCCCTAGTCTTTTGAGGGACCTCCATACTGATTTCCATAGTGGTTGTAAATTAGATGCTATCCCATTTATTAACTCCTGGAATTATTTCCTGAGCTTTAAAGTTCCTGAATTTTTTTGAGGCACATGTAACTTTTTATTACAGTCATTGCCTATCACTCTATATTTTCTTTAAGGAGTTGCAGAATTTCTCATCTAATTCCTAAGTCTTTGATCCATAAACAGTTAATTTTTGTGCAGGGTGATAGATAGGAGTCTAGGTCCATTCTTCTATATATGGATAACCAATTTTCCCAGGACCATTGAAAAAGACTGTCCTTTCTCCAATGTATGATTTTGGCACCTTTCTCAAGGACCATATGACTAAAGATGTGTGGTGCCATGATCAGTGCAGTAACAACAAAGGATCTTGAGGAGGGGTGATGGTGATTAAGAAAAAGACAGAGACAAAGAAAAGCAGACATTTTTAAGCAAAGCTGGGGCCAGGTAGGACATTGCCCTCTGATGGAGGAACAGTGACCCAGAATTAGCTTGGCAAGTTTATTATATAGGGTCTCATAATCAGGAAATTCAACTACAGAAGCTTTGTAAATTTTTCAAGGCTTGTGAGTTATCAAGAGGCTTCTTATGCACTAAAAAGTGACAAAGCTAGAAACAATTTGTGGCTATCTTGCTGTTATGGTGTTAGGAACATCCTGTGGTTATCCTGCTTTACCCAGAAAAACTCATTGTACTGGAACATCTGATAACTATTCATGTCAGAGAGGAGTGTCAAGGCTTTTCACACATCCTGCCTTTGGCAAGGAATGTTTTCTCAGGCTGGCTTTTGCCTACACCGAAGGATCAGCCGATGACCAGGGCTCATTTGCTCTCTACAGTGTGGATTTCTCTCTGTCTTCTATCTACACCATTGTTATATGTGTCTGTTTTTATGCCAGCACTATGCAGTTTTTTGTTACTATAATTATGTACTACAATTTGAAGTGATGTATTGTGATGCCTCCACCCTTGCTTTTTTGGGCTTCAAATTGATTTTGCTATTCTGAGTCTTTTATTCTTCAAAATAAACTTTTGGACTATTTTTTCCAAGTTCTGTCAGGAATGTCAATGGTATTTTCATGAGAATGGTACTGAATCTGTATATTGCTTTTGGTAGCATGGCTAATTTGACAATATTAATTATGCCTATCCATGAACATGGGAGGTCTTTCCATCTTGAAGTCTTCTTCATTTTCTTTCTTCAATATTCTATAGTTTTCATTGTAGAAGCCTTTCACCTCCTTGATTAGATTTATCCCTAGGGATTTTGTTTTGTTTTGTTTTGTTTTGAGACTGTTGTGAATAGAATTGTCTTCCTGATTTCTTTCTTAGCAGATTCGTTATTGTTATATAGGAAAGTTATTGATGATTTTTGTATGTTGATTTTGCAACTTGCTACTTCGCCAAATTTGTTGATTAGCTCTAGCAGTGTTTTGGTGGAGTTCCTTGGATCTTTTCTGTGTAGGATCATACCATCTGCAAAGAGTGATAATTTGACTTCTTTCTTTCCTATTTTTTTTTATCAGTTTTACTTCCTTCTTTTTTTTTTCGCAATATCTTTATTTTATTTATTTATTTATTTTTTTATGTGGTGCTGAGGATCGAACCCAGTGACTCACGCATGCGAGGCAAGTGCTCTACCACTCAGCCACAACCCCAGCCCACTTCCTTCTTTTTTAATATTTTAAAATTTCCTTCTCTTAACTAACTGCTCTGGCTAGAAATTCTAGAGTGGTAAGTGGACTCCCTTCACTTGTCCCAGATTTTAAAGGAAATGCTTTCAATTTTTCCCCATTTACTATGAAGTTGGCTTTGGGCTTTTCACATATAGCCTTTATGGTCTTGAAGTAGGTTCCTCCTATCCCTAGTTTTTTCAGTGTTTTTATCATGAATGGGTTCTGAATTTTGTTGAAGGCCTTCACTGCATCTATTGAGATTACTAAGTGATTTTTGCCCTTAATTCTATTTATGTGATGAATTACATTCCATTCTTGCATCTCTGGAATAATATCGACTTGGTTGAGGTGTACAATTTCCTTGAAAGGATGTTGAACACAATTTGCTAATATGTGATTAAGTTCATAAAGGATATTGGTCTATAGTTTTCTTTACTTGATATATCTTCATGTGTTTTTGGTGCAAATGTGATACTGGCTTCATAGGATGAATTTGGATGTGGTCTATCACTTTCTATTTCATAGAATAATTTGAGAAGTATTGGCATTAGTTCTTCTATAAAATTTTGGTAGAATTCAGCTGAGAATCAGTCCTACAATTTTCTTTGTTGAAATGCTTTTTTTTTATTACTGCTTGTATCTCATTGCAAGCTATTGGTATGTTTAGGTTTTCTATGTCCTCTTGATTCCATTTTGGAGATTGTATTTGTTCAGAAATGTATCCACTTCTTCTAGGTTTTCCAGTTTATTGGAGTATAAGTTTTTTAAATAGTCCCCAATGATATGCTGGATTTCTGAGATTTCTGTGGTGATTTCTCCTTTTCCATCTCTAATTTTATTAATTTGGGTTTTCTCTCTTCTTCTTTTGGTTAGTTTGGCTAAGAGTTTAGTCAATCATGTTTATGTTTTCAAAGAACCAACTCTTTGTCATCAATCCTTTGCATTGTGTTTTATTCTCAAGTTCATTGATTTTGGCTCTGATCTTAATTATTTCCTTCCTTTTACTGGCCTTTAAATTGGTTTGTTTTTCTTTCTCAATGGCCTTGAGATGTATCATTAAGTTGTTTATTTAGGATGTTTCTGATTTTCTTATGTAGACACTCATGAATATAGACTTTTCTCTTAGAACTCTTTTCACAGTGTCCCAGGGATTTTGGTATGTTGTATCACTATTCTCAGTTGAGTCTAAGAATTTTTAATTTTTTCCCTGATTTCTTCTATATTCTTTTCATCATTCAAAAGAGTATTATTCATACCCATGTGATTATGTAGGTTCTTTAGGGTATTGTTGTATTGATTTCTAATTTCATTTTATTATGATCTGATAAGATGCAGGGAATTATATCAATTTTTTTTTGTATTTTCTAAGTTTGGCATTGTGGCCTAAAATGTCTATTTTGGAGAAGGTTCTATGAGTGCTGAGAAGAAAGTATATTCAGCTATTGTTGGATGAAATACTTTAAATATGTCTATTAGGTTCATTTGAACCTAATTTTTTTCAGATCCAGTCTTTTGGATGACCAATCTAATCATGAAAGGTGTTTTGAAATTACCCAGTATTAGTGTACTGGGGTCTATCTAGGGCTTTGATTTGATTAGCATCTTTTATGTAATTAGTTGCAGCCATATTTGGGGTATGAATGTTTATTATTGGTTTATCTTCTTGTTGGATTGTTCCCTTTACCAATATGAAGTGACTTTCTTTGTTTCTTCTGAGTAATTTTAGTTTGAGGTCTGGCTTTGTCAGATATAAGAGTAGCTACTCCTATTTGTTTTGGGGCCCCATTTGCAGGGTACATCAATTTCCATCCTTTCAGTTTCAGCCTGTGGCTGTCTTTGCCTATAAGGTGTATCTCTTGCTAACAACATACAGTTGGGTCTTGTTTTTCAATCCATTCTTCCAGCCTGTCTTTTAATTGAAGAGTTCAGACCATTTATATTCAATGTTATTATAGAGAGATGTTTATGACTTCCTGCCATTTTGATTTATTCATTACACTTAATTTGGTCCTGTTTCTCATTTGCTTAGCTACTCTTCTAATGAGATTTGTTCTTTTGTGTGTTCTAAGGTTTGTTTTTGATTTTTCTTTTCTGTGTGCAATACTTCTTTAAGTAGATTCTGTAATACCAGTTTGGTCTTCATGAATTTTTGTAGTTTCTGCATATCTTGGAAGGCTTTTATTTCATCTTCAATTCTGAATGATAGCTTTGCTGAATATAGCAGTCTTGGTTGATAGTTACTTTCTTTCAGGACTTGGAACACATCATTCCAAGCCTGCCTGCCTTATAGAGTTTGTGCTGAGAAATCTGAAGTGATTCTGATTGGCCTGCCTCTAAATGTGACCTGACATTTGTCTCTTTAGGCTTTAAAAATTCTATCCTTGTTCCATATGTTAAGCATTTTATTTTATTTTAATTTTCTTTAGATGTATATGGACTCAGTTCCTTTATTTGTTTTTATGTGGTGCTAGGATCAAACCCAGTGCCTCACACATGCTAGGCAAGCACTCTACCACTGAGCTACAAATCCAGCCCCATGTTAAGCATTTTTAATTACAATGTGAGGTGGAGAGGTTCTTTTTTGATGTTGTCTATTTGGAGTTCTGAATGTTTCCTTTATATGGATGTCCATCTCCTTGTGAAGGCTAGGAAACTTTTCTGTTATTATTTCCCTGAAAATGTTATACATTCAATTAGGCCACATCTCATAGCCCTCCTCAATTCTAGTGATTTTTAAATTTGGCTCCTTGGTGTTGTCCCAGAATTCTTACATATTCTAATCATGGTTACTTATTTTTATGTTTCTTTACTATTGTCTGAATGTTCAAGGCTGGCTACTTTGTACTCTAGGTCTAAGATTCTGTCTTCAGCATGCTCTACACTATTAGAGAGACTTTCAACTGAACATTCTATTTTATTTATAATGTCTTTCATTTCCAAGATTTCTGTTTGGTTCTTTTTCAATATTTCTACCTCCTTACTGAATTTATCATTCATATTATGCACTGATTTAATTCATTTAGTTGTTTTTCTGTGTTTTCTTGGAATTCATTGATCATTTTTATAATGATTCTTTTGAATTCTTTATCTGATATTTCATTTACTTCAACATTTTTAGGGTCATTTCCTGGTGAATTATGACCTGTATAGGTGTTATGTTGGTTTGTTTTTCATATTTCTTATATTCATGTACTGAATTTTCTGTATCTGTTGGAAGAGATTTCTCTTCCACTCTGTTGTATGGGCCTTCATAGGGCACAAAATGTCCTACATGATCTAGGTTGAGACTTGCCAAAATGTCCTACATGATTGCCACAGTTTTCACTTGCCAATGGAGTGAGCCACCATGCCTGGCTTTCCCTTTGCCAAAATGTCCTACATGATCTAGGTTGAGACTCTTATAGTGTGGTGTCTTTAGGCTTTGTGTTATTTCTCTGTGTTTTTGGTATAGCAATGGATATCCACAGGTGGCACCTGGAGGCCCACCCTTAGCTGTTTCTAAATTAGGCCTGTTCATTTGTTTGGATTTTTGTCTCTTCTATTCTTTGTATTAATATGTAACTGAAGATTGAGTGTCATTAATTTGTATGAAGAACAAAGTGTACTCTCTTTAGTTCAGCAGCAGTTTCTCTTCTCAGCAGTATGAGGTAGGATGAAATGGGAAGTGCTGTGGGTTGGAGTTTTGTCTGCACAGATCAGAATTATGCACTCACAGGGTGAGGTTGCTGCACAGTTCAAAAGTGGAGCTCCAGTGGGTGGGACTCACATATACTTAGGCCTCAGGGGCTTTTTTGGGTGGTGTCTATTCTGGAGAGATTAGATGAACATACCCCTAGGACTTGGCAGTTGTGGATCTCTGCTGGGAGTCTGAATCTCAGGAGTCTCCCAAGGGTTCTGCTAGAGGCAGGAACCAATTCTTCATCCCCTCTGCTACCCACAAATACAGCCATTCCAGGCTTCTCAGGCTTAGTCCCTAAGTGTATTCACACCCAAGCTATTCAGATTCTGGAACTGCTTGAGCTGGTCATGTGAGCCACCAGAATCAAAGATAGAAGCAAGTTGGGTCCCCTTCACTTTCCTTTTTTTATTTTTATTTTTTTGGTATCCGGGATTGAACCCAGGGGTACTTAACCACTGAGCCACATCCCCGGCCATTTTTACTTTTCATTTTGATACAGAATATTGTTAAGTTGCTTAGAGCCTTGCTAAGCTGCAGATGCTGGTTTTGAACTTGTAATCCTCCTGCCTCAGCCTTCTGAGCTGCTGAGATTACAGGAGTGAGCCACCATGCCTGGCTTTCCCTTGGCTTTTCTAACTTGAATCTCCTGGGTAAAACCTGAATTACAGTTTTTTAAAAACACTGATTGGGCAGAAATAAAATGGCTTCAAGTAATAGGGAGGAAACAACTAAGCTATGAAGTGACATCAGAAGTCCTGGCTTTTCACAGTCCAGCTGTGACCCTGGGCAAAACATTCAGCCTCTTTGAATCTTAGTTTTCTCATCTGCAGAAGAGAAGTTGATAAGATAATTTCCAAGGTCATTCCTGCTCTCAAAAGGTTTTATGAATATTCAACAGTACACCCAAGAAATGGGAATGAAAAACTGGCTCCTCTTAGTTTTAAGAATAGGTAGGCTTGTTTTCACCTATCAAGGAAGGAGTGAATCATCTAACTGAACTGAGGATCTACAACACATTTTCTAAAAGATAGCCCTCAGAAATTATAATCTAGCATTGGTAAAGGAAAAAATAATAATTTCACTAAAATAAAATGGTGCATATAAGCATTACTATTCCACCTTTCACTGTAGTGTTTAAGTGTTCTAGGAACATTAAAAATGATGCTGATTATAAGCAAATAATTTTGCTTTTATCTTAGATGACCTATTGTAAACACTATTCCTGGGAATAATCAAATTCTGTTGGTAGAACAATTATGAAAAACTTTAAAAACTCCAAATGCTTTGAAAATGTGTCCTGTCACTGAATTACTTTTCCTATTCATTAATTTTGGCTCCAGGGTCCTTGTGGTTTGGCATGGGTCATGCTAATGTGGGCTAAAACATGGAGAGAGACTCGAAATGAGGCCACTGAAGTTTGACAGTAACGACCCACAGCTCAGCCAAGCTGAGACCACTGCACAGAAAACAACAGAAGCCAAGGGAGACAAGAAGACTCTAGATCATCACACCAGGCCAAAGGCTTCTTAAGGTTTCAAAGCAAATACACTTTACTGCTGAAGGATAACTGTAGAAAGCCATTAAAAACCATCTGGAATTGGGAGTGAGGAGTCTCAGATCACAATGTTGAATTCCTAAAGATGAGACATTTGATCTGAAGAATATAAAATTTTCACTAGGAGTCTTCAAGCTGTCATTGGTTCATACATCATTTTATATTTTCTGAGTAAATTAGTCATTCCTAGTTTTTATACCTCTTTGCAAATGAGAAAATGGAAGTACAGAGAGGTTAAATGAATTGAATATGATCAACATAAAGATACAAACCATAGGGCATGGGATGGAGCTATGTGATGTATATCATTGATATCTCTGAGAACAGACCAAAAACCCACTAATAGTGGTCATCATCAGACAGGGAATTTCAGACCTGAGAGTGGTGGACAGAGACTTATTCTTCACTCCATCTCCTTTTGTCCCTTTTACATTTTATACAACATCTACCCTTATTTGAACCTCCAAACATTTAATTACATAAAGCTCTCACAGAATATAAGTAGTTCCAACTCATCTCCTTCCTGTCCTCTACAGAGGAGGCCTGAGGAGCTTTCCAGAGACTGGGTGGCCTGTGGCCACTTGAATCTCAGATATGTGGTAGGGGGGGTAGGTAGCACAAAGTCTCCAGCATGACTATGTGTAGGGAAGGTCTATGAGGAGCTCTGGAAATAGTGGGGATGTTGGGGAAGTTAAAACCCATAGGTTTTTCAACATAAGGTGGAATATAGCTAATAAAGGATATGAAATATTTTTAAATAAATGTTTTTATATTTTCCTTTGACTCATAAAACATGAAAAAGTAATAAATTTTTAACAAAATGAAGACAAACTTACATCTGAGGTGAGGGAGGGTCAAGGGAAGGAAAAAGCTAAATACCAGTCTTCAAGACATAAGACAAAATAAAATTGTCATAGCTGGTCTTTGACTTCCAAACTTCCTGGCAACTAGGACAAAGAAGAAATCTTGAATAGTTGTATGGTTTTCATTATTCACAAGGGCATACACCTTCCAGGTCTTCAAGGGAAACAGAGCTACTCCTCAAAGTAAAAGTCCATGTATATTTGTATTAGTATCTATATTCGTGCAAAGCCTAGCACCCACAGCATTCACTGCCCTTTCCTCACCAGTCAACCTAAAATGACTTTCTCTTGAAGAACTTCATTCATACAAGGAACTCTGGGAGATTCAGTGGTAAGTATGCTTAATAATAAGCCCAGAGTAAATAAAGTGATGGGTTTCATCTGTTTCTTGCTGTGTGAGGCATAACACAGAGCCACAACCCAGGGCAGCAACCAGAGGTGCAGGTGGGATGGTCAAGCTAAGCAATGAATGAACTAATACTTCCTGTTTCCCAGGACATGTTTGACTCATAAGATCTACAGTATCTATGGATGGACTCTGTGTCCTGTACATGTCTGCACATACACCATTTTTGTCCACTGAACTTTTTGATAATAATTACATAGCATGCTATAACTGTGGTAACATAAGGTTATTTGCTCTGAAAGGACCAGAGGAGCAGGTGTTCTCTGTGGTTGATTAAGAACAGACAAGTATGATTCTGTCAGGGAGTAACACAGCAGTATTGGAGAGAATCCGTTCTCTACTCTCATACCTCTGAAATGGAGGGTGTGCAAGAGCCAAATAGAAATAGCTTAAATGGGAGGCTGCTTTTCTCCCAGGGCGGTCATCTTCATTGTCATCTGGGGAGTCACTCATTTCTGTAGAATCTTTGTCCATGTGGAAAGGGACAGTGATGCTGAGAATGGCACACTCTGAGGGTGAGCTCAAACCTTGGAAGGCTGTCTGTCTGGCAATTGGTCTATGGTGGGCGGATATGGGTATTACAATGGCAACAGACTCTGGTGCTTCTAAGTGGCTGTTCTTTTTTCTGAACATACGGTTAATGTCACACAATGGTGTTTCTTCAGAAGGAATCAGTCCTTTAAAATATGATATTATTAGAGTAGATGCAACAAATGTCTCACTTTCTCTGCTGGCAAATGAACTGGTAAGAGGATGGATATTTCTGTCTGCTCTGGATGAAGTCTCCATGTACCTATCCATCATCATGCCATAACTTGGGGCTCACTCTGGGCAGATGTGGTCAAGGATGCTTCTCATCATCCTTAGATCATGCCATTACCTTAAACTTCTCCTCATAGTTCTCGAAAGCTTCCATGACCATACACACGGCCTCCATTGAGCGCTCAAGCCGGCCGTCCACCCCATTGAAGCGATACATGCTGCCAGACACATCTACCACCAGTCGTAGACGCTTGGGTTTCTGTTGTGGGCTCCCCAGCTGAGGGAGGGAATGACAGAAAGAGCTTGTGAACTACAATGTCATCAATGGCTGCATTCCTGAGAAGCTCACACAAGTACCAGAGTACCAGTCATGAGGTGGGCAGATCCGACACAAGCTTGGACCTGCATAAGGTTGACCATGGTGGTAAAAGATGCCTGTAGATTGCATTTCAATAATTGGAATTGCATATGGTAGTTAGGATCATATGAAAAAGATTTTCCTCTGGAATAGAGACCTTGCAAGGCCTAATCTAGTCTAGTAAAATTGCCTTATGGAGATGGTACCTTAAAATAACCTGGAAAGATATAAACCCCAGCATGTCATTTTTACATCATGCCTGAAAGTCAGTAATTCTAGCAAATCTGTTATTTTGGAGGGAAGCCAACATCAATTTTACTTGTACCTTTTATGCAGTCACTTGAAAACTATTTCTCATGTGGGTTGCAAGAAATGTTAGATTACTAAAACAAGGGAGAGCTGGTCTGGCAAAAAAACCTATGGAAAATATTTTTTAAATGTCTTTTTCCTTAATAAGCTTTCAAATTTCCTCGAAGTTAGTGAATTAGTGCTTTTTTTTTCTTTTCTTTTCTTGGCAGTATAAAGCATGAAAGTGGCATTAAGCTGATGTCTAGAAGCAACTATCAATTAAGCGTGAAACTTGAGAGATACAGTTTGATTTTGGACTGCCAAAAGCTGCCAATGTGCAGAATTGTAAAAAGGCTTGTCAGTTTTACTAAAAAAAAAAGTAAGAGAAATTTCAGATTATTTTGTATTGTAAACTTTCTGACATGTATTAACACCAATGGCAGGGCCAGTAATTAAAAAAAAATGCTATGGATATTAGAGGATAATGGTTTGGAGTCATTCAATATATTTCTTTTTTCTTTTTTTGGTTCTGGAGATTGAACTCAGGGGCACTCGACCACTGAGCCACATCCTCAGCCCTATTTTGTGTTTTATGTAGAGACAGGGTCTCACTGAGTTGCTTAGCACCTTGTGGTTGCTGAGGCTGGCTTTGAACTCGTGATTCTCCTGTCTCAGCCTCCCTAAGTGCTGGGATTACAGGCTTGCGCCACCGCGCCCGGCTCATTCAATATATTTCTTTAAAACTTTTGAATCTGTCCAAATGAACAATAGTGCCACATACACTTTTATGACTACTCACATTTTCATATATATCCAAACACATTTGTCAACCACAATGAGTCAGTAAAGAACACAGTGGTTGACTCATACCAATGACACAGAAATAAGAACTCCCCAAATTACCACAACATCCTCTTTGAGAAAACATTTAAGTAGATGGACTCTCCCTGCTCTCTCCAGGCACTGTTCCCCCAGCTCTCAGTGGGAACTTGGCAATTCTGGTTATTTAGGGTTATAGGAAATCAAGAGACTCAATATTTCACTCCTTATATGGCAAAGTTTTGAAAACTATGGCTAACTAAAACTTTACTTAACACAATTAGAGTTAAAGGAGAATTCCTTATTTCCTAAAATTTTCTTAAATCATATGATGGACACAGATATTAAAAGGTACTGAATCGTAGAAAACCACCAAGATGGCTCTCTTGCTCTCACTTGAGGAATACTCTAGGATTCAGAGACCACAAGATGCCCTCAGTTTCCCTTCCGGGGCACCTGCTCGGTGTCCCAGGAGTGAGTCTATGGGCCACAGGGCAGCTCTCTTGGTTACTGGCTTCCAGAGGTTTCTGCCAATGGGAGGCACTGGCAGATCTGAGTGAGAGGCTGGGGCATCTGTTCCCTCAGCTTTTCCCTGCTATTGCCCAGGGGTGGGCTCTACCTCTACCAAAGGTCATAGCTCCATGAACTACCTTCTCCAGGTTCCCCAACTGTCCTCCTACTCTGCATGTTAGAACTCAGGGCAGAGTTGGATCCCTGCTGATGTCAGCCTAGATTAGCATAGTGAATTTATTGGCTTTCCTAAATTCACCCCATCTTTGTAAATTCTCTCTGTATTCACTACTGTTTAAATTACCCAGTCTGAGTGTACCTTATATTTCTTGCTGAGACCTTAACATGTACAATAAATGGTATAATATTTATGTTTTTTTTATCTTCGTTTTCTCCTTCTTCTCCTTTTTTTTTTTTTAGTATGATGATTTCCATGGTTGCCACACTTAGGGGTTATGATGTTTTGGCACACAACTCAAGAAAGTGAGTTTCTAGAAACAAGGCTAAACTAAGCAAATCTAAAGCTACTATGCCTCCACTACTTACTTGTGGCTCCATCTCACCCCGACGTTTGTAGATGGCTTTTTCTCCAGTCAGCCCATCAATGATCTTGGCATCATCTAGTTCCCCAGTAGCTTGGTGTCTTAGCCATTGCCTTTCTTTACCTTTAGCCTAGAATACACAAACACATACACACAAGTCTTTTACTAGTTCTTCAGGATCTTTGACATACTTTCTGCATGAATAATAGGAAACATACCAGGGAACTTTTCAATATGTGATGCTTCTGCATGAACACAACTATAGAAATGGACTGGTTTCTGCTCTGCTGACAAAGAAATGCCAATTATGAGGGTTTTGTCAGTTTTAATTGTTTTAACATATGGAACATTTGAAGGGCATATGAACAGGAAGACAGTATGAAAATGAACCCCTGGAGAAAGCTCAATATCTGAAAAGGTAATTCATTTCCTATGGGTTTTCTGTCTTTGTTCTTCTAGAAAATTTATTAGCTATCAAAATAATCAGCTTGAACTTGTTAACATTGTCAGAAAGCTCAGAGAAAATGTGATCTTCAGAAGTCTTCCTTTTGGAAAGAAATTTGCTACTCTTCAAGTCTTAGTGTGTAAATGGAAACAGCTGGAAACAATAGTATGTGAATGTTTTGTACCCCACATGTCTCTGAAATTTTCTCAATTATTTTTCTAAGGTATTTTCACATAATATTTTGCCAAAACACAACTAGATCAGGTGGACACAGATGACAGTTAAATGATAAAGAACTATAAGATCCCAATAAAGGCATGCGTTTATTACAGCCTATGACTATATTTACTATAAGAAGGAATAGTTAAAATATTTTTATGCATATAAACAAGATTATAGGATGTATTTCATTTCTAGAAACACCAAAATATGAGAGGAGGTAGAATTATAGTTAGAATTTCAGTATTTTATAGTTCCTCAATGGTAAGATGAAAGGGTTTAAATTTATTTTTATAAGAGTTATGCTCTGCATTAAACAATCACCTAATGTATAGCCTTAAACAATTACCTAATGTATAGCCTTTACAACAGTGAAATCATCACTGGTGAATAAAACTATGTAGCAGCTAGGAGGACTGGGAAGAAAGTGATCAGGGTCATTGCCTTGTCAACATATTTATGAAATTTAGAAAACCAATGTTTGATGATAACAATGGCACATGTTACCAAACATGTCATATAATTTTATCCTGATACTAATCTCATATTGCTCTTAAACCTAGCTTAAGAATTAACTTCCATGCCACTTTGATGGTGCTGACTACTGGGACCATGTTCTCTTTTACTTTCTTAACTGCTTATTTTTCCATTTGACAATTCTGTGGGAGTCTGTCTTCATCTATGACAGGCATTAGAAGCCTGAGCTCTGCAGCTTGGTACCTCCAAGAGTCACAGAATGTCATATTGAAAAGTATGTAAATGGTCATCCACAGTGGTGTTTCCAAGCATAAATTATCCTGGAAGTCTGAAGGATTGATTATCCACTCCTGATTCCAGGAATGACAAGAAAGGGGAGACAGGAGTTAAGTCTCTATTTCTGGTATGGCGAGGGGGCCTGAGAAGGATGGCACTATGTGATCAAGGTTGTCTGTCTGATTATTGAAATAGTGGAAAGGATTCTAAGAAGGCTGTGCTTCACCCCTCCTCCGACCACCTGTAATTCTGTATCAAGTTTTACACACACTCTACCACACCATCCACCAATTGCATGCCTTAATATTTACACAGCAGCTTTGCTCCAGTCTGCCCCATTTCCATGTGCGATCATGAGGTTCAGTATCCAAAAAACTCTTAAAACTCAACAGTAAAGAAAAAATATAAAAAATGGGCAAAAGACTTAAAAAGCACTTCATTAAAATAAATACATTGGCCGGCCTTGGTGCTGTATGCCTGTAATCTCAGCGGCTTGGGAGGCTGAAGTAGAAGGATCATGAGTTTAAAGCCAGCTTCAACAAATTTGCGAGGCCCTAAGTAACTTAGTGAGACAAAATTCATAAATTCTTATTTATGAATAGAAATTCATAAATTTCTTATTTCTCTCAAAATAAGAAATATTAAATTAGGGTTGGGGTTATGGCTCAGGTTAATCTCTCCTGGGTTCAATCCTCAGTACCCAAAAAACAAAAACAGATGGATGGCAAGTGTGCATATTAGCTGGGCGTGGCAGCGCATGCTTGTAATTCCAGCACTTTGGGAGTCTGAGACAGGAGAATCGGAAGTTCAAAGCCAGCCTCAGCAATAGTGAGGCACTAAGCAACTCAGTGAGACCTTGTCTCTACATAAAACACAAAATAGGACTGGGGATGTGGCTCAGTGGTCGAGTACCCCTGAGTTCAATCTCTGGTACCAAAAAAAAAAAGTACATATGAAAAGATCTTAAGCATCATATGTTAACATATGTAACATCAAAATAAAACAACTATGAGATAGATATCACTCCAAACCTATTAGAATGACCAGAACCCAAAACTCTGACAACACCAAATGTTAAGGATGGGGAGTTAACAGGAACTCTCATTGTGCGTGGGAATGCAAAATGGTGCTGCCACATGGGAAGACAGCTTAGCAGCTTCTTACAAAACTAAACACACTCTACCACACCATCCACCAATTGCATGCCTTAATATTTACACAAATGAGTTGAAAACTTATTATGTCTACATAAAAATCTGCCCATGATATTTATGGCAATTTTATGCATAATTGCCAAAATTTGGAAGCAACCAAGATGTTTTTCAATAGGTGAATGGGTAAATTAAACTGTTGGTACATCCAGCCAATAGAATATTTAGACTATTTAGTCCTAAAGAAAATGAACTATCAAATCTAATTATAAAGAGCCCACTGTAATAAAGTGACCTGAAGTAGTTTGTTATTTTAGATATTCTTGTATGTGACTAATCCATAATAGAGAATTTATCATTTACTACAAGAAGGTTTTATTTGATATTATTTAGTACATTTGTGAGAAAGAAATCCTACTGGTTAGCTCTAGTCCTTAATGTTCAAAGTTAATTTATTATGAGACAGCTCTTCAAGACCACAAAGTGAACAAATGTTAACTCCTTGTGTGAGGTTTGTGAAGTCCTGATTTAGTGATTTCAATTTCTAACCAGCATTAGAGTCCAGAAGATGCAGTAATAGATTCACAGCAGAAGAAAGGAATTATAGGTGACATGCATCTGGTATGCTGAGGGAAGTGGCAGGGCGATGAAGAAAAACAGAGCCATCACCCAGTGGAGTTATGTAATAGTTCAACAGCACTGTGTAATTCTTCTTTTGATATTCATGCTAATAATGCTTTGTAAAAATGACAGAAGGAGCTCCTGTTTAGGACACACGTTCCAGTTACTGTCCTTGGTAAAGGGGTTACTGAATTTAAAGTATTTTCCTCTTAGAATATTATATTTTTGCAATGCGAGTGGAGAGGGATATACTTTTTCCAATAAATCTGCTACCATTACTTGCCCTTCCTTCCTCCCTCCCTTCCCTTTCTCTTCCCCTTTCCTTTCTTCTTCTGTCAAATTCATGTATAATATGCTTATAATAAAGTACAGAAATGTTAAGTGCAGATCTCAATGAACTATTATGTTGTGAAAACACCATTAACCACCTATACTTCTGAAGTCTCCCAGGGACCTGTTCTGGATTTTACTCTCCCTCTGCAAAGGTAACACCTATTCTGATCTCTAATAGCATTGATTATATTTGTCTGATTTTGAACTTTATAAAAATGGAATCAAAGAACATATACTCTTGTCTCTGACTTCTTTGGCTCAATGATATCCCATGAGGGTTAACCATGCTGTACCTAGCAGTACAGTATTCTCTCTCACAGGTCTAACAGTATTACATTATATGAGTTGCACAATTTATTATATCTACAATTCCATCTATAATCCTGGTGTATTCATTTTGGCACTATTATGAATAATGTAACCATAAATATTCTGGGACATGTTTTCTAGAGAAGAAAGCTCTGAGTCACAAGACTATGGACATATTCACCTTTAGCAGATATTGCTAATCAGTTTTCCAAGGTGGTTTGTCTAATTTATACTCACATGAGCAGTGTATGAGGGTTGCATTTGCTTATATTCTCACCAACACTTGATATTGATAGCTTTAATTTTTTTAGCCATTCTTGTGGGTATACAGTAAACTCCCTTTATTTTACCATTTATTTGTAACAAATGAATTACTTTTGGTCATGCTTGCCACTGACACTTTTACGATCATGAATCAGTAGCTTTTGTTTTTGAGAAGTGAAAGCATGTCTTAGTCTTTTGATCCAGAGCTACAGAGTACAAAAACATTTTTCTAACAGTAGCACTATTCTTTAGTTCTCAAGCATATAATTTGCAGATAAATTAGGGGAAAATTATTTTTTATCCTCTAGCCCATCCACCAATACTTGGAAACTCAAAACAGGAAAAAGCCTGTCAGAATGGATGCCTTTGGAAGCCAGGAGCTAGAGGAGGAGTTCTTTAAAAAGTTGTTGAAGGCTGAAAAAAAATATTTATTATTTTTGGAGCTGGGCTGTGGATCAGTGGCACGGCGCTTGCCTAGCAGGTGTGAGGCACTGGGTTTGATCCTTAGCACCCACATAAAAATAAAAAAATAAAACAATCATTAAAAAAAGGAATATTTATTATTTTGAATGTGTATGCAAAATTTTTTATATTTTATTGTATTCACTGAAATACTTCTAGAAATACTAAATACACACTCTATTTAATTTTTAGTATTGTTAATGTGTTCTTTTTAGATCACACTGTATTTAAATACATACTTTCTACTTATAACAAAGGGTCTTACTTTTTTTTATTATATAGGCTTAGTGAAAAAGTCTCTTTTTTAAATATGTCCATCTACTTTGTATTATATAATAAATTCATACTGACAAAAACTCATTAAACTAGGTTGTAGTATTAAAAAGTCTAACTTATGGTTCTTCTAAAAAAGAAATATAGTTTAATTGCTTTCACATACAGACCACTGTGACTAACGGATATGCTTAGAGAATGATATATTTTGATTAATTCATTTTCTGAGAACTCTTGGTTAGTTAGACAGTACACACACACACACACACACACACACACACACACAATTTATAGCACAGAGGACATTAGAATGAATAAAAATGACCAAAACCAATTATCTTGTGGTTTATAATACTGTCTGTTATTTTAGCACTGAAAACATTTTGATTAATCTGAAGTTTTCATTTACTTGGGTTCTGATTAAGCAAGACTTCCTTCATCTATAAACTCTACAATTATGACAGTTTTTAAAATTATTTCTTCAGAAGAGATTGGTAGAAAGTGTAACCATTCTATAGAATAAAGCATGGAGAAGATCATAACTATTTTTGGGGTGAATAAGTAACTGAATAAAATGAATGGCTGAGGATAGCCGGGAACAGTGATTCTCTCATTAATATTAGCTCTCATTATTTCAATTTTTCCCTATGTCTAGCCAACCATTTGAACAAAAATATTTGCTATATTAAGAAGCTCTGTGTATAGTACTCATAAAATAACAAATTATTAATTGGTGGAAATAAATTTTACTTTCTGGTTCTAAATATTTTGACATAATACTTTAAAATATTTAAATAAATATCTGTTGCATTCTAAATAGTGAAAGAATATTGCAAAGAAGAGAGAAGATATGTATCCTCTTATTCCAAGGAATTCCTTTTATTCTTAAAATAACACCTCATTGTGAGGGAAAATGGAGATTCATGTATCAACAAAGATGGTTCTAATTAGAAGAATTTGTACCCTTGACACAAATGTGGTTCCGAATACTTACTTTGGATAACAGATTACTGTCATTTTGCATTCTGTTTTTATGAAGAAAAAAAATCAGTTATTTTTCTTCAAGAGCTAAATATGTTGTACCTCCAAAGATGTGGGAACCACACATATGGGTATGCATCTATAACAGGCATCTTAAACTTAACAAGTTCAAAATTCCAGAATCCACCTCAGCAAAAGGCAAAGGGCAGCCCTACTCTTTCAGCTATTCAGGCTACACACCTAGGAGATATCTTGACTCCTCTTTCACTCACCCAGTTCACTGGTAAATCCTCTCACTTCCTGGCAGTACCTGAACCTCTCTACCATCTGCACATCCATACACGTACCAGCATTAGTTCCCAACTGGACCACCACACAACCTTCCTTTGATCTTCCTATTCACACCTTTGTTCCCCTGTGAGACTCCTCTTCATACAGCAGTCGGGATTTCAGCAAATTTGCAAGAAACTACAGCACGACAAAGTGGTGACATGATTAACAGTCTTTAAAAAACAGATTAAATTTATATTTCTGTAATCAATTTCAAGAATGAAAATATTTGCGTTTTCCAGATGTAACTTTAAGTATCACACTTCTCCTTCCTTCTAGTCTTCCTCTATACCAACTTAAAAAACCAAAACCAACAGAATTAACCAAAAGTATTCTTGATTTTTAATTTTTAAAATAACATAGGAATTTAGGCCCTATTTATTATTAAATTCATGGTTCTTCACATCATATATTTTTAAGAATAATTCTTGATATTTAAGTTTTCTTTTAAATTTATTGATCATAATTATTTGGAGCTGATTCTGTGTTTAACTGCTTTCAATGCTCATTGTTGGTCCTTTTGCACAGGTTCCCAGGCTTAAGAAATCCAGACTCTTCTCTTAATTGGCTGGAATATTTTCAATTGTGTGTGTATGTATGTATGGGTGCACATAATTATTTCAAAATGATCTTCAGAAAGGGTACTTAAGTGACATATTTGCAGCCTGTGAACATCTGCAAATGTCCTTCTGTAACCTTTGTACTTTGGCTAAATGTGGATTCTTGGTCATAACTTTTCCCTCTGAATTCTGCAGACATTGGTCTATTATCTTCCAGCATTCAGTGTTTCAGGAACAACTATATAAGGCTGATTTTTCTTTCCCTGGCAACAGCTTGTTTTCATCTGCTTGTATGCTTTTAGGATATGTTGTTTATTTCTGAAATGTTAAAATGCATGGTGTATTTGTGCAGTGCTTCTCTCTCTGTCAATTTTGCCTGGTATACTCAGAAATGTTCTTTTGATTCATAGACTAGTCCTTCTTTCAGCGCAGTACAGTTGGGTTATTATTTTAATTACTGCTTATGTGTCCTTCTTGGTGGACTCTCCTCGTTCATTTAAAAGTGTTCACTGTGCATACTGTACCAGTTATTGGGATGGCATGTGGCTCTGTATATTAGCTCTTCAATCTCTGATTTTACTTATCAACTTTCTTTTCTTTCTTTTTTTTTTTTGGTACTGGGGATTGAACTCAGGGGTACTCGACCACTGAGCCACATCCCCAGCCCTATTTTGTGTTTTATGTAGAGACAGGGTCTCACTGAGTTACTTAGCACCTCGCCATTGCGGAGGCTGGCTTTGAACTCACGATTCTCCTGTCTCAGCCTCCCTAAGTGCTGGGATTATAGGCTTGAGCCACCGCGCCTGGCTGTGATCAACTTTCTTATGGTTTTTACTTTTTTATTTCCTCTGTGATCCAGAATAACTTTTCATTCACATTAATGCTTGGCCTTAAAACTGGATTGAGTTCTACTTTTCCCATAAATTAAATTTTGGCACAACATTTTTAATTTCCTTATTGCTTCTATTCTTTTAAATCTATGTATTATTTCACACACTATGAATTTCTTTAAATTATGAGAACACAAAACAGATATTATCCAAACATTTTAAGTTTTCTGAAAAAAATATTCTAGCTGAGCAACATCTTCTATTATCTTGAATGCTTGTGCCACTTCAGGCAGCATCTTTTCATGGATCCCATGTAATTTAATTTGTTCTGTGTCTTTACCCTTGATTGATGAGACAGCTATACAAAACTGTTCAGGAACAGACCGAATGCACTCTCTGTGCTTGCATTCATTTTCCATTTAATTACTACTAGAATTCTCCCTGAGTATTGAAAACTAAATCTATACTCCTAGCTCAAGAACTCCACAGGGAAGGAGTTGGAACTGTGGACAGTCCCAGCTTGAGAACTTCATCTCCAAATCATTTTTTACTTTGTTTGGAAAAGCCACTGCAGTGGGGTCAACTTTCAGCATTTGGCTTATGTTCGATCTGGTCTTTAAGCCAAGTATTGGTTGAGGCTGGTCTGGCCCCTTTCCCAGTGTTATTCCCCTTCCAGTGTTCTGCCTCTTTCAGCCACTGCATCACACCCTCCTCCCAGTGCTGCTCCTTGGTACTGACAAAATGGAGCTGAAGTGATGCGCTTCTCCCCAGAGATGTGACTGAGACACTTTTAGGACTCATGCACTTACTTGGTGGTAATGCTATTTCTCAGGAAGTTTGTGCAGTTCTTTGGTAGGAGTCCTACTGTACTATATTTGGCACAAGTTCTTCAAAGCTTCTCACCTATCACTAGAAACCTTTCCTAATCCCTATTGTCACATACATGGGGTTTCACCACCCATAGCTTTTTATTATTCCAATAATTTTAATCGTCATCTGTCAAAGACCAGGTTAGATGTCCATGCTCATGTGGCTGGGGAATCAGGATTCTATTTCCAGGTTGTTGTAGGTCAAAATTGTCCTGCTATGGCCAATAAGGCCATGTGCTGAGAGATGAACCACTGATGTGCTAAGAAAGAGGAATACTTTGCCTCCTTCCCTGAAGCACAGATACTCCTAGACCTGGCTGTCTTCACCTTTCTCTCCCATGTTCCATACTCTTGGCATGGGCGTCCCGCTTTATAAAGAATCACAAAAATATAGACACAGATATTCATACAGACACATAACCTCATCTGGTCATAACTTTGCTCCTGAAGTCCAGGTTCATATATTAAATACTTCAAATATTATATTTGACACTTCAGCATAGGTGTCCTAGCAGTGAGAAAACATACTAACATCCAAAGCAAACATGTGCTTTCTTTGTAAGTCTTCCCTCTTCCTGTTTTCCCTAGGTCTGTCCTCCAGAGTTTGCAACCTCTCTGCTTCACTCACCCCACAGTTAGTCATTGTTTTCTTTTCCAGCCACTAACATGATTCTTGAATATGTCACACCTTTTCCATTTTCACTTCATCTGCCCCTGTTTTGAGTTCTTCTCACTTCTCTCCTAAACAGCTGAAATGATTTTATGATTTGATTTCTGGCTTTCACCTCCCTCTTCTCTGCAACCTTCTCCCTTCTTGGCCATGCCACTTCCTGAAGACGACAGAACCATGCCACTGCTTTGCTCAGGCATCTTCATGGCTCTTCCCTGGTTACAGACATATCAGCCTCAGCATTGTGCTCAAGACCTTTCAGGATTCCCATTCTCTCAGCTTTCTCTTCCACTAGTTTCTGCCCCCAAGCCCATTCCCAAACTCAGAACACTAGTCACTGTAGACTGTTTTCCATTCTCTAAGCAGCCTGGTACTCAAGTTTGTCCTCTCATCAACTGTTTTCAGTCTTCAAACACTGTGAGTGCTCAATGATGCAATAAGCAAAAGAAAACTTGCATGGAAATTTGACAAAGGAATATTGTTTGTTCAATCTAATATTAGAAATTTGGGGTTTGTGTTTTATGTCAGTTTCATAACTTTTTCCAGTAATTCATTTCTATTGTATTTTACAAAAGTATTATTTATGCTGCAGGGCAAAAACCTGGCCCTTCCCCACAGAAGGTTTGAGAAACATTGGCAATGTTGTCTGCCCCCTCCTATCCTTTAAAGTAAGTTGCCATTGGAAGCCAGGCTCATCTTTTCTGCTTCCAGCTCAAATGATACTTTCTCCATGAGTTATCCCCCCATTGTCCAGCTCAAAATGACTCACACATTTGTCTACATACTCACATCATCTTGTTCAATCTGTGGCATTTACCATATTACATTTTCTACTCATCAGTAGAAAATGACTTCCCTAGGTTAGTTATTGAAGGCAAAAACTTAGAGGCAAAATAGATACATAACAATTGTCTAATGAATAAAACAGTTATTATAGATTAAATAGAGGGAATGGGGAAATGCTTACTGTTTTACATATGAGCCAAGAAAATGCTCAGAGTAAAACCTAAGTTTCCTACCTAGCACCTACCTGCCTGAATTTCAGCCTTCTATCCTTGTTTGCATTTCACATTGGGTGTATCCTGCTTGTGGCTGGCTCTCAGCTCACACCTCAGACCACATAGTGTTGTGTCTTTGCTGTTCCCACTCCTGGGGGCATTGTTCCCACATTCCCATGTCCTTTAAGACTCAGCTCTTGAATCCTTTCCGTCAACATTTATCCCTGACTCCCTTTCCTCTGGGCTTCTGCTCTAATGTATGCATCCCTCTGTCCAGGCACATATATTAAGCTCAAATGATCTGTTTAGGTGTCTGTCTTCTCTGGCCCTCGATAATAGAACATTCTTGGTATGGGGACAGTATCTATCAATCTTTGTGTCCTTGTTGCCAAGTACAGGGCATGCTCCATGGTCACCATTCAAAAACCCAATTTATCTGAACCAAAGTTCATTTTGAATCACTATAAGTAAAAAGGAACATGATTATTGGTTCATGGAGATCTCATTCTGGCCAAAGCAATCAAGACAGGCTAAATTAGTTTAGATGAGAATGAAATTACTCATTATAGATTAGAAGACATGAATAAAATCAGTGGCTTTGGGAATGGATATTTTGTTAAGGAGAGCTGCAATCAAAGACACATTCTAAACCGAGTATAACTGAAGTATTTACAGACTTCACCATTCTAGTGATAAATTCTTATCATGGACTCAGAAGAGAAAAAGGGTCCAATACTCAGGTCTCTGTGATATTACATCGAATTCAGTCAAGAGGGCAAGGAAGCTCACTGGTGATAGCTACCTTAACTGAGCAGAATGACATGTACTGTGCCACAGGCACATGAAGGAGGCCTTAACATGGGGGGCATGGCACTTCCTGCTCCTCAAACCTCAGCCCAGGCATCTAGAACCAGTGTGTGGGTTGGAACTGGGCTTTGGGACGTCATCTCAAATAATGATTCACTAGTTACTAACCAGACTCTGTGCTGCTCACCATGGTTACTGGGATAACATAGCAACCTCAAAGCAGCTGGAAGATTTTAGTCAACCAGAGCCACACAGGGCTGGCAGAAGATGGCAAGAACAGGTCAGATTGAAGTCTTTTGCTTTGGTTATATCATCAAATTTCATATTCTACACAAGGCCCCATCCGTTGTTGGCCATCAGCAGTGTTTTTAAGTAGCTCTCTCTCTACTTTCTAAGTTGAAGACTAGAAGGCCCATCTGAGAATAATTATTCCTCTGTGAATTAAAATTAGAGGCAAAATATTCAAAAAAGTATTTGAAAGGAAATTAGGGAAGGCACACGAAGGAAACCTTAACATGGGTGGCATGGCACCCATGTATATATGTATGTATAAAAACATATACATTTACATATATACACATATATTTATACACACATAAATATATATGTATACTCACACAAAGTATGTATTTTATGGAGTTATAGAGTTGGAAGATAATAACAGGGAATTTACAGATAATAGAAATCTGAGCTTTGGGCTCAGAAGACTCCTTCATTGACCATATAAACCAGGAAAAGTTATGCCATCTTCTCGACATTCAGTTTCCTCATGTGTGAAGTGGGAGCAAAATATCTGTATTTCATAGGATTATGATAATTGAGATTACCATCTCAATTCCCATCTATCAAATGCAGAAATAATACATCCAAGGCTATTTGTGATTATTATAGAGATTACATAGAATGAAGAATGTGAAATACTTGATTGAGTATCTGGCTCTGAGTGCAGGCTGATGAGTCTTAGTACAATGAAAGCAATGCCTGAGTTCATCCTTTAGAGAGGATGCCATATGGCAGGTACATTATACGTGTAGATGTCTTACATGTATAATCTGGGTTAATCCTCATCACTGCCTTGTTATCTGTCATTCCTATTTTATAGAATCCAGGTTGTCTGGCTCCAGAGCTGGCACTATCAACCACTAATTGATGATGATGATGATAACAATGACGACAATGATGATGGAGGCAATTTTGATGATGAAGCTGACAACATAGGGGAACTAGCAGGATATCTGGTGCATGTGTGCTACCATTATAATGGTGGCATTATTTGCAAAGATTATATTTTAAAATTTTTGCTATCATTAAAACCTATTTTGTTTCTTTCTTCCTTTCTTTTTTCTTTCTTTAGATTTCTAGGGTAGAAGAGAATAAAAACTTACTTGAAAAAACTAATTACCATATATATATATTTGGAGGGGTGTGGGAGGGTGCTGGGGATTGAACCCAGGGGTGCTTTAGCAAAGATCACATTCCCAGCTCCTCCCCCCTTTTAAAAATAATCTTCCATTTTGAGGCAGGGTCTTGTTACATGGCTTAGGGCCTTGCTAAGTTGCTGAGGCTCTCTTGGAATGTGCAGTCTTCCTACCTCTGCCTCACAATTTGCTAGGATCACAGGCTTTTGCCACCGTACCTGACTAATTACTATATTAGGATATTTACTAATTACTAACTCTAATCCCCTCAAGCATTTTTTAAAATTATATCTTTCACACTTTTATTGGTGCACTGTAGTTGTACATCATAATGGGATTTGATTCATACATGCACATAATGTAACAGGATGATTTTGCCGGTATACTCCTCAGCACTTCCACCCGCATTCCCTGCTTCCAACCCCTTGGTCCAATTCCTCTACTGATCTACTTGTGATTTTTATGAAGTGCTCACACTCATTTTTCTTTTCCTTTTCCTAGCTTCCACATATGAGAGAAAATAATTAACCCTTGACCATATTAGTTTGACTTATTTCACTTAATATAATGGTCTCTTGTTCCATCCATTTTCCTATAAATGACATAATTTAATTTTTCTTTATGGCTGAATAAAACTCAATTGTGTACAAATACCACATTTTCTTATCCAATCATCTATTGATGGACACATAGGGTGGTTCTATAGTATGGCTATTGTGAATTGTGCTGCTATAGACATGGGTATGTATATATCATTGTAGTATGCCATTAATTCTTTAGGACAAATACTAAAGAGTGGTATAGTTGGGTCATATAGTGGTTCTATGCCTCATCTTTTGAGGAATATCCATACTGATTTCCATTGTGGTTGTATTAATTTACAATCCCACTGACAGTATAAAAGCGTTCCTTTCTCTACATCCTCTCTAGCATTTATTATTATCTGTTTTCTTAATGACTGCCATTCTGTCTGGTGTGAGATGAAATCTCAGTGTAGTTTTGATTTGCATTTCCTTAACTGCTAATGATGTTGAACATTTTTTGACATATTTGTTGGCCATTTATCTTTGCCCTTTTAAGAAGTGTATGTTTAATTAATTTGCTCATTTATTAATTGGTTTATTTGATTTTTTTTTTGGTTTCAAGTTTTTGAACTCTTTATATATTCTAGGTAGTAATCCTCTGTCAGAGGGGAAGCTAGCAATCATTTTCTCCTATTCTGTAGGTTCTTTCTTCATATTTCTAATTATTTTCTTTGCTGTGTACAAGCTTTTAAATTTGATGCTATTCTATTTAACTCCTGGCATTATTTTCTAAGCTTTGGAGGTCCTATTAAGAAAGTAATTTCCTGTGTCTATATGCTGGGTGTTGATGCTATATTTTCTTTAGAGGAGTTGCAGAATTTTTCATCTAATTCCTAGGTCTTTGATCTATAGACAGTTGATTTTTCTACAGGGTGAGAGATGAAGGTCTAGTTTCATTCTTCTACATATGGATAACTCCTTTTCCCAGCACCATTTGTTAAAAAGGTGCCAATGTATGTTTTTGGCACCTTTGTCAAAGATCAGATGACTATGGATGTGTAGGTTTCTTGCTATGTCTTCTATTCTGTACCATTAGTCTGTCTGTTTTTATGCTACTACCAAGCAGATTTTGTTACTATAGTTCTGTACTATAATTTGAAGTCAGATATTATGATGCCTCCAGCGTTGCTTTTTTTGGCTTAAAGCTCCTTTTGCTTTCTGAGTCTTTTATTATTCCATATAAATTCTAGGAATATTTTGTTCTAGATCTGTGAAAAATGCCATTGGTCTTTTAATGGGGATTGCACTAAGCTGTATATTGCTTTGGGTAGTATGGCCATTTTAACAATATTTGTCTATTCATTAACATGGGAAGTGTTTCTATCTTATGAGGCCTTTCTCAATTTTTTTCTTGTGAAATGAATTGTTTCCCTGATTTCTTTTCTCAGCAGGTTCATTGTTGTTATATAGGAAAGTTACTGATTTTTGTATGTTGATTTTGTAACCTACTATTTTGCCAAATTTATTATTTCTAGCAGTGTTTTGGTGGAGTTCCTTGGATCTTCTATGTATAGGATCATACTGTCTGCAAAGAGTGATAATTTGACTTCTTCCTTTCCTATTTTTATCAATTTTCTTTCTTTTTCTTAACTAATTGCTCTGGCTAGCACTTCTAGCACTACATTAAACAGGGGTGGTGGGAGTAGACCTTCTTGTCTTGTCTCAGATTTTAAAGGAAATGCTTTTAGTTTTTCCCAATTTACTATGAGGTTGGCTTTGGGCTTTTCAAATATAGTACTTAGGACAGTGAGGTAGTTTCCTCCTATCCCTAGTTTCTTCAATGTTTTCATCATGAATGGATTCTGAATTTTGTTGAAGACCTTCTCTGCATCTATTGAGATTACTAAGTGATTTTTGCCCTTAATTCTCTTTATGTGATGAATTACAATTACTGATTGGCATATATTAAACCATCCTGGAATTTCTGGAATAAAACCAAATTTGTCATAATGTACAATATTCTTATGTTGAACATGATTTAATAATATTTTATTAAGAAGTTTTGTATCTAAGCTCATCAGGGATATTGGTCTTTAGTTTTCTTTCCTTGATGTGTCTTTATCTGGTTTTGGTAGGAGTGTGATAGTGGCTTCATAGAATGAATTTGGAAGTGTTCCATCTCTTTCTATTTCATGGAATAATTTGAGGAGTAATGCATTAGGTTTGGCTGAAAATCTGTCTGGTCCTGTGTTTTTCTTTGTTGAAAGGCTTTTTATTACTGCTTGTATCTTATTGCAAGTTATTGGTCTGTATAGGTTTTCTATGTCCTCTTGACTTCATTTTGGCAGAATGTATTTGTTCAGAAATGTATTCACCTCTTCTAGGTTTTCCAGCTTATTGGAGTGTAAGTTTTTTAAATAGTCCCTAATGATCTGCTGGATTTCTGAGATGTCTGTGGTGATTCTCCTTTTACATCTCTAATTTTATTAATTTGGGTTTTCTCTCTTCTTGTTTTGGTTAGTTTGGCTAAGGGCTTATCAGTCTTGTTTATCTTTCAAAGAACCAACTCTTTGTTTCATTGATCTGTGTAATTTTTTAAAAAAATTTTATTTGTTCTAATTAGTTATACATGACAGTATAATGCATTTTGATACATCATACATAAATAAAATATAACTTCTTATTCTTCTGGTTGTACATGATGTAGAGTTACATCATTTGTGCATATAGAGTAAAAATGTCCAATTCATTCTACTATCCTTCCTACCCCCACAGCCCCTCCCCTCTGTCTTTCACTCTCCTTTGTCTAATCCAAAGTACCTCTATTCTTCCCTAGTACCCCTCCTCCTTATTGTGAATTAGCACCCACATATCAGAGAAAAAATTTGGCCTTTGGTTCTTTGGGATTGGCTTATTTCACTTAGCATAATATTCTCCAGCTCCATCCATTTATCATAGCTCAATCCAATTGCCATAATTTCATTTATCTTTATGGCTGAGTAATATTCCATTATGTATATATACCACATTTTCTTTATCCCTTCATCTGTTGAAGGGCACCTAGGTCCATTCCATAGTTTAGCTATTGAGAACTGAGCTGCTATAAACATTAATGTGGCTGCATCACTGGAGTATGCTGACTTTAAGTTCTTTGTGTATAAACAAAGGAGTGGGATATCTGGGTCAAATGCTGGTTCCAGTCCAAGTTTTCTGAGGTTTCACCATAGCACTTTCCACAGTGGTTGCACCAATTTGCAGTCACACCAGCAATGGATGAGTGTACCTTTTCCCCCACATCCTCACCAACACTTATTGTTGCCTGTATTCTTGATGGTTGCCATTCTGACTGGAGTGAGATGAAATTTCAGTGTAGTTTTGATTTGCATTTCTC
The DNA here is from genome assembly GCA_028644305.1 of Xerus rutilus. Taxonomy (NCBI): domain Eukaryota; kingdom Metazoa; phylum Chordata; class Mammalia; order Rodentia; family Sciuridae; genus Xerus; species Xerus rutilus. The sequence goes on from CM053404.1 coordinate 102,559,852, forward strand.
TAATTGCTAGAGATGTTGAACATTTTTATCATATATTTGTTGACTGATTGTCTTTCTTCCTCTGCGAAGTGTCTGTTCAGTTCCTTAGCCCACACATTGATTGGGTTGTTTTTTGGGTGTTAAGTTTTTTGAGTTCTTTATATATCCTGGAGATTTATACTGTATCTGAGGTGCATGTGGTAAAGATTTTCTCCCATTCTGTAGACTCTTTCTTCACAATTCTTGATTGTTTCCTTTACTGTGAAGAAGCTTTTTTGTTTTATTCCATCCTGTTTATTGATTCTTAGTTTTACTTCTTATGCTTTAGGGGTCTTGTTAAGGAAGTCAGTTCCTACGCCAGCATGGTGAAGATCTGGGCCTACTTTTTCTTCTACTAGGTGCAGAGTCTTTGTTTTAGTGTGTAAGTCCTTGATCTACTTTGAGTTGAGTTTTGTACAGGGTGAGAGATAGGGGTTTAATTTCATTTTTCTATGGATTTCCAGTTTTTCTAGCACCATTTGTTGAAGAGGCTCTTTGTTCTCCAATGTATAATATTGGTGCCTTTGTCTAGTATGAGATAACTGTATTTCTGTGGGTTTATCTCTGTGTCTTCTATTCTGTACCATGGGTATACATGTCTGTTTTGGTGCCAATATCATGCCACTTTTGTTACTATGGTTCTGTAGTATAATTTAAGATCTGGTATTGTGATGCCTCCTGCTTCACTTTTCTTGCTAAATATTGCTTTGGCTATTGTGGGTCTCTTATTTTTCCAAATAAATTTCATGATTACTTTTTCTATTTCTATGAAGAATTTCTCTGGGATTTAATAGGAATTGCAGTAAATCTGTGTAACACTTTTGGTAGTATGGCCATTTTGACAACGTTAATTCAGCCTATCTAAGTGCATGGAAGATCTTTTCATCTTCTAAGGTCTTCTTCAATTTCTTTCTCTTTAGTGTTTTGTACTTTTCATTGTGGAGGTCTTTCCCCTCTTTTGTTAGATTGATTCCCAAATATTTTATTTTTTTGAGGCTACTGTGAATGGGGTAGTTTTCCTAATTTGTCTTTCAGTGTATTAACCACTGATGTATAAGAACACCCTTGATTTGTGGGTGTTAATTTTATATCAGGCTACTTTGCTCAATTCATTTATTCTAGAAGTTTTCTGGTGGAATTTTTTGATCTTCTAAATATAGAATCATGTTGTTGGCTGATAGTGATAAATTGAGTTCTTCTTTTCCTATTGTATCCCTTTAATTTCTTTATTCTGTCTAATTGCTCTGGCTAGAGTTTCAAGGACAATGTTGAATAAAGGTGGTAAAAGAGGGCATCCTTGTCTTGTTCCAGTTCTTAGAGGGGATGTTTTCAATTTTTCTCCATTTAGAGTGATGTTGGCTTTGGATTTAGCATATATTGCTTTCACAATGTTGAGATATATTCTTACTATCTTTAGTTTTTCTACTGTTTTGAGCATGAGGGGTGCTGTATTTTGTCAAATGCTTTTTCTGCATCTATTGAGATAATGATGTGATTCTTATCTTTAAGTCTATTGATGTGAAGAATTATGTTTACTTACTTCCATATGTTGAACCAACCTTGCATCCCTGGAATAGGGATTGACCCATTTGATCGTGGTGGACAATCTTTTTAATATGTTTTTGTATGCAATTTGCCAGAATTTTATTGAGGATTTTTGCAACTATGTTCATCAAGGATATTGGTCTGAAGTTTTTTTTCCTTGTGATGTCTTTGTCTGGTTTTGGTACCAGGGTGATACTACATTCATGAGTTTGGAAGTGTTCTCTCTTTTTCTATTTCATGGAATAATTTGAGTAGTATTGGTGTTAATTCTTCTTTGAAGGTCTTGTAGAACTTGGCTTAGAATCCATCTGGTCCTGTGCTTTTCTTAATAGGTAGGCTTTTGATGGCATTTTCTATTTCATTGTTTGAAACTAATCTGTTTTTTATTCTCAGGTTCATTGATTTTTGGTTCTCATAGTAATTATTTCCTTCTTTGTACTGGTTTCAAAATTGATTTGTTCTTCTTTTTCAAAGGTCTTAAGATCCATCATCAATTGTTTATTTAGGATGTTTTTATTTGGGATGTTTCTGATTTTTTTATGTAGTTCTCTTATAACTGTCTTCATAGTGTTCCACAGGTTCTGATATACTATTTTCATTCAAGTCTAAGAATTTTTAATTTTTTCCCTTGATTTCTTCTATCATCCATTCAGTATTCAAGAATATATTGTTCAATCTCTATGTGTTTATATAGGTTCTATAGGTTTCTGTTTTGTTGCTTTCTGATTTCATTCCATTATGATCTGATAACATGCAAGCAATTATATCAACTTTTTAATGTCATTCAGTTGTTTTTCTGTGTTCTCTTAGAGTTCATTGATCATTTTTATAATGATTCTTTTGAATTCTTTATCTGATATTTCTTCCACATCAATATCTCTGGGGTAGATGCTGATGAATTTTGAACTTAGGAGGTATCATGCTACCTTTTTTTCATATTTCTTGTATTCCTGTGTTGGGTTTTATGCATCTTTTGGCATGGTTTTCTCTTCCATTCTTTTGTGTGGGCCTTTATAGGGCACAGTCTTCTCTTGCCGAAGTGTCCTAGAGTGATCTAGATCAAGATCCCATCATAGGTGCCACAGCCTTTGTGTTAATTCTGTCTTTGCTATAGTAGGGAATGTATATAGGGGGGACTTTGGGGCCTATCCCTAGCTGTTTCTATATGGGGCCTGGTCCTGAGTTTGAGTTTTTGTTTCTTCTATTGTTTATATTAAACTATAGCTAAAGATTGAGTGTTATTAAATTGTCTGTAGAGCAAGGTGTGCTGTCTTTTGGTTGAATTAAGTTCTTTAGCAGAGTCTTTAACCTGTGAACTTGTAGAGTCCCTGTAGGTTCTATCACCTCACAGAATAGAGATAAACAAATAAAAGCATCAACTGATGCAAACAATATACAGCATTAAAATAAATACCTGGTCCATAGTACAAGATCTACAATGTTAATCACCACAAAAAACAGAAATGGTGGGGTCGGCAATTGCCAACAACAAAAACAGTAAGTAACCATAAACTGAATCTGGCATTGAAGCAAACAAGTTGTCAACTATGTCCTTGACAGCAGTAATAATTATGAAAGTAGTACTTATGAGATTATGAAAGTAATAATAATTATGAAAAATAATAATTATAAAAATAATAATTATGAAATTATGTGGGGGCAAGATTTATATAAATCAATTAGTTCTAAAAGATGGTAGAAATACAGTTAATTAAGAGAAAAGAATGTTCTAGGAAGGTAGAAAAGAGTTTGCAATTTCAAATAGTGATCAAAGAGAATGCAGAAGAGATGTAGCAGTGATGGTTATAAGGAAAGAGGAGAAAAAATAAGGAGAAACAAAGTAAAGAGGGAGAAGAAGAGAGAGGGAGAGAGAGAGAACGCGGGTGGGGAGAGGAAGAATAGAACTTGGTTGCAGGCAGGCAGAAGTAGAGAGAGAGAGAAACAAGAGAAACAAAAATGAAAGCAACACAGAATAAAAATATACAACCCCAAAACCTTAACCCTCAAAAGACAAGGCAAGAAAAAATAACTACATTTAAAATGCTAAAAATGAGAGAAAAGAAACAAATATATGTGCGTGTGCACGTGCACGCTCCCATGAACCAATCAGCAGAGCAAGAACACATGCATAAGAAAAAGATTCTTATTGAAAAATGAAGGAATCATTTCCACTGAGGTGGTCAATATAGTTAATAAGAATGAAAAGTCGGGGCTGGGGTAATGGCTCAGCGGTTGAGCGCTTGCCTCGCATACATGAGGCACTGGGTTCGATCCTCAGCACCACATAAAATAAATAAAGATATTGTGTTCATCTACAACTAAAACAAAATATTTAAAAAAAAAAAAAAAAAAGAATGAAAAGTCACTGTCTGTGCCCAACTGTCTTTCTATTTCTTCTTGAGCTATGTACTGAGAGTGAGAGCAAGGACTGGCAGCTGTTAACTCTTTTCACTTGTTGTGTTGCTCTCTGAGCTGTTAGTTGGAGTGGCCGAAGCCTGAAGCTGAAATAAGCCTCAGTTTCTCTTCTCATCAGAATAAGGTAGGATGGAAGGGGAAGTACTGTCAGTTGGAGTTTTGTCTGCACAGACCAGATCAACTGTACTCCTATGGTAGGGTTGCTGCAGACTTTTTTGAGGGGTGCTCCAGTGGGTAGGGCCTAGGTTTAATCAGGCCTAAGGGGCTTTGTTGGGTGGTATCTGGAGAGATTAGAACAACACAAACCGAGTGCCTGGCAGTTGCTGATCTCTGATGGAAGTCTGGATCTCAGGAGCCTCCCAAGAATTCTATTCATGAGGCAGGGGACCCAATCCTCCACACACTTTGATGCTCATGGATACAGCCTACTCAGACTTAGTCCCTTAGTGTATCTACACCTGGTAGTTCATATTCCCAACCCACTTCAGCTGGTCATGTGAGCTGCCAGACTCAAAGGAGATGCAAGTTGGGCTCACCTTCACTTTTTGATTCAAATCCCCCTGGGTAGTCTTTCTGCCTGTTTCACAGAGTTCTGCTAGATACACCCTGGGCCACACGGTAGGCACTTGGTAGGGCAGCATGGCAGTGTTTGGTATGACCTCTCAGCTCCGCAGCAGCTGCAGCATGGTTGCGGCAAGATGGCTCCGCCTCACCTCTCTGAGGCCAATTAGGAAACAGGGAACACTTTGTAAGCACCAGTGTACTGTGCATTCTCTAGATCAGCTAAGTTTAGGCTGCTTTTCTGATCTCAAGTTTTCCATAGCAAATCTGTCTGTTGTATTCTCTCTGTGTTCTCCCTCCCTCTTTGGTGAACCAGCATAGCTACAACTGCCGCTGTCATAAATAGCTTGCTTCAACGTACTCTTTCTTTAATGGATCCAAATTTCTGAATCTCTAAGACGCTCTGGCTGTCCAATATTGAATATTAGTAAAATCCTTCTTTGACCCACCTCGCTGAAGAGCAGTAGTCCTGCTGCTTGAATCCCAAACCACAGAGCAACTAGGAATGCAGCTTTCCTCTAACCCGCCATCTTGAATCTCCTCAGCAATTTTTAATAGGTGTCCATGGTTTTCCACGCTTTTTCCATTTTACAGGTTGCTTTTGCCTGAGCCTTTTCCAGTTTCCTTTCTTTTTGAAAGCTGGAAGCAAAACTGAACTCTGCTTTCTGATGCTGTTCTTGTGGCTGTGATGTTTGGCAGAAGAGTCCTTTCTTGATGCTAATCCTCATCTTAACCCAAATTTTGTTTGTGAGCTACTGAGAAGTCACAGCAGTGAATATGACTTTTCTTCTTTTGACTGATCTTATAATATCATTTATTTTAAAGGGTTGTTGACGGGGGAGTAAGTGCTAAGGTATTTGTAAAAGTAACTGTAGCATGGCACCTAAGGAAAACCAATCAAGACATTAACTTATACCACAATCAGAATCTAGTTCCTCTAATCAAAAATCTATTTTGTATCCCTTCCTCTAATAGTTTTTGTTTACCCACAGGTTGAAACTAATATTTGCATGTACTCATGGTACAGGGCTAGTCATGATCTGGAGCTCAAGATGATGCCAGCCTCCTTTCTTGTCCTTGTCTCTATTTGTGCTCTTCTCTGAACTCACACTGTTTTCCCTTATTCCTGTGAGCTTGGACATGCTATTTTGTATATCTGGAATGCCTGACCCCATACCCACTTGGGAAATTCCTCAGCATCTCTCAATAGTGAACACAAGCATTACATTCTCCATGAAGACTTTCCTTGTTCTTTCAATAGCAACATGTACAAAATTCTCTACAGAACTTTGGAAATTACTTGTATTCTTTGAGTTCTTTCTTTGAAGGAAGGAGCTGGGTTTTTATTATTTTTGTTTCTAATGGTTGGTATGCATCAGGAACAGAGGAAATGAATGAACGATTATATTACACTTATTCTTCAGTCTTAGTACAAGTACCCTCACCACCTCTGAGCATTCCTTTTAGCCCTAATGAACTACTGCCTTGCCCTGGAGCTCAGAGACTTCCTGGAAACCACCTAGTTGTCTTCAATGCCCAGCACGGTGAACACTATTAAGTGGGTGACTGGAAGAAAATTCAATTGCTCAGTGTCATGTTGTTTACATAGTTTACACAAAATATTACTGGTTTATCCTAAATAACAGCATATGGATTTGTTTAAGCAAATGGTTTAATTCTTATGTTCCAAAGATTTTGAATTTATGCATCTGGCTAATCATTAGAAATGTCTTTCTTAACTTCCTGACACAGTTTAGAGAGCTTTCTAAAAATGAGGCTTTCCCAGAGGTTTGGGAGAAGATGGTGCATTAAATCTGCATCACAGAAGTTCTAATACCCAGTATCTCGTAAAAAATAATAAAACTTCCCTCAAAAGAATAATTAAAAAGATCAAAGAGAGAATGGGTAAAACTGAAGATAATCAACTTCAGACACATCATGGAAAGGACTCAAGACTGCTGAACAGGGTGGAAAGGCATACATGTCTTGGCCCTGAATTTCTCTTTCTTTCCCCACTTCCCTGACACTAGGCTTTGCTCTCTCTTTAGACACAATAACCTGAGTTTGTGGGATTTTAGAGGAGACTCAGACCTTCCTTAATTACTTGTACAAACTGGCCAGAAATAACAATCTCTTCTTAGAAAATATTGATGTCTTAATATTTTTTGGAGCAATAGCAATATCAACTGGTTCAAGAGTTTTGTGAAACTGAAAAGAGCCAGGCAGTATAGGGGCAAGGGCAGAGCAGTAAGAGGAGCTGGAGCAGGGGTAGAGAACAGTCACCTGGACAATCCAGAATGCTTCTGTTTCTTCAGAGTAAAATGATTTATAGAGAAACATTTCTATTTGTGAATTTCCAATAAAGGTGAGATGCTCTAACATCTTACATGAGGGGAATGAGGAAGTTTAGTGTCAGCTAGGGTTACTGGTAATTTTACTGCTTCCTGGATAGGAAGAAAGGTGAAGTAATATATTTTTCTTTAGAGCACTTAACTAGGAGCATTTTGCTCAGCTAAGGCATGGGGGTGAGACCATAGTTTCATGTGAACACTTTGGCACTGATTAATTTTTTCTGATTAGCTGATTAGGGTTCAGATAACCATTTCTGACAGTTTGGAGAAGTGTCCAGGTTTGGGCCCATGTTATTTTCTTGATCCACAAATGGAAGATTACCTGTAAATTATCCAAGATGATTCGGAGAGAATGCACCTGCCGCCGAACAGCACCTGAAAACCTTTCGTAGGTTGCAGCATCATATTCACTCATTTGGATCTCCTTTAGCCTGAAACCAGAGGGGCAAAAGAAGACAAGAGTTTACAGCATTTTCATGTGCTGTTTTTACTTTTATTCACCTACTGCTAAAACTGTTATGAATCTCTTTGGAAACTCAGACTTCAAGGAGAAAGGGCAAGAAATGAGGTCTCCAGGAATGACTCAGATTCAATGTCCACTGGTGTGCTTGTGAATGAGTAAAAAAATGCCGTACAGGACCTGCCACCCCTCTCCAAACACAAAAAAGCCCTGATTTGTAGTACATGTTTGCTTATTTCTATTGTGCAAATATTACCCCTACAATTTATTTTAAGCTACCAATAGAAACATGGAATTAGAAAGAATGTGTACAACTGGCTCTTTCGAGCCAGTATGAATTGCCCTATCACCCTGTATCATCCTGCCCTGTATCCCAAAGACATGTTGTGATGTTAGCAGATGGTCAGTTCATGTGGCAGATTTCCTACAAGGTGTCCCACAGGTTGCTTTTTAAGACTGAGGTAAGATATTTGACTAAGAGAACTGCTCAGGTCCAAAGAATGTAAGTTATTGTGTTTTTATGTGTTCATATATGATTACTTTTTCCTAAAATCGCTAACAATGTACTTTAAATAGGATAGTTATGTTTTAATATTACTGTGGCTTTGAAACTCTACTATTTAAGTACACTGCTCTTTTTTAGAACTTTTTTCTCCAATTTCTTCTGCTGTAGCCCCACCAGCCCACTGGCTGTTCCCTGCATACCCGTGGACCCATACCTTAGTGCCCCTATAGGTGATTCTATTTCACCAGGGATGTTCTTTCATTGCCTCTTTGCCTACTAACTCCCATTCACCCAACAAGACTCAACTTAATTACCTTCACTAAGAAAGCTGCTCTGGCCCTAGGAGCTATTTTATGAGCTCACATCTCATTTCATTCCTTCCTCGGTCAGAGAATTTACTTCCCCAGCTATCACTGCTTTCCTCCTATCTCCCCAACTAGGGTCTGTAGCTTTTTAATCCTTTTGGGTACAGTGCTTAGCATGGTATCTAACAGATAGCAGGTGCTCAAATAGATTCAAATGGATGACTGTAATGAAACAAGATTCAGGATTATTTAAGAGGTGGCTTCTTAAATTAATCTTAAGTAGAAGAGTCTTTCTCTGAGGACCTCTTGGGTTTTACAGTTTTACATTATGGTTTTAGCCATAATGCACTAATTTAATCACACATTTACATGCACAAATATACAGGTGCTAATATTGGCCAGGGGGATAATGAATGCATATCTCAAAAGCCTAACCATAACACAATCATCTAAACTACTGGTTGTGTATGTGTATGCATGTGTATGTGCGCATGTGTGTATGTGGACGTGTGCACTGTTGGAAGAAAGGATCACAGGTGTATAGCTGAAATTCTTTCTAAAGTATATTTATCACCTTGGGTTGAAAGAGAAACCTCAAATCCTGAAAAAGAATAAATGTTTTCCTCTGACACTTAGCAATGGGAAGAATCCATTTAGGGTGCCAGGAGCTTATTAGAGCCTGATAATGCTAGGCCAAGACTACCATGGGGGCAGATTGATCATTCCTGCCTTACCACCCTGCTATGTTGGTCAACACTAACATGTTTCAAGCCCCAGTTCAAAGGCCACATCCTAGGAAGTCTTGCTTAATCTCTTGAGTAAAATAGTCCATTCATACATTTACAGATTTCCATCATGGAATCTTATGCTTTATTGCTTTAGGAGATAGGTCTGTTTCCCTCTATCACAGCATTTCTTTAACTTTTCTTTTCTAAAGTAGAAAATATGGTTCACATTTAGATCCAGGACAAACAAATACATGAATATGCATGTGTATAATTGGAAAAAAGATTTAATGACAAATACATTTCTTATGTGTAATACACTTCGATGTTTTCTATTCTATTTCTCTGGGAAAAAGACCACATTTCCTTTTCTTTGAATATCCAATATCTAGCAAGATGCCTGGCATACAATGGCACTGAATAAATGTTATTAGATAACAATTTGAAAACACTATCAATGGGTAAATACAGACAAGACCATTATAACATCTGAATGGTTGTTTCCCAAGGTGACATACCAAGGTGCCCCTCTAAATCTTATTAACTGTGTTAGAAGAAGAAGAAGAAGGAATATGTATCTAGGACTTAACCTTATAACAATGCCTTTTATGTTTAGCTTTGGCAATCTCTGAAACTTCTTTATAAATTTTCATTCGATTAAGTTATATCTCAAGTGTTAGGGCTGACAGAAGCTGGGCACAATGAACACTACAGGATATGCTACCTACCCACTTCATGCCTTGGAAGTTTATATGTTCTGTCTTAAAGAAAGGGGTCTAGTGTTGACTGGAAAAAAATATAGACACAGCTTGTCCTTGTTGGGGAGGTTGTTAGGTGGGAGAGGGAATGGGGGAGATAACATACACATACACATACATACATACATACATACATACATACATATAGAGGGAGATATAAAGACATATTAGGGAAGGAGACAGGCAGTTAAAGTCATCTGGGGAAGAGTAGTCTTCATAGCCAGATCAGCGACAGGTATAGGGGTACCTTTGGTGTGATCACATTACACCTAAAAGCACATCACATGCTACTTAATTATGAGAAATCTGGAAATCATATTCCAGATTATATCAGCTTTCAGAAAGGTCACCTACAAGATTCAAAGCATGTAACAAATTCTGAAAGACTGTGGCAGGGAATGAAGAAAAAAAAACAGGAAATTTGAGTTCCTGGATTAGATAAGCTTCTCATTGGTAATATTTGCAAGCTGACAAAACTAGCTAAAAATATAGCATTCTGCTTCTTTACCTCTCATCACAACTGCAGGGAACAGCTGCTTAACATCTTAGTAATCTCTGTGTATCAACTGGCACAGTCTATTTTTAAAGGGTATATTTATGGGTATGTAATAGTCTGGGTATTTTAGTTCTCATTTTACTTTTTCTTACAGGTTAGAGTTAAAAACTATGATTTAAATAATTTATGAGGGAAACATACATTACTTGAAAACTACTATATGAGGCTGATTAGTTTTGCAAATAGTAGCCAATGCAATTTCCACAGCTGATACCCATCCTAAATGTTTTTCTAAGTGTGTACATGTACCTCACTCTATTTCATTCACTTTTGTTGGTGTAATATTTCTCTACATTTTATGCATGTCTCATGCTTGTTTCCCTATGTTGTTTTGCCTGAATTGAACAGTTCTTGATATGTAGGAACCAGTGTCTGGGCTAAAACCAGACTCAACTGAATGCTAACTAAATGCTATGCCATCACTACCATCAGGCTATTGAAGGCAATGAGTGGACCTTCTGTCTGATGATGAGGACTGCCTAGTGTTGGCCAGTCTCTGAATCAAGTACTAAACGGTGATAACTTTATAGATGACCCTCCATATCTATGGGTTTTATATCTGCTGATGAAACACCTTTGGATTCAAACTAGTTGAGAAAAAAAAAACCCTATGTCTCTGCTGAACTCTTACAGATGTTTTTCTCATCATTATTCCCTAAGAAATAAAGTATATCAACTGTTTACATGGCATTTACATTTACTAGATATTATAAATACTTTAGAGATTATTTAGAATACATGGGAGGAAGTACAGCACCCATTCATGTTTAAAATACTAGAAAAAGTAGGGATAGAAGGAACTTACCTCAACATTGTACAAGACTATATATGACAAATCCAAGACCAGCATTATTCTGAATGGAGAAAAACTGAAATCATTTCTTCTAAAAACAGTAACAAGCAAGGATTCTCATTTTCACCATTCCTACTTATAATAGTCCTTGAAACTCCAGCCAGAGCAATTAGGTGAGAGAAGGACATTAAAGGTATTTAGCAAATAGGAAAAGAAGAGCTCAAATTATCTGTTTGCTGATGGCTGATTATATATATATATATATATATATATATTTTTTTTTTTTTTTTTGGTACCGGGGATTGAACTCAGGGGTACTCAATCACTAAGCCACATCCCCAGCCCTATTTTTTTATATGTATATATTTCTAGTTGTTGATGGATCTTTATTTTATTAATTTATTATTTATATGTGGTGCTGAGGATTGAACCCAGTGCCTCACGCATGCTAGGCAAGTGCTCTACCACTGAGCTATAGCCCCAGCCCCCCAGCCATATTTCGTGTTTTGTCTAGAGACAGGGTCTCACTGAGTTGCTTAGCACCGTGCTGTTGCTCAGGCTGGCTTTGAACTCACGATTCTCCTGTCTCAGCCTCCCAAAGTGCTGGGATTACAGGCATGCACCACCATGCCCGTCTCAGATTCTATATTTAGAAGACCAAAAACACTCCACTAGAAGACTTCCAGAGCTCATAAACGAATTCTGAGAAAGAGCAGGATACTCAATCAACAGTCAAATCAACTGTGTTCCTATACTCCAATGACGAATCTGCTAAAAAAAGAAATTAGGAAAACTATCCCATTCACAATGGCCTCAAAAGAAAAAAAAACACTTGGGAATCAATCCAAGAAAAGAAGGAAAAAACCATTACAATGAAAACTACAGAATGCTAAAGAAAGAAATTGAAGAAGACTTTGGAGATATCTCCCATGTTCTTAGATAGGCAGAATTAATATTGTAAAAATGGCCATAATACTAGAAGTGCTATACAGATCCAATGCAATTCTCATCAAAATTCCAATAACATTCTTCACAGAAACAGAAAAAGCCTTTATGAAATTCATTTGTAAAAATAAGAGACCCAGAATAGCCAAAGAAATAATCAGTGAGAAAAGTGAAGCAGAAGACCTCAAATTATACTACAGAGCTATATTAACAAAAACAGCATGGAACTGGCACCAAAACAGACATGATGACCAATAGAATAGAAGTCATGGAAACAAGCCCACACAAATTGTTATCTGATGATAGACAAAGGTGCCAAAAACATACACTGGATAAAAGATAGCCTCTTTAACAACGGTGCTAGGAAAATTGGGAATTCATGTGTAGTAGAATAAAATTTAACCCCTATCTCTCACCCTTCACAAAACTCAATTCAAAGTGAATCAAAGAGCTAGGTATTAGACAAAAAATCCTCAAACTGCTAGGAAAAAAAATGTAGGCCCAACTCTCCATCATGTCAGCTCAGGAACTGACTTCTTTAACTCCTAAAGCACAAGAAGTAAAATAAAAAGTCCATAAAGGAGATGGTATCAAATTAAAAAGCTTCTTCAGAACAATGGAAATAATCAAGAGCCTACAAAATAGGAGAAAAATCTTTGCCTCCTGGTTCCCAGATAGGGCATTAATATTCAGGATATACAAAAAACTCAAAAAACACCAAAAACAAACAAAAACAAATAACTCAATCAATAAATGGGCAAAGGAACTAAACAGACATTTCTCAAAAGAAGAAATACAAATGCTTCATAAATAGATGAAAAAATGTTTAACATCTCTAGAAATTAGAGAAATACAAATTAAAACTACGCTGAAATTTCATCTCACGGCAGTCAGAATGACAATGTTCAAGAACACAAGTAACACTAACTGTTGGTGAGGATGTGGGAAAAGGGTCCTCTCAAGCATTGTTGATGGGAATGCAAATTAGTGCAACCACTCTGGAAAACAGTATGGAGATTTCTTGAAAAACTAGGAATGTGACCCAGCTATCCCACTCATCAGTGTTTAATCCAAAAGAAATAAAATCAGCATACTATAGCAATACAGCCACTACCATGTTTATAATGGCACAATTCACAATAGCCAAATTACAGAATCAATCCAAGATGCCTGTGAACAGATAAATGGATCAAGAAAATGTGGTATATACAAAAAATGGACTTTTACTCAGCCATAAAGAAGAATGACTTTATGGCATTTGCCATAAAATGGATGGAACTGGAGACTATCATGCTAAGTAAATTAAGCCAGTTAAAAAAAGGTGAAGCCGGGCGCGGTGGCTCACGCTTGTAATCCCAGCACTTAGGGAGGCTGAGACAGGAGAATCGCAAGTTCAAAGCCAGCCTCAGCAACTGCGAGGCGCTAAGCAACTCAGTGAGACCCTGTCTCTACATAAAACACAAAATAGGGCTGGGGATGTGGCTCAGTGGTCGAGTGCCCCTGAGTTCAATCCCCAGTACCAAA
>CM053404.1:102573812-102589548 GCA_028644305.1 Xerus rutilus
GGTGGCTCACGCTTGTAATCCCAGCACTTAGGGAGGCTGAGACAGGAGAATCGCAAGTTCAAAGCCAGCCTCAGCAACTGCGAGGCGCTAAGCAACTCAGTGAGACCCTGTCTCTACATAAAACACAAAATAGGGCTGGGGATGTGGCTCAGTGGTCGAGTGCCCCTGAGTTCAATCCCCAGTACCAAAAAAAAAAAAAAAAAAAAAGGTGAAGGTCAAATATTTTCTCTGATACATAGAAGCTATTCCAAAATAAGGAGGCAGGATTAAAAAACAACAACAACAACAAATAGAAGAAAGATCAGTGGAGTGGACAAAGGAGAACAAAAGGAAAGGAGTATGGATGGGACAGGGAAAGAGTAGAATGAATCTGACCTAAGTTTCAGATGTATGTATATGAATATACCACAGTGAATCTCACCATCATGTATATCCACAAGACACTGATGTAAAAACAACAACATCAGCAGCAATAACAATAACAACTATAAGTAAATAGAGCAGTAGAGGAAGGGAACGGGGGAGGGAGGAGAGAGAAAAGGGAAGTAATGAGGACTGAATTAGAACTAATTATATTCCATGTTTTATAATTATGTTAAAATGAATCCTATTGCTAAATATAACTAAAAAGAACAAATAAATAAAAAATTCATGGGAGGATATATGTATATTATATACAAATATTAAGCTATTTTATATAAATGTCTTAGGTATATGTGAATTTTGGTATCCTTGGGTGGTGGTGTAGAGTCCTGGGACCAATCTCTGATGGACACCAAGGGATAAATGATAAAAGCACTGTTACTTTTATGCACATGAATATTATTTATTCAACAAATATGTATGAATATCTGCCATCTACCAGGTTCTATTCTCAAGAAATTCATAGTCAGTAGAAAGAAGATTAACTACTTGCACAAATAATTAAATGGGAAAGATTGATAATGGCTAAGAAGAAATGGTACAGGGTGCTACAAAAGCATAAAAGGCAGGATTTGACCTCGTTCGCCATACGCCCAGTGTGGTGGAAAATAGCTATAAAACTAATGATTTGATGATAGTAAAGATTATTGCCTTGTAAGTACATGATAATAGTGTTTTGTGTTTGTGGTTTTGAGTTCTTATGTTGTAGAGAACACTCTGAAATACTAATGATGAAATGACAGAATATGTTGGATTCCTTTCAAGATACTCCAGGGGTGAAAACTAGAACCACTTTTTTTTTTTTTGGTACCTGGGATTTCGCTTAACCACGGAGGCATATTCCCAGTCCTTTTTAATATTTTATTTAGAGACAGGGTCTCACTGAGTTGCTTAGGGCCTTGCTAAGTTGCTGAGGCTTGCTTTGAACTTGTGATGCTCCTGAAGCCTCCTGAGCAGCTGGGATCAGAGGCATGTGTCACTGAGCCCTGCACTAGAACCACTTTCTTCTTGTAGCTGGGGTATCATCTCACATGATTCATTGTATATTTTTCTCTACCTTCAATTTGTGTTTGAAAAAGTTCATAATAAAGAGTCAAAGAAAAATTTTCAGCACAACTAAATGGAATACTCATCCAAAGCAATAAAAGTCCCATATATACATGAAAGTTGGAAACAGTAGTTTTCATGGTGTTTTGCTGTGCCTCCATCTTTCTCAGGATCATTGTGTGTTTTGATTTCTCCCGCTTTTTCACACCCTTGCTCACTTCCTGTGGATTTCAACCACCTTATAGTATTCTCTTTTTCTTTGACTGGGATCCTTCTCTACAGCATTTAATAGAGGTATATGGATTTCTCACTAATTCCCTTCTCCACATCTTTTCTCCTTTCTTGCATCCACTAATTCAGCTGTCTTAATTCCAAGGCCCATTGACCTCATTTCCCTGGGGGTAATGGTCCTCAATAGAACCAGGCTCCTTATCATTAGTGGCATTCAGAGAAGGGTTGCATACTTGCACCCAAGCACCCTGCAAGACCTCTCTGTCTCTCTGTGAATGACCTGTGTGCCAGAGAACTCTGCTTGTCCACTGAGGCAAACATTCAGACTGCACAATTACCTGTGAAGAACTGAGAGGGGCAACAAGAGCAACTGGCTAGCTGGGGAGGGGAGAATGACACCTATGAATCATTCAGTTCTTTTCCTAAATCGATACATTACTATTCATATGAAACACAGAGCAATTATTTTAGCATGACTTTTCATTACAGTATACTTTTCCTCCTGCCTCTTTTTGAGAAATCATTACTACTTTCATTCCAAAAATAGTTATCTGTCCTAATAACCCCTCTAAGAGGAAGGGAGAGGGAAGACTCCAGTCTCCAGAAGAGTAAATACAGATTCAGCAAGGAGAAATAAACTGTGCTCACCTGGGAAGCCAACAGGTGGGCTGAGAGCAACACTTCTGCTTCTCAGGCCCATCCTGAGGCTCACAGGCTTTCCTGAAGGTGAGGCCAGCAGTTCCCTATTGTTCTGTACTGTTTAATTGCAGATGTGAAAGCACAGCATGTAATGGAATACCAGACATTCTATGTGGGAGGAATTTAATCAGTCACATACACTTGAGCGTGCCTTTTTCTAACTGCACCCAACTCCTTTCACTGAGCACAAAAATGTAAATCTGTTTCAGAGTGCCACCAAGTCCCTCAGTCATAAAAGAGATATTCCTGGTTCTTTGGTGTTTTTCTCTTTTAGCCGAAGAACATACATGGAAGTCTAGTGAAAGCATCTAGTGGATTCTTATTTTTCAGGTGGGACCACTGAAGTGGCCTAGAATAGCTGTGGAACGTCTGAAGGCCACAGGCTCCTTGGCCTGGTTTCAAAGACTCCACCTGCAGACAAGGCCTCCCCAACCAACCTCACTGCTCATCTCTCCCCAGCTCTTACCCTTTTCCTTGGGCAGGCAAGCTGGCTGTCTCCATCATCTATATTGTGCATCCTACCCTGGTGACTCTGTTCATTCATGACTCTGTCTCATCTCCAAATCCTGGCAGAGGATGGGTGCTACCTCATATTAGCCCACTGACCTTGTGCTTCTCTGCAGAGCTGGAGGGCACAGTCTGTGCACCATATGACTTTAGCACCTAATAGTGTGCATGCGTGTTTGCATGTGCATGTATGTGTGAGTGTGCATGCACATGTGTATATGTTGCAGATGTGAAGTGAACACTCACCTCTGTTGAAACGCTCTCTGGCCCATCTCTCTTGCAGCTCTCTTGACCTCCTCAGGAACTGCGTCCTTCTCAGCATCAGAGATCTGGTACACTGTGTGACCTGCATCCAGCCGATAAGGACCTCCTTTTCCCCCCAGACCTGCAGTGTCTCTTCCTCCTGGAAAGAAACAAGGAAAATCCAGATGGTAACTCTGAATCTAACCACAAAACAAAAATTAGATTATGGTTTTGAGATAGTTCTGAGGTAGCAAGGCATGGTGGTGCATGCCCATAATCCCAGCAGTTTGGAAGGCTGAGGCAAGAGGATTACGAGTTCAAAGCCAGCCTCAGCAAAAGTGAGGCACTAAACAACTCAGTGAGACCCTGTCTCTACATAAAATATAAATTAGGGCTGCGGATATGGCTCAGTGGTCGAGTGCCCCTGAGTTCAATCCTTGGTACCGCCCCACCTCCAATAAAAGATAGTTCTGAGAAGTATATTGATTGTACTTAGCAGTAATTAAAAATTCAAATAACCTTTTTCTGAAAACAAAGGTTTTAACCTACTTAGCATGATTCTCCATTTCTTTTTCATCCATCAAAATCCTGGTTTTCAAGTTTCATTACAAATTCTACAACACTTTGAGGCCTATACCTGATAGGCATTGATACTCATGTGTACTATTTGTTACTCTTCATTATTTTTTTCTTTTCCTACAAACTACATAATGGATGAGATCATATTTTATCTATCTTTTTAACTCTGCCCTAAATGCTTGAACATTATAAATATTTGCTATATATTTGCTAAATAAATGAGCAACTTTTCTTTCACATGTTACCTTGTTTTCACACAAAATAATAAGAGTCAATGAAGCTACAGATAAAATTTCTTTTGTTTTGAAAATAATGGAAAACAATACACAGAGAGGTTAAGTGACCTAATGATGACCTCTGGTTTAGCTAAAATCTGAAGCCAATTATTGTATCAACTTTGACTTTTAGCTTGGAATAATATACAATGGATAAATGTTATCAGTTTCAGAATAGTCTTTCAATATAAATCCCAGTTTACATGTTTGTAAGTATATGTCATGCAATACTGTATGAACAGTTTATGTTAAAAATGAAAGTTAAATGGCTATAAGGCTGGATAGGTAGCATTATAAGAAGTGGTAGTTGGGCTGGGATTGTGGCTCAGTGGTAGAGCTCTTGCCTCACATGTGTGAGGCACTGGGTTCAATTCTCAGCACCACATAAAAATAAATAAAATAAAAATATTGTGTCCATCCACAACTAAAAAAAAATTAAAAAAAAAAAAAGAAGTGGTAGTGACACTGGCTAGAAATGTTCCAAATGAAATTATTTTAAAATACTACACTGTTCAGGAATGATGTTACCCACCTGTAATCCTAGGGACTTGGGAGGCTGAAGCAGAAGAACCACAAGTTCAAAGCCAAATCCAGCAACTTATCAAGGCCCTAAACAACTTAGTGAGACCTTGTCTCAAAAGAAAAATGAAAAGGGCTGGGGATAAGGCTCAGTGGTTAAGCACCTTGGGGTTCAGTCTTTGGTATCAATTAATCAATATATAAAATGCTACACTGACCAAAGAAAATACATACAGCTTTTGGCTAGAATTGGCCTTGGGGCTACCACCAGTTTGTTATCTTTGCTTTATAAGGATTAGAATATTAATGAACAGTATATTTTGTTTGTTTACACATAACTTAAGAACTTATGATGAGACCTCAGTATTGAGGAACAGTATTGTATATTGCAGGAAGTATAGTATTGTGTACTATACTAGTTAAGGCAGACTGCCTGAATTTGAATTCTGGCTCCAACTCAATAGCTGTGTCTTTGGGGAAATTACTCAACTTCCCTGTGTCTCAGTCTCTTCATTTGTAAAGCAGGTATACTAATATGATTTACTTCATGGGATTGTCATGAAGAAAAAATGCTTAGAAAAGTACCTGGCAAAAAATCAGATGTACATAAATTACCAATCTAACAATGATTATATAAATAACTCCTATGCACAGAGAGAGGGAATTCTAGATTTGTTAAGTGGAAAATTTGAAAGCTTTTAGATTTTGGTTAAATTATAATTCAGTTTTTTGAAGTTTTATTTGTCTAATAAACTAAGAAGGAACACTTGGCATGAACTACTTCCTTTATGAAACTCTGGGTAGGTCATTTCCTTTGGGAAATACCATAACAACAGCCTATTAATTACAGCATCATTTGACTGGAGCACATCTTTGTTAATTTTTATTTAGAAATGGGTGGTGGAAAATTACTTCTAAGATTTGTGTGATTCCTGGCTCCCATTCACAATCAGCCTGTGACAGAGGATATAGGAACTGGTGACAGTTCCTATAGTGTATAGTGACATTGAGCTATTGATGGGAAGCTGTGTTTGGGACCTCATTCCTTCCCTCCAGAGGCTGTTCCTAGGTATGAGGGGTTGTGAACTAGAGCTTAGCACTTCTTTGATACTCAGAGGACATCATTTTGGAGAAAGGAGGAAAGGACTTGCAACTGTTAGAGGCTGATGTGAGTGAAGGCCAGAAGGAGTCACATGGCCCCTAGGGAAAGTCATTCTGAGGCGCAGATGACATAAGTGGAGTGTTCTTCATGATTCAGCTTTCCAGAGCTTTCAATTTGTACTCTTAAAGTGAAAACACTTGCTGGGGATCTGAGACTGCAAGGCGTAACCTTAAAGCTAAGCTTGGACTCCCAAAATGGTTCATAACATAAGGGGCAAGGTGGGCAAGGGAGGGGTGCTTTGAGGACTTGGGGCAGAGCTAAGTTCAATGTAGAGAATTTTGAGGGAGAAAAATGACATATAAAAAGACAAGTTGGACCAGAGACCCCCACCCTGCCAGAGCCTGGACCCAAACACCTGTGGCCCCACCCACACCTGAGGGGCGAGGAATCCCATGCTGTGGCTCCCCTCTCCACCAACATGTGGCCCCACCCAAACTGCCTCCATCTGGGGAAACTGCAGTCACAGTCATAGCCCTTCCCACATGGTAATCTACATCATGGTCAATGGACAGGGACAGGAGGCAGCTGCCCATTGCAGCACCTCGTGTCAATACTGAGCAGGCTGCCCAACGCCATCATATAGCCCATCCTTCCAGCCCCATCTATGAAAGCAATTGCCTACATTTTTGGACACCTCCACCACCATCCGGGTTTACCTTCACTGTTGCCTCCACCATCTTTAGTTGGGGCAGCTTCTATCTAGGGACACCGACTGGGGCCTGGAAGCCCAATATCAAGGTTCCTATGGGCTTGATGCTACTGCTGCCACTAACTAGGGATGTGGCTGCTTCCATCTAGGGACAACAACCAAGACATGGAAGACCATCACCAAGGTTCATGTGGGCCTGGTTGCACCAGAGGTATCCCTACTAAGTGTGGTAACAGATACCATCCTATTGCAGGGGTAACAGGGAACCTTGCAGGGGTTGACTCTCTTTTTTCTCCTGCTAACAACCAACTTCTTTTCACTTGTCCTATAATTTAATACCTCTATATTCTCACACTCTACCTCATAAACATCACCTCCCCTTGCATTCTCTCTCTGTCCATCATTAGAATTTGTAAACCCTTATGCAAACCTGCTGACAATATGGTGGAAGATAACCTAACTCATTATTTCTGTTTATAGTGACAAAACTGTAAATGTATAAATAAGATCTAATTGATTTATGGCTGCATATTTATTGCATTGGGTGCTGTAAACATTGATATCCTCCTTAAAGGTGAAGTACTGGTAACCTGCAGGGACATTTCAAGATGTAGAAACTGCAATACCTCAGATCCACACTGCAAGATGCAGGGTAGAAACTGCAATACCTCAGATTCACACTGCAAGACAGGAAGACACATAAACAACATGAAAAAACAAGGGAGGAAAGTGCCCCAACCAACCAAGATACTATAATAATAGAATCCATTGACAGCACAGTAGATAAAATGTCAGAGGAGTTTAGAATGTACTTAAATAAGATGATCTGCAAATTAAAGAATGACCTAAGTGAGCAAATACAGACAAAAATTGCTCACTCCAACAAAAAGATAAGAGAACAAATATAGGCAACCACTGAACACACCAACAAAGAGATAAGAGAGCAAATACAAATAGCAAAAGATTACTTCAAGAAAGAGATAGAGATTGTGAAAAATAACCAATCAGAAATTCTTGAAATGAAGGAAACAATAAACCAAATAAAAAACTCAATAGAAAGCATCACCAACAGACTAGATCACATGGAAGACAGAACCTCAGATAATGAAGATAAAGTATATAATCTCAAAAATAAAGTTAACCACGCAGTGAAGATGCTAAGAAACCATGAATAGAAAATCCAAGAACTATGAGATAATATCAAAAGACCAAATCTAAGATTTATTGGGATAGAGGAAGGCACAAAGATTCAAACCAAAGGAATGCACAACCTCTTCACTGAAATAATATCAGAAAATTTCCCAAACATGAAGAATGAATTGGACAATCAAATACAAGAGGCTTACAGGACACCAAATGTACTTTGAAAGAAAATGGATGCTGACCAAGACTCTTATATCCAGCAAAATTAAGTTTCAGATTTGATGACAAAATAAAAACCTTCCTTGATAAACAAAAGTTAAAAGAATTTACAGTGAGAAAGCCTGCAATACAGAACATTCTCGGCAAAATATTCCATGAGAAGGAAATGAAAAACAATAATGAAAATCTGCGAAGAGAGGAACTACACTAAAGGAAAGGCCAATCAAAGCAGAAACCAAGTCAAGTTAAAAACTAAAAATAAACCAAAATCACTGGGAATACAAATCATATTTCAATAACCCTGAATGTGAATGGCCTAAACTCATCAATTAAAAGACACAGACTGACAGATTGGATTGAAGAAAAAAAAAAAAGACCCAACAATATGCTGCCTTCAAGAGATTTATCTCACAGGGAAAGATATTCACAGACTGAAGGTGAAAGGATGAGGAAAAAACGTATCACTCACATAGACTGTGTAAACTAGCAGGGGTTTCCGTCTTTGTATCCGATAAAGTAAACTTCAAACCAAAGTTAGTGATAAGGGATAAAGACGGTCATTTCATACTGCTTAAGGGAATCATACATCAACAAGACATAACAATCTTAAATATCTATGCCCCAAGCAATGGGGCATCTATGTAAGGGGGTATGGTGATAGGAAAGATGGTGGAATGCAATGGTCATCATTACTCTAGGTATAGGCATGATTGCACAAATCGTGTGATCCTACTTTGTGTACAACCAGAGATATGAAAAATTGTGCTCCATTTGTGTGTAACGAATCAAAGAGCATTCTGCTGTCATATATAACTGATTAGAACAAATAAAAAAAGGAAAAGTTGAAGCCAAGGGTTCTTGATCAAAAAATAACAGGGGAAACACAGATATCATCTGGACAGATATTAGAGCTAGCAGATGCAAACTGAATACTGAATAAGAACTTTCACTTGGAAGCAGTCCCCTGCTGAGGAGCCTACATCTGGCCAGCTAGTTCCACAACACATTCCAAATGGATTAAATCTTGTTGGCTTGACACTACCTTCCAGATCAAAGAACATTTCTAAAAATAGCCTTTCTTTAAAGTGCTGCTTGATGAATAAACAGAAAAGGCAAGAAGCCTACAGCCTATTTGATCTTTCATTATCTCAGCACAGAAACCCATTTCTTGCCCAGACTGTCAAGGCTAAGAGGTGCAGACCGTCCTCAAGGAAGGTGAAGCTTGGAGTCCCTGGCAGCTCTCCTCAGGGTTCAGATAAGCTCAGACAGTGTGCAGTCTGGCCCCATTCCTGTGACCCACCAGATGTGTTGGCTCCAGCTGCCCGAGGAAAAAGGAAGAAGCAGTCATGGAACAATGGTCCAGTTGGGCAGCCGAGAGGAAGGAATAAACTAGTTTGCTTACACACGGCATCCGTGCAAACGGCAACCAACCCTCCTCTCTCGAAATCTTGCATCCTCATCATACTCACTTCTGAGATGTGGAAGACAAGGACTATTTCTTTTTGAAATCAGCTGCTTAGGAAAGAATATACTGTATATTTCTGGCAGAAACCCAAGTGCACACAGTTTAAAAGAAGGGACTGACACTTGAATGAATACCATCCTCAGGCCGGCCACTGAGCTCAGTGTTTTACTATCACAATCTTGTTTAGTCCAAACCATGACCTTGTGAACCAATCAGTATCCCCCTTTCACCAATGAAGCAACTCCAAGGGGGTGAGAATGGTGTTAGGTCTTGGGTCAGCAGAGTCTGTGTGAATCAAAATGCCAGGCTCTTCCTATGTTTGATGTCACACTGGAGCCAAGGGTAATAACACACTGGTTGACTAATGGGGAAAGGTGAGAAGCACAATTGGTCCCTAGCCTTCTTGGGGGGTTGGGGGGAGCAGTGTGCTGGCCTGACAGGAAGCCCAACCCACAAGAATGCCACGTCTGTGCTACCAACCTGTTCCACCAGCCCAAGTATTGCCACCCACATGGGGCATGTTGTCTGGGTCCTCCTTCCCATGTTTGGGGGAGCTCATGTCTTCGCCACTGTCTCTGTTGATTGTTATCTGAAAATGAAGAATTGAAATATTATCATTATCCTGGGACCAACACCAGCAATTGCATGACAGAAAGAATTCTTTTCCTACAAGTCCTTCAGGTATCTCAAAATCTTAGGCTATAAACATGTCAGATGCTGTTTGTGTCTGGCAAAATTTTCATCAGTTTAACCTCCATCTAATTGGGAAGGAGATGAAGTACATTTTTAAGAAATTCTTTTTAAAAAAGAAAAGGAACTGAGTGGGGTTTCAGCTTCAGAGTTTTCCTGGTTCAGAACATGCTGTGAACATTTACAAAAAGAATGAGACCCACGAGAAACAAAGTAAATGGATCTCAACAGTCAGACACTTTCCCAGCCATTTAAAAAACTCACCACCTGGCTGATCGACCTCAGTCAACAAACATACATTTTAGTCATTTCATTTTTAAAGAAAGTTCATTACTTTGAGAAATGCCATTTTATATAAAATATGGAGAAACAAAAACAGAAAATGCATATGTATGTGGCTAAGTGGTAGATTTATGTTCTATACACCCACATATACTAAAAGTTGCTCCAATGTTGTGGTGTTTTTTATTTTTCCTAATTTTTCTTTAACACTGAATTTATGATTCCTGCAATTCAAACAGGAAAAGTGGTACTTTAGCTCCCCCTGTAAGAACTTGCCCTATTTCCAAAGCTCTTTTATTTATTTTTAAGCAACATAGAGCATATACACACCCCAAAATGAGGAATGTCATTCAAAACAGTTCTTTCAATAAAACTGTTAGTGCTTGAACTATTTTTGAATTTCCCCTGACACTCTACCCAGTACTGACATTCTATGAGTGATTCATTGGTTCCAAATCTGGTAAATAAGGGGATCAGGTGGAGTGTTAGTCAAAACCAGATGCAATTCAATAATGAGACTAGTTTGCTTACATGAGTTTTGACTCTTCTACAAGCCAATTATAAAGGAGAAGTTCTAAAAATGATCTCCACAGTGACAGTTTTATTGAAAGAATGTTCTGAACACCATTCCTCATTTTGGGATGTGTGTGTGTGTGTGTGTGTGTGTGTGTGTGTGTGTATGTGTACACACATGTGTATTCTGGTATGTTGTTTAAAAATAAATAAAATAATTTAAAAGAGGTATGAAAAGCAAATTCCAATGTGCCTTATACTTCCATCTAACATTATTTACCTCTATTAGACAATTCACACATTCCAGTCAGCCTCTTCTGAGAAAATAGATTTTTAAGTACTGAAATTAACGGCCTAAGGCAAAAGAAAAAGCACCACTAATGGCTTACATAGTTACCTCCAAAATCATGCTTTTGAAGTTGCAAATATACCTGTAGTGGCCATCAGGGAGGCAGAAAACGGTATATAAGTGCTGGGAGAAAGGAACTGGTGTGCTCTTTTGTTACCAGTGTGTCTTGCCATGTCAACTACTGGGAAATGGAGCTGCTTGCATTGTCCACAAGGCAGAGCAACCAACCCCAAGTGGGGGCCTAGACATGTTGGAAAACTGATTAATTAATGACAAAACAATCATCAGCCAAACCCTGATTTATTTCAGAGAAATATATACCATAAAATTCTAGAGATATTCAATTAAAAGTAAGGCGTCTGGGGAGCTGATTAAATTTCAGGTCATCCTATGCATGCTGTTGTACTCAAGGAATATATTTCTCTAGGTGGATAACATATATATGTGCCAAGGTTTTTTCAAAACCATTTTAGGATTTCTCTTACATAAATAGATAAAGATTCATAAAAGGAGCAAGCAGAAAGGCTCAAAGAGTTCAACTCAGAACAGAATCTCAAACAGATACCAAGGAAGGGCTATCACTTAAGGAAGTTTTTTTCCTGGGGACAGATATGTGCTATAGAGCCACCAGCCATTCTGGAAGTTGTTCATTGCTGTCTGTTGTCATTCATGTGTTGAGAAGCATTTGTAATGCATTTCCCTTGAGAGCTGGTTTCATCTAGAAAAAGCTCGAGGAAGTCAATCTAAAGACAAAAAGATACACTACTGGATTCACTGAAGGGGATCAAAATTTTCTTCAAACCACAAAATATGGCCCTTTATAACTTTTGACAGAACCTGATACACAAGCTAAAATACTTGATGTGTTTCCCACAGTGGACACCCTCTATTTCCTTTGAGGTGATTGTACTATGATCCTAAGAATTGTTATCCTATCACTTATGAATTAAAATGGAAAAAAAAAACCATGGATCTTGTAAAGTACAAGTCATAAAAATATTCCAAAGTAAAGCAACCCAAAGCCAGCACAGGGAAGGGACATGACTCACTGAAACCCTATAATTCTAGGCATATATTTTAAACTCTTCCTTGAGCATATCCTTTTAAAAAAAAACATCAGTGAAATGATATAAATAGTGAGGATATAATTCTGGGAGAAAAGTTGGCTCTTGGAAGTATGAGTGGACTACACGGCTGCTTACCATTTTCCATCTGGACACTAGTTGTTACCAAGCAGGAATTTCTACTTGCCTACACAACATTCATTCTTTCTTTTGAATAGAGTCAGTTGAATCATGGATGGAATTAAGCAGCAAAATGCCATTCCCCTGTGCAGGTTCTAGAGGATCGGTCCAGGAGAAGCCATGTGACTAAGATGTCAGACAAAGTCTGTCAGGAGTCTTCTGGGAACGCTTTTCCTCCTGGGTAAAAAGGGAGAATCCTGGGGAAAGCTTTTGACTCTCCTGAATGCATTACCTTCTTCTACCCCCACTACACGTGTGCACACTCATACACACACACACACACAAACACACACACACTCATTTCTTGCCTTGGAACACAGGTGAGTAAGGACATGATGTAGAGAGCTGTAGCTTCCACTTGGTGACTATGTGGTGACAAGAGGGTGGCAGAGAGAAGTAAAAACGTATTCCTCTGATGACACTTTTGAGCCAGGTATCCCACGCCCTGGAGTCACTTAGTTTTTGTCCTCCACATAAACAAACAATAAGTGTCCTTAGAGTTTAAGTCACTGCTTGTTGGGCTTTCAGCAACTTGGACTCAAGGGAATGCAAACTAATTGATTCATGTATTAAGGGATGAATGAGAGGCAGCAGGGTAGAAGCTACTATCTTGACATTCTGAGAAGGTTCTACTTTTAAGAAGATATTCTTTGAATTTTCTGACATTAAACACTTCCATGATGATATCAGATCAGTGATCATACTTATTAGAGCTGCCTACTATTTTCTTGATGGATTAGCAGCCAACTGAAAATATCTATCCATTTGTTTTATAAACACAAACACTCTTGTGTCTGTTTGGGATGTATCTACACCTCACTGGGATACAGAGATACATGAAACAGGATCTTTGCTTCTATTAAGATATTGTATAAAAGGAAGCAAAATCATAGCATGGGGTGATGCAGGCCATCATATGGTACCGACCACATCTACCTGAATCATATTTGTGTCTGAGGTTATTCAGAAAATTCTCTCATAGTTACAGATAGGACGAAAGTTGCATTAACATGTACGTAGGAAAGATGATCTTTCATATCATGTCAGCTGGCTTAAAAAAATAAAAAGCTAATCACCAGTTTTTAAAAGACTCTGTACCTTTACAGTGATAATGCATGACAAAAATACCTTTGTTTCATAGGTAACTTTCCCAATTTTCATCTCTGACAAAGCCATCAAAAGTGCAGTTCTTGCTTGGCCTGATGGTAATATTTGCTTCCAAATACTCACTGACCTTCTGCCCTCTTTAATCCCTCACCATCTCTACAAAACAGAGAAGACTCTGACTTTTGATTCTAATATCCACAAATTACGTTGTAGCTGACCTTCACTCATACTAAATAACTAACCCTAGAAGGCATTCATCTTCTTAGTGCCTTTATTACTAATTGATATTTGAAGTCTTTTTTTCCTTTGTTAGAAAGTCTAGGAATTAAAAAGCAGGCAGAGGTTTTAGGATGGGGCCTGGGGTGTATGAGGCCTTCTTCCTGGCCCTGAAAACAAATGTCTATTAGGGTGACTTATGACATTACAAGTGAGCAACAGTGGCTGGTCCCTGGTGTGTCCTGTACAAGCCCTGTTTTCTGGCGTAGATAAGTTTCTTTCCTTTCTCATGGACTTCCTCAAGTCAGCCAGCAACCTTTCCTCTCACTCTGGGCCTGAGCCCTTTGCCCACAGTCCCAAACCCAACCCACTGGTCTTACTTTCCTACTTATTTCTGCCTACAAATTCCCAGAGACTTATGTATATGCTGATTTCTGGCACAAATAATGTGTTTGGTGAATCTTTTAAAATATTTGAAAATATAATTCAAATCATCCCTTGTTCTCTACCTCAATGTTCTGGAACATTCTATGTATCCTATGTTATCTGAGTTTACAGAGTCTCAGACAGAGTATCCTCTCACTGGGATTATGTTCTTCACTAGGAGCCAATATTATGCAACAAAAACACCCAGTCCAAATTAAAATGACAGATTCCACAGGAGTGACCTTAAAGGCAGGCAAAATACCAATTTACTAATATTTGACTATGTTTTTTATTCTTTGATAGGAGTAGCTAGTACAGTGGCTTCTACTTTCAGCCTTGTACCTAATTGGTCCTTAATAAATATGTGCTAAATGTGTCCATGGGAGGCTGCTCAGTGACAAAGTATTAATGGTTTAACTTGCATACAACCTTCTCCATAATAAGCTGTCATCTGGGCGCCTGGTGAGACTCTTTCTTGCCCTGTCTGCCAGCCCGCGATTGGCACCTGGCAGGCCACAGGTCAGCAGAGAGCCATCTTCTAATGGAGTCAGGATACATGTATCCATGTTGGCTCTCAATTGTTCTTAAATTCTTGACTTCCATCCTTACCATTGCCTCAAGTCAGTTAGTTTCTGGCCAGAATCCTCACTGGGCCCTGGATGGGCTCCCTACCATGGCCTGTCAGTCTACAGAGATGGCCTCTCTCCTTGCTCCCTGGCCCAAATACAGCAGTTTGAATGGTTGTCCAAAATATTATAGGGTTGTAAAACCCATCCAAAACAATTGTTCACTTGACTAAAAGTATATACTTATTTATTCTCTTTCTTATTTTTTAATTCAATAGGAAGCAAGATGAAGATTTTTTGGAAATCTGGGAATATGGAACGCAGAATGATGAAATTAAGAGGCTATTTCATGGGTTAAGATGTTATACTTACAAATCTTTATGGGAAACCAAACGTTGTTATCCTTGTGTGTAGGTGAGTGTCAAAAATAAATGTTCACAACCCACAAATACCATGGACACCAACAGTTTAATGGCACAGAAATGTTCCTCTCCTGTTGCCACTTCACAGGGGCATATTTGGGATTCCAAACATTCACAGGAAAACAACTGCTAATTAAATTCCAAGACAGCAGGGGTGGAGCTAACTGTCAATTCTTTATATATTATACCTTTTCTGTTTTGGCCTCTTATTTTTAACCTTCAAAAGGTTAACATTCTAATGCATCAAGAAGAAAATATGGGGGAAAGAAACTACATTTAAACAAAAGATTGATATTCAGTACTGGTGTAAATCAATGACCGGCCTCAGACCTCCACAGCCAAGGGAAGGGTTAGCCACACAAGGCAACCTCCAGTACAGCTACAATGTACAAATGTTTTGGTTTTGCAATGTACAAGGTGGCCCTGGCAACCAACATTTCATGCCATATGCTTTTATTATTACTGAAACTAAATGATCTCTCCTAGCATGTCCTGGCTGGGTGACTTTAATCTTATATTCAAGGTTTGTGCTTTCTCCAAAGAAGAAACCTGATTTGGCAATTTTTTTTTTTTAATTTAAATGCATTTCAAGTCATAGTACATAAACAGAGCTCAGTTTTTCCATTTCTCTGGTTGCAAATCATAAAGAGTCACACTATTTGTGTCTTCATACATGCACCAGGGGTAGTAATGACCCATTCGATCAATCATCATTACTATTCCCGTTTCCCTTTCCTTCCTCCCCCCTCCCCGCTGCTGC
>CM053404.1:102590048-102606306 GCA_028644305.1 Xerus rutilus
CATGTAGACCAATGGTACAGAATAGAAGACACAGAGAGTAATGCACATAAATACAGCTATCTCATACTAGACAAAGGTGCCAAAAACATACATTGGAGAAAAGATAGCCTTTTCAACAAATGGTGCTGGGAAAACTGGAAATCCATATGCAGTAAAATGAAACTAAACCCCTATCTCTCACCATGCACAAAACTCAACTTAAAGTGGATCACACTTTGAGTTTAATCCTAGGAATTAGACCAGAGACCCTGTGTCTAATTGAGGAGAAGTAGGTCCAAATCTTCAATGCGTTGGATTAGGCCTCGAATTCCTTAACAAGACTCCTATAGTACAAGAAAAAAAAGCAAGAATCAATAAATGAGATGGACTTAAACTAAAAAGCTTCTTCTCAGCAAAATAAACTATCAATGAAGTGAACAGAGAGCCTACATTCTGGGAGCAAATTTTTGCCAAACACACAGCAGATAAAGCACTGATCTCCAGGATATATAAAGAATTCAAAAAACTTAACACCAAAAAAACCAAACAACCCAATCAATAAATGGGCTAAGGAGCTGAATAGAAACCTCTCAGAAGATGATATACAATCAATAAACATATATATGAAGAAATGTTCAACGTCTCTAGCCATCAGAGAAATGCAAATCAAAACTACTCTCAGATTTCATCTCACCCCAGTCAGAATGGCAGCTATCCAAAATACCAGCAACAATAAGTGCTGGTGAGGATGTGGTGAAAAAGGCACACTCAAACATTGCTGGTGGGACTGCAGACTGGTGCAACCAATCTGGAAAGCAGTATGGAGATTTCTTAAAAAACTTAGAATGGAACTACCATTGGATCCAGCTCCCACTCCTTGGCCTATACCCTAAAAACTTAAAAACAGCACACTACAGTAAAGCAGCCACTTCAATGTTTATAGCAGCATAATTCACAATTGCAAAATTGTGGAAGCAACCCAGATGCCCTTCAATAGATGAATGGATAAAGAAACTGTGGTACATATACACAATGGAATATTATTCAGCAATAAAAGAGAATAAAATTATGGCATTTGCAGGTAAATGGATGGAATTGGAAAGCATTATGCTGAGTGAAGTAAGCCAATCCCAAAAAACCAAATGTTGAATGTTCTCTCTGATTAGCGGATGTTGATTCATAAGTGGGGTGGGAATGGGGAACATAGGAGAAATGGCGCAACTTTGGATGCGGCAGGGGGGATGTGGGGGGAGGGAAAGGGGAATGGGTGTAGTAAAGATGGTTGATTGAGATGGTCATCACTACCCTAGGAGCATGTATGAAGACACAAATGGTGTGACTCTATCTGGTTTGCAACCAGAGAAATGAAAAAATTGAGCTCTATATATGTACTATGACTTGAAATGCATTTAAATAAATTAATAAAAAAAAAAGAGTCAGAGGCAGACAGCATAGAAGGATGGAGGACTCATGTAGAATAAGCAGCAGTGAGTGGGGGCTGAGGTGAAAACAAGGGGTGAAGTGACCGTCTACACTGAGTGCACTGGGCCTCTGTTAGTACAGCTTCCTTGTAGCTCTCACTACAGTCTGTGTGCATGACACATATTCACAGAGGTTCGTGATGATGAAATGCTTCATTCTCAAACCCACCCATTCCGCTGAGTCAAAGTGGAATAAACTGACCACAGCACATGGAAAACCCCAGTAACTCAGTCTTTACATCTGGAAAAACACTTAGAATTCTTATTACGTTGCAGCTCCTCCTCCCTGCCCTCTTCCCACAGTCCTGCCAGGCTGTAAGAGTACTCATTGCACTTCTTGTGAGTTGGACTTTTTTAAAAAGATAATTTCAGCTTTCAAATATGATTTACTCACAACATTTCTACAATTGCAGAGAAGCAGTAAGGTAAAGTCCATGCCAGCAGCCTAGAAACCAGTGGCTGGTGTTTAGCTCTTGCTCTGCAACTTAGGAGCTTTGAAACCTTGTACAAGACTCAAATTCCCAGAACCTCAGTTTTCTCATCTATTAAATAGTGATAAATCCATATTCCCTCACAGAGTTATTGAAAGATTCGAGTAAGACAAGAACCAGTTGTGTGACTCTAAGGCAAGTACTTAACCTCTTTGGATTTCAGTTTTTTCATCTACAGAATGAATAGGTTGCAATTAGGACTCTAAGTCATTTCTAGCTTGGAACCTGTTTATAGCTACATTGAGAATGGTTTGAAAAAATGTGAAGTACACTCAAATATATACACATTAAAAACATTATGAAGATAAAACAGATGAAAGAACTAATGTGCATATTTAGTATGCATTTTTGTAAATTCCTGCCATTTCTATTACTAGTTTTATTTGTGTACTTGACAACCACTGACCACCTGAAATCAAGGAGGCAAATAAGTTGTCTGAAAAGAGAATTTAGAATGAAAAGGACAGTGGCCCAGGAATGAAATGAATCTATAAAGAAGATGTAAGCAAAGCAGTCAGGAGAGGCAGGAGTGGAATTGGGATGAGACTATCATGGAAGCCAAGGGAAGACTGCTTGTGCTTCAATGGAGTGTGGTGAGTTCAGTGCAGCTCAGGTACCAACTGAATTTAGTAACATGGAGGCTACTCATGACATGAGCAAGGACTACTCTGCAGAGGGGGAGGAGGGGATGAAAGTCACAGATTGAGAGATGAGTGAATGGAGGTCTGGCAGTAGATGAGTGTGTGTAGACACTTGTTTGAAGAGTTTTGTTGTGAACAGGGTTAGAATTATATAAGTTAGAGTGAGAGTAATAGGAAACTTGATCTTTGGGAAACATGAGACTAATGTCTGAGAATTTGGGGGAGAGTGGTTTGAGGTCTCAAGAAGGAGTAGACCGTGTGAGACTATAAAGACTAGGCTTAAAAGACAACTCCTTTTCATCTCAAAAGAATTCCAAATATGCTCCTTGAAATGGAAGTTTTGGGGCAAATAACCATTTTTATGGAGGTATTAAATGCTAGACAGAAGTGCTAAGTATGAGAAAGAGGAAAGGAGGCTAGATCAGTGAAAACTAATGTTGCTTTCTGTACAAACTGCAAGTCTTCCAACATGAGGACAACTACCCTGCAACTGGTACCTCCCACAAGTTGAACCTGAATTTCCCAAACAAAAGATGCTTTCATTCCTCTGGGCTTTCACAGTACTCTATAAATCTCCATATTGTCTTTGGGCTACAATAGTCTCATCAATCCAAGCAAACTATATCTACTGCTAACTCGCTGGCTCCCCAAAGTCATTGTCCCTCGTTCACAGTTGTGTTGCACAGCATGTCATTCAATAAATGCAGTCTGTGAAACAGCTATTTAAATCAAAGAGGAAGTGTCATCTGGTGTATACAAATTACCTTTACACATGCAGAGGAAGACTCAGGGCACTGAATGAGGTATCTTTTCAAGAACAAAGGGTGTCCAGAAATAACAACACAACAACACACGGGCGGGTCATGCTTGAAAGCAACATGCTCTTTATGTGGACTGCGTGGACACTGTTTTGTAATTTTAAGAGAGCCTTGGGTAGCCTAGTAAAGTAAAATTCAAGGAAATAAAGCAACCTCCTCTTGTGCTCCTAAATTTCTTAGGTACAAAAGACAGATAATTACCTAAAAGCATTTTTCAAAATGAAAAAAATGGAAAAGTGACCTTTGAGTCTGTGACAGCCTATTCATGACAGTGTTTTTAGCATAAGCAAAGCTGTGTTCAGGCTTAGAGAAGCTCACAGGAGCCAACTTTTTCCCTTATGTACATACACCACAAACAAAAAGGACGAGTTTAACAGGCAACCAGAGCCCAATGGCTCATAGTCACCCTGGAGAGTATAAGGTTCTCCTGCTGGTAGACTTACATAAACCAAGAGGGAAAGAAATTATTTAAAAGAATAGTCCCTTTGCAGTAGGGGGTCAAGATGACACAGAAGAGAAGGCTATTTTCCAAACTACTCCATGGCTTGTTTTTAAGAACAGTAAAAAAAAAAAAAATTAAAATCAATCAATCAATCAATCTTATTGGGATTTAATAATGTACTCTCAGAATGGCCTAGGGACACAGAAGGTTTGATAGAATAAAAAAATAAATTAAGAAAGAAAAAAAACTCCACCATAGGCAGGCACTGGTGCCTACTGATGTGGATCCACTGTGGGCAGGTAAGAGAGAGAGACTAAGATCCTGCATTTCGGGTGGCACTGAGGCATATCTTGAAGGAAAGCAATTGGGACATTGTCGAGCTGATCCAGTGGGTGGGCTGTACTTTGTTTTCATGTGAAAGGGACACTGTGCATCTCCCAGTGACCTGCAGAGAGCAGGGTCAACTGCCATCTTTTTCCTCTGTGGTAAGGTAGCTGGCAGATGTGGCTCCAAAACCAAGCACCCTGACCTGTGTAATTCCAGCTGGGTCCAAAAACCTGACCTTGCAGCAGTTCACCATGTGACTCAGAGTGTTACTAGAAAGCAGGTGAAATTCTGCCCTGAACAGTGTTGTACCCAGGGGAATTCAAGACACTCACATCTGAGAAATCCTGAGTGTCTCTCACACTGAGTCTCCCCATTTGCAGGACTAGCTGGGGACTACACAGGACTTGATTGGGCTGATGGTGAGTGGGAGAGTGAATGTGCATTTTGGGACTGAGCCCAGGTTGGTGAGATATAGGAGCCACAGAGGTGGAGGGGAGCAAAGTATTGGTTTCTCCACCACTTTATCAGAACCCGGGGAGATTCAAACAGTACTGACACCCAGTGTGGAATGGAACCAGTGAGGCTCTAGAAAGAGGTATGCTGATTAAAAGCTTCTGGAACCATCATTCCAGAAAGTGCCAGGTGCCTAGCTAAATCCAAACCCCACCTCTAGGAACTCTGCTTTTGGGAAACCCTTTCATAGAACTCTACAGTGACTCCTTCCTGTGAGTGAAGTGGACAACACCCTCCAACCTGTCCCACCTCATACTGCTTAGAGGGGTGGCTGAGAACCAGCAACAATGAGGAGGTCCACAAAAAGCAGTATAGAGATTCCTCAGAAAACTTGCAAGGAACCACCATTTGACCCAGCTATCCGACTCCTTGGTGTATACACAAAGGACTTAAAATCAGCATGCTACAGTGATGCAGCCACATCAATGTTTACAGCAGCTCAACTCAGAATAGCTTTACTACAGAACCAACCGAGGTGCACGTCAACAGATAAATGGATAAAGAAAATGTGGTATATATACACAGTGGAGTATTACTCAGCCTTAAGGAAGAATGAAATTATGGCATTTGCTGGTAAATGGATGGAGCTCAAGAATATCATGCTAAGTGAAATAAGCCAATCCCAAAAAACCATAGGCCAAATGTTTTCTTTGACATGTGGATGTTAATTCACAATAATGGAGGGGGTTTTCTAGGGAAGAAGAGAGGTACTTTGGACTAGGCAGAGGGGATTGAATGGCGGGGAGGAGGCATGGGGGTAGGAAGTACAGTAGAATGAACTGGACATTATTATCCTATGTGCATGTATGTCTACACGACCGGTATATTTCTACATCATGTACAACCAGAAGAATAAGAAGCTACACTCCTTTATGTATTATGTGTCAAAATGCATTCTACTATCATGTATAACTTATTAGAACAAATAAAATTTTTTTGAAAATATCTCAACAATTGATTTGTTTTATTTAAAAAGAAAAATACAACAACAATGAAAAAGAAATAGCTAGAAAAAAAGTAGATTGGAAAAATCTGTTTGAAAAGTCCTCCTACCCAGTCCTGACCTCTGATAACCACTGGGATTACAACAAATTGCTAACATAACCATACACTTTCTCTTCTAAATACCCTTTGTGCCTTGTTCCTCCAAGGTATGTATGCATACTTCTTAGTCTTCAGGCACATGCTTGAATGAAGACAAAAGACTAGGAGGACTGGAGAGGACTTATGCAGTTTGTGGGCAAGGGATAGACAATCAACAGACTGGGAGCATCTTCTAGGGAAAGAATGTACTAGAGTGGACACCTGGAGTAAGAACTGCAGTTCTTATAGAAAAAAGCAATCTGAAAAACTAACAAAACAAAACAAAAATATTAATTCTACGAATACTCTCCAAAGCATTTAGAAAGATTTACTGGTTTTGGAAAAATGACAATGCTAGCTTATTTTACTTAGAAATCTCTTTAGATATATATCATTTGGGGCACCTGCTTAAGGTTATACATAGCCTGTCTGGAGCCATTTGGAATTCTGACTTGTCTTATATATACAGGCTCAGCTTTTTTACAGTTATAATGTCTGCTGACTGGTGAGGAGCCTGTCCTGCTGTGTTGCTTAATTATTATTCTTAAAATGCCTTCTCCGTACTTGCCTTATTAAAAGGCAGCAATTCATCAGTCTTGGGAGATGCTGACAAGGGAATGATGTCTGCCCAGCAACCACAGTGTCATAGGTGCTGAGAGTCATGCTAATTTGCCTCCATACTATGTGCATAGGTTCTTTTTTTAAAACTTTATTTTATTTATTTATATGCAATACTGAGGATTGGACCTGGTGCCTCACATGTGCAAGGCTAGTGCTCTACCACTGAACTACAACCCAGCCCCACCACAGGTTCTTAATGCAAAGAAAACTTTTATGTAAAAAATAATATATGAGAGAAATAGGGAAACCATTTTTGGGTATGCATATGTCTTATATAATCATATATTCAGAAATTGTATTTCCAAAACACCAAAGGGATTATAAAACTACATTCTAAAGTAAATAATACAAAAGTCAAATGATTAATAACCAGTTGACCATATGTCCTGCTATGCCTGGGATAGTTTGTGTTAATGCCTATTATCCCAGTGTCATTATTAAAAGCTCCTCTTTCAGTCTTATAAGCAGAACTATATGGTTGCCCTATAATAACTGAAGATGTAGACAAAATACA
Organism: Xerus rutilus; assembly: GCA_028644305.1. Lineage (NCBI taxonomy): Eukaryota > Metazoa > Chordata > Mammalia > Rodentia > Sciuridae > Xerus > Xerus rutilus. The sequence goes on from CM053404.1 coordinate 102,596,959, forward strand.
GCCCTTTGGATGAGTCAATCATGCCATTTGGGTATTTATTTAAACTCTGTTTCTTGGCAGCAATCACCAAGGGCAACACTTGGTGACACACATCTCTTATTTGATAAAAGTACACATGTACACATTTGCCTGTAAACGGTTTATTCTCAGAGCTTATTAACAGCAATGTTTTAAATGTTGAAATATGAACTACAAAATTCTGAATTTTGTATCAACAATTTACCAATAAATTTTCTGGGATCTGTTTCTTATGGCGACTATTAAAAGAGAATAGGCAATGTTCAGTTTTTCAAGGTAATTCTCTAAGCTCTAGGCTAAGGTGGGCTGAACAGCTGTGGGCACTTGGCCCCAAGTGCTCCTTGGCCTCCAGTTAATCCTGCTGCTGTTCTCATTTTTTAATGAGTGCATTATAATTATACATAATAGTGGGATTCAGTATGCAATATTTGTACATGCATATAACAATTTGCTGAATCTCATTCCTCAGTATCTTCCCTTTCCTCACCTCCCATTCCTGATCTGCTTGTTCTCTACTGATCTCCCTTCATTATTATTATTATTATTATTATTATTATTATTATTATTATTATTTCAGTATATTATAATTATATATAAAAGCTGGATTCATTGTGGCATATCAGGCATGGATATAGCAGAATTTGATAGATTTCATTCCCCAGTACTTCCCTGTATCCTCCTTCCTCCCTCCCTCTCAATTCCCTTCCTCTACTCTACTGATCTCCCTTCTATTTTCATGAGATCTCTTTTAAAATTCCCTTTATTTCCATCTCGCTAGCTTCCACGCATGAGGAGAAGCCTTCTACCCTGGCTTTCTGAGTTTACCTTACTGCACTTAACGTGACATTCTCCAGTTCTACCCACTTGGTGTGTCCCACTCTTGCACTCCTTGTGTCTAGACTGAGCTTTCTCTAGGGAACAAAACCCCTACCTTGCAACCCTCCTCTAGAAACTGGCTTAACTGCCTTCCAATTTGTTCCCCTATTGTGTGAGTCTTTTTTTTTTTTGGTTCCCTGCCTTGTCCTTTCTCTCAAGTTCAGGGAACATCTTTGCCTGAAACTGAACCTCTCTGACCTGGACTCCCAGCCACCATGAGGCATCCAATTTGCTTGTGTTCTCAACAATAAGGACAGACACTAAGGATTTCTCATCTTTGAAGAGTTGACATCTAGTACAAAGCCTGGCACATAGTAGATCCTCAACAAACAGCTGTTAACTTAATGAACAACAAATGAATGCAGAAGCTTCCTTCTGATTGGAGCTGTTTCCTTCCATTTCCCCTCGGGCTCTCTCCAATATCAGCAGGGTTTGAGGAACCAATGTTCCTATATGTTAACCTTGGATGAGTTAACAAAGGTACAGAGCTTAAAGAATCACGGGACAGTTGGTGTGTCCTTAACGGGGCAGCTGCCTAGGGTTGTACAGAATGGGTTTCACAGTGTGAGCAGGACCGAAAGTCACACAATGCCTGTCTCCAACACCAGGTTCCAGAGGGCAGCCTAAAGGAGACAGTTCTTCATTATTTCCTCTCTAATTTGTGCAGAGAGGGCCATTTTGCAACCATCCTCCCAGTGAGAGCATCTTTTCCTAACTTCGCACAGTGCTCATGTGTGCTGGAAGAGCTCTAGTAAGGCTAACCCTCCCACAAGAACACAGTATGAGTGAGTTTTAGCAAGTGTAACTGTTCAGGAATAAGTATCCAGAAAGAAGGAATCTACTTTTGTCTTTTGCACTTATTACAGGTAAACCTCAGCATCTTTCCTCTATAATTTCATGTAGACAGACTTCATCAGAATTTGAAAGCAAGCATCTAGCACAGTAGCTAACTCAGATGTTTTTTATTATATATTATATGAAAGCATTTTTCCCAGGACAACATAAAATGTAATTTCCCCCATTTATTTATATATTTTCTGCATGCAGCTAAAAGAAAAAAATGCATTTCCAAGATGCAAAGAAAAGACTGTGTACTGTTTTCCTTTTCACTAAAACTTCTTATAGAAGTTTCCTGATTTTCATGTATAGAGTTCAACACATAACTTAATTCAGCCTCTATGAAGCACTCACTCACTCATTCACACTCAATCACTCACAAGATGACTCAAAGAATGAGGAAGTATGTTTTTCTATATAACGAGATTCTTTCAGAGAATGTCAAAGACTTAACTGTGAACTTTCCTGAATGTAAACACTGTTCAAATGGCCAGAAGAATTTCATCTATGTCTATAAAAGGTCTCAAACAATAGTTCTTGCTGTATTTGGCAGGCACTAAAATCTTTTCTTCTATGTATGTAGACCTGCAAAAGCTTTTATCAGCTCAGGAGATACACAATTATAATGACTTTCATAATAGCAATAACAACACATAGACCAGAGTACTGTTAATGGCAAGTAGTATCACAAATTACAAGTAACATTTACACTTAAAGTCTTCAAGAATAAAGAAATGTTTTAAGAGGTAGTTTAAAATATTAGGCTGATGATTTCCATTTTGTGTATGAGCTTAAAACTTACAGAGCCATTGATTTCTTTAAATGGATTTTATTATGATCACAGATAAATTTAATATTTTAAATCGAAAGGAATGACATCAGTTAGCTAAAATAAATATTTTTCCAATTTAAAGTTTTATTCTTTTAAACCATCAAATGCAAATAAATTTAAATTGATGCTGGGAATTATAAAATTTAATGGAGCTATATGCTAATGAACCAAATTATATAATTATTACAGAAATGCCAAAGGTCTTTCTTCAACCATCTGCAGATTTTGCAGACAATTTATTATCACTATTATCAGCCCATTTCATACAGCAGTTAACCCCTGGACTTTTTTCTTCTACCACTGCAGAAGGATTGTACATTTCTAGGAAATGATCTGTGAAGAGTGCACAACAGGTCAGAGGATATTGAGATTTTATGTTGGGTTTTCTGTTTTCAAATAGCCAGTATCAAATTAGAATAAGATGTTCTTCAGCCCTGTGGGGTGGGGTGAGGAAGTCGAGGAGACAACAGGGGGTGGGGCAGGGTTTCTGTGCCTGAGTTCAAGTTTCTGTGTGACATCCTTTCTCATGCGGCCATGTCCAGGGATGTGAGCAAGGTCCGCTCTCCCCAAATCACAAGGACACTAGAATTTGAAGGAATGTCTCAGTCAAATCCCTGAGAAAAGGAGCTTAGAGGTTCCTCAGAGCTCCTGGGATACAGGAGAGCCCAGAGGACTTCCCAGAGGATTTATTCCACATTTAAAAAAAAAAAAGGCCTAACATTGAGAGCGGGCAGTGGCATTTTCTGGAGATCACCATTGGCCACATGGACCCAGCCTTCTGGAGAAAGAGCCTGAGGATTCAGGTTCCTGGAAGGAGCTGAGTTGGGCAAAGGAATTAGAATAATTCCTCTAAGAATAGCAAGAAAATATTTAAAAACAGTTCTTTCTTCCTTGGTTCTCTTTTCTTAAGGAAAGAGTTCTAGAAATGCAGACCTGTCTTTTCAAGTTCTAGTTCTAGTTCTGTCATGAAGTAAATGCATAATCTTAAGTCAATCATTAACTTCTTCTGGAGCTCAACTTATTTGAAGTTGGTGATGACATTGATTACTTGTATTTTAATATTTGTATACTTGTATTTTCACATTGAAATATGTTCTATGTATGGTTCATCTCATTTATCTTTATAACCTCTCTTTTAAGTCTTATCATTCTCATCTGAAGAAACTGAGGCTTGTAGAAGTATACTAAGATGCTGATGGTCACACAGTACAGAGGGGGCACAAAGTTCAAAGGCTACTCTGTCCAATTCCAGGGTTGGTTCTTTTATGAGTTATACTACACTGTCCATGATTTTCACAATAATAAATAGGCATGAATCTTTTTTGAAATGAGCCATTTGTTTGAGACCAGAATAATAAAACATATAATCTACAGCTTTGCTCATTGTAGATGGCTCCTTACTCCAACTTTTGTAGGTCATATTTTCTTTCTTAGCATCTGGTTGGAGGGAATTACCAAACTAACTGGTCGTAGACCAGGACATCCATTGGCCTACACTTTATAAGCAGGCAGAATCACTGTGCATTAAATGTATAATAGGCCCCTGGTGCTTCCAACTTTGGTGAAGTGAACTGACTGGTACATGGCTTACCTCTTTAGAAAGACCTAGCTAGTCCTGCATCTATGAGTGGTCAGATTGGGTTTTTGGCAGATATGACCTAGACAGCATGGAAGGGATGCAAGAAGCCCAGCTTTGATCTTTAGGCCCACATTTCTCTTTCTGTTTGTATTACTCCTACATTGAGGATAACTGAGGACTGATTCATTTTCTAATAAAAGAACCCAAATACATTGGTACTTTGGGTCCCATTTGGCTAATTATCTTGAATATGAAGTTCCTCTGTTTTGGAATCCTGTGTTGATAAAGCATAAGTGGTAGTAGACATCCCTAGGTCCTAGACTACTATCACCAGACATCCTCAAATCTCCAGGCTTCCTATGACAAGTACAGAGATGAATCAATAGCTTAAAAACTGTTCATAAAAGAAAACCCAAGATGGCTTCAACTTTGAATTCTACAAAACATTTGAAAAATTAATAAAATTTCTCACAAACTCTTCCAAGAAATAGAAAAGGAGAGAAAATTTCTCAAGCAATTCTAGGAGGCCAGCACTCCTTTGCTACCCAAACCACAGACATCATATAAGAATAAAGGGTATGTGTGTGTGTTTGTGTGTGTGTATTTTTGAGTACAGGTGTAAAAATCCTCAACAAAATAATAGCAAACCAGATCCAGCAGTATACATAAAACAGGATTATACATTGTGACCAAGTGAGCTTTATCCTCAAAATACAAAGTTGGCTTAACACATGAAAATCAACTAATGTAATAAACCACATTCGTAGAATGAAGGGGGGGGGGATCCTATAGGATCACCTTAATAGATGCATAAAAACACTTGCTAAATTTAATACTACTTTATGATAAAAATGCTCAAAAAACTAGGAACAGAAGGTACTCCACCAACCTGATAAACATATCTATTAAAAAAACACAACTTATATCATACCTAATGTTGGAAGACTGAATGCTTTTCCCCTATTTACAAAGGGCAAGAATAGGATGTTCATGTCTCATCCATTCAACACTGTACTGGAGAATCTAGCCAACACAATTAGGCAAGAAAATGAAGTCAAAGGCACCAGATGGGAATGAAGTCAATTCTCTTTATGTTCAGATGGAATTGTTTTGTGTAAATAAATAAATTTAAATGGTTCCACTAAAAACTATAAGAGCAAGCTCAGCAACATTACAGGATATAAAAAAATGTATGTCCGTAATACTAGGTATGAACATCTAAAAATGAAATTTAGAAAATAATTCCATGTTATGATACTTATCAAAAAGAATTAAAGAGTTCCAAACCAATACTCTATAATCTACAAAAACTCCTTGAAAAGATTTAAGGAAGATCTAAATCAGAGGAAGGGCATCCATGTTCATGAATCAGAAGACTCAATCCTAGTTAGGTGGTATTCCCCAAACTGATGTACAGATTTAATGTAATCTCTATCAATATCCCAGCTGTCTTCATTGTAGAAATTGGCAGGCTGATTCTAAAATTCCAAAGAAAATGCAAGGGACCTAGAATACCCAGAACTATTGAAAAAGAAAACAAAGCTAGAGGACTCAAGCTTTCTAATTTCAAAACTTACCATAAAGCTGTAGTAATCTAAATAGTATGGTACTGACATAAGGATAAATGTAGACATCAATGGAATAGAATCAAGAGTCCAGAAACAACTCCTCAAATTTATGGTCAATGGATCATTGACAGGGATGCTAAGCCAACTCAATTGGGAAAGAAGAGTCTATTCAACAAACAGTGCTGAGACAACTAGATGGTCAATAGCAGAGTATGAATTTGGATTCCTACCTCGTTACATACAAAAACTAGCAAAAAATGGATCATAGACCTAAACACAACACCTTAAAGTATAAAACTCTTAGAAGAAACATGGCGATAAATATTTGTGACCTTGAATTAAGTAATGGCTTTTTAGATATGACACCAAAAGTACAAGTAATCAAAGAAAAAAAATAGATAAATCAGGTATCAGCAAAATTAAAAACATTTATGCTTCAATGGGTACAATTAAGAAAGTGAAAATATAACCCATCTAAAGAGAAAAAACATTTGCAAACAATATGATAACTGTTACTATATAAAGACCTTTGATAACAAATCAGTAAAAAGACAACCCAGTTGAAATATGTGCAATAGATTTGTTTTTTAAAATTTTTTAAATTTAAAAAAAAAATTTTTAAATTTATTCTACTTAGGTATACGTGATAGCAGCATGCATTTTGATTCATTACACACAGATGGAGCACAACTTTTCATTTCTCTGGTTATACGTGATGTAGAATCACATCATATATGCAGTCATGCATGAAACTAGGGCTATGATGCCCATCTCATTCCACCACCTTTACTGTCTCCATACCCTCTCCTCCCTCCCTCCCCTTTGACCAAAGTTTCTCCATTCTTCTCGTGTCCTCTCCTCCATTAAGGATCAGCTTGCACTTATCAGAGAGAACATTCGGCCTTTGGGTTTTGGGGATTGTCTTACTTTCCTTAGCATGATATTCTCTAACTCCATCCATTTACCTGCAAATGCCATAATTTTATTCTCTTTTATTGCTGAGCAATATTCCATTGTGTATATATACCACAGTTTCTTTATCCATTCATCTACTGAAGGGCATCTAGGTTGGTTCCACAGTTTAGCTATTGTGAATTGAGCTGCTATAAACATTGAAGTGGCTGCAGCACTGTAGTTTGCTGTTTTTAAGTCTTTAGGGTATAGACAGAGGAGTGGGATAGCTTGGTCACATGTGGTTCCATTCCAAGTTTTCTAAGGAATCTCCATACTGCTTCCAGATTGGTTGTACCAATTTGCAGTCCCACCAGCAATGTATGAGCGTACTTTCCTCCTACAACCTCGTCAACACTTACTGTTGTTTGTATTCTTGATAATTGCCATTCTGACTGGTGTGAGATGAAATCTTAGAGTAGTTTTGATTTGCATTTCTCTGATTGCTAGAGATGTTGAACATTTTTTCATATGTCTGTTGAGTGTATATCTTCTTCTGAGAAGTGTCTATTCAGCTCCTTAGCCCATTTATTGATTGGGTTTGGTTTTTTTGGTGTTGTTTTTTGAGTTCTTTATATATCCTAGAGATTAGTGCTCTATCTGATGTGCGTGTGGCAAAAATTTGTTCCCAGAATGTAGGCTCTCTGTTCACTTCATTGATTGTTTCTTTTGCTGAGAAGAAGCTTTTTAGTTTGAATCCATCCCATTTATTGATTCATGGTTTTACTTCTTGTGCTATAGGAGTCTTGTTAAGGTCCTAATCTGACATGATGAAGATTTGGGCCTACTTTTTCTTCTATTAGGTATAGGTCTTGGGTTTAATTCCAAGGTCCTTGATCCACTTTGAGTTGAATTTTGTGCATGGTGAGAGATAGGGGTTTAGTTTCATTTTGCTGCATATGGATTTCCAGTTTTCCCAGCACCATTTGTTGAAGAGGCTATCTTTTCTCCAGTGTACATGTTTTGCACCTTTGTCTAGAATAAGATAACTGTATTTGAGTGGGTTTGTCTCTGTGTCTTCTATTCTGTACCATTGGTCTACATGTCTATTTTGGTGTCAGCACCATGCCATTTTTGTTACTATAGCTTTGTAGTATAGTTTAAGGTCTGGTATTGTGATGCCTCCTGCTACAGTTTTCTTGCTAAGGATTGTTTTGGCTATTCTGGGTCTCTTATTTTTCCAAATGATTTCATGATTGCCTTTACTATTTCTACAAGGAATGACATTGGGATTTTAATTGGAATTACATTGAATCTATATAGTACTTTGGGTAGTATGGCCATTTTGACAATATTGACTCTACCTATCCAAGTGCATGGGAGATTTTTTCACCTTCTAAGGTATTCTTCAATTTCTTTCTTTAGTATACTACAGTTTTCATTGTAGAGTTCTTTCATCTCTTTTGTTAAATTGAGTCCCAAGTATTTTATGTTTTTGAGGCTATTGCGAATGACGTAGTTTTCCTAATTTCTCTTTCAGAGGGTTTATCACTGATGTATAGAAATGCATTCAATTTATGGGTGTTGATTTTATATCCTGCTACTGTGCTGAATTCATTTATTAATTCTAGAAGTTTTCTGGTAGAATTTTTTGGATCCTCTAAGTATAGAATCATCTTGTCGGCAAATAATGACAGTTTGAGTTCTTATTTTCCTATTCATATCCCTTTAATTTCTTCCATCAGTCTAATTGCTCTGGATAGCATTTCAAGGACTATGTTGAATAGCAGTGGTGAAAGAAGGCATCCCTGTCTTGTTCCCATTTTTAAGAGGGAATGCTTCCAATTTTTCTTCATTTAGGATGATCTTGGCCTTGGGTTTAGCATAGATAGCTTTTACAAAGTTGAGGTATGTTCCTACCATTCGTAGTTTTTCTAGTGTTTTGAACATAAAAGGGTGCTGTGTTTTGTCAAATGCTTTCTCTGCATCAATTGATAAAACCATATGATTCTTATCTTTAAGTCTATTGATGTGATGGATTAAGTTAATTGATTTTCTTATGTTGAACCAACTTTGCATCTCTGGAATGAACCTCACTTGATTATGGTGCACTATCTTTTCAATATGTTTTTGTGTGTAATTTGCCAAAATTTTATTGAGAATTTCTGCATCTATGTTCTTCAGGGATATTGGTCTGAAATTTTCTTTCTTTGATGTGTCTCTGTGTGGTTTTGGAATCAGGGTGATACTCACCTCAAAGAATGAGTTTGAAAGGGTTCCTTCCTTTTCTATTTCATAAAATAGTTTGAGGAGTATTGGTATTAATTCTTCTTTGTAGGTCTTGTAGAACTCAGCTGAGAATCCATCTGGTCCTGGACTTTTCTTGGTTGGTAGGCTTTTGATGGCATCTTCTACTTCCTTGCTTGAAATTGATCTGTTGAAGTTGTGTATGTCCTCTTGGTTCAGTTTGGGTAGGTCATATGCCTCTAGAAATTTGTCGGTGTCTTCAGTGTTTTCTATTTTACTGGAGTATAGATTTTCAAAATAGTTTCTAATTATCCACTGTATTTCAGTATTGTCTGTTGTGATATTTCCTTTTTCATCATGAATTTTAGTAATTTGGGTTTTCTCTTTCCTTCTTTTTGTTAGGGTGGCTAAGGGTTTGTCAATTTTGTTTATTTTTTCAAAGAACCAGCTTTTGGTTTTGTCAATTTTTTTGAATTGTTTTTTTTTTTTTTGTCTCAATT
>CM053404.1:102606406-102630233 GCA_028644305.1 Xerus rutilus
TGTCCCTGAGATTTTGATATGTTGTATTGGAGTTTTCATTTACCTCTAATTTTTTTTTAATCTCTTCCCTGATGTCTTCTGTTATCCATGTGTCATTCAATAGTATATTATTTAGTTTCCAGGTATTAAAGTATTTTCTATTTTTTAATCTGAAATTGATTTCTAATTCCATTCTATTATGGCAGATAGGATACAGGGTAGTATCTCTATTTTTTTGTATTTGCTGACTTGCTTTGTGACATAACATATGATCTATTTTGGAGAAGGATCCATGTGCTGCTGAGAAAAAAGTGTATTCACTCATTGATGGATGGAATATTCCATATATATCTGTTAAGTCTAAATTATTGGTTGCTTTGATTGAGTTCTATGGTTTCTGGGTTTAGTTTTTGTTTGGAAGATCTATCCAGTGGTGAGAGAGCTGTGTTAAAGTCACCAAGTATTATTGTGTTATGGTCTATTTGAGCTCACTTACAGAAACAAAAGATTTAACCTTCTAGAAAACACCAAAGAATGTTCCAGCTTTTACCATTTCTTTGTGGGACCTCTGAAAAGCTTTAAGTAACTAAATTAATTATACTTTCATTTATTGATTCACTGATGCAATAAGAATTTATTGAGCACCAACCAGGTATCAGATTTCCAGACAGTACTGGTAGTGCTAGGCACAGTGGAACATAAATTCTGGTCTTGAGGACTCTATCTTCTGGTATGCATCAAAGTGAGAGATCAGTGTGATCAGGGTGAGGGATGCCAAGAAGGGATGGTGGTGTTCTACTGGGACAGGCTGGAGCCTCAGAGGACTTAGAGAGACACTAGCCCTTAGCCCTGTAGGAGGAAACAGAGTGGGTGTGGGCTGTCCAGCAGAAGCAATGTGAGTGAAGGCATGCAGGGCCCAAGACTGCATGTTTAAGGGCTGTGTGGACAGTGCTCTAACTTCACTCTTCTCATTCTTCTTAGAGCCATCTAATTTCACTTTGTTACTCATAAAGTGCAGAAAAAATAAAAATACTCTGGGCCAGATTAGATTTTTTCTCCAACAGTTAATACAGTTCTGATGTTGAGTATTGTGACTTGAGCAGCATATAAAAAAGTGTACTTGATATAATCTGGGAAGAGAAACATAATTTTCATCCCTTCATACCTGTAAAATAATTTGATATATTTATGTTTATTTATTCCTCTTTATTTTCCCCCTTTTTCTTCCCTCTGACTTTAACAGATTCTATTTTAAAAATTAGATTAGGTAGAAGCAGAGGTGGACTGCACAATTTTTTGGCTTCTGTATTCTAAATCACTGTTAGCAAACTTTTTCTGTACAGGAACAAATAGTAAATATTTTACTTAGACTTTGTGGGCCATATGGGTCTTTGCTGAAATTAACTGTGTAGCTCCCTTGTAATGCAGAAACAACTGCAGGAAATACTGTGTGAGTGTGGCTGTGTTTCAATAAATCTTTACTCATTGACACTGAAATCTGAATTTCGTATCATTTTCACATGTCACCTAAAATAGAGTTCTTCTTTTGATTTTTTTCAACTGTTGGAAATTTTAAAAGAAAAAAAATTTATACTTTGTGGGCCCTGCAAAACAGATGGTATAATTTGCCAGTTCCTGTTTTAAATACTTAGCATCTTTAGGGGAACCTACAAGAATTTGCAGAGCAAGGAAGCAAATTTGGCAACATAGCGATTTTGAAAAAGTTTAGAAGAGAATGGGGCTTCATTTCTTGATGCTGTTCCTACCCAGGTCAGAGGAAAGAGAGATTCGTAAATCTTAACAGTGTTCTGCCATTCCCCCCAGCCTGAACAATTCCACTGTTGCTGTCAAATTGTCCTATTAATGAGATTTCAGTCTTCTCTCAATTAGAGGCTAAGGCTAAATTGGGCCAGTGTAGTCTGCTCCTAGGTGAGGCCCAACTCTTGTTCACCTGAGCTCCTGCTGTCATGGGTCCCCCATCAGCATTATCTATACACACTGGTAAGCATTTGGTCTGAGCTTTAATGAGCAGAGAATTATCTGTATTCTTCTTTAAGAATATAACCTCCATTTGGTTAACCAAATGTTTCAAGTTAATTCTGCCTTTCTCTAGAGCACAACCTCCATTAAAACTAGTCTTTTGGCCCCAGAGAAGCCATGGGATAAAAAGGAATACAAACATGGGCCTCTAAGTTAGAGACCTAGGAAAACATCTCAGCCTTGGACACATGACTTAACTCTAACTTCAGAGTGGGAACAGTAATATACCTTAACCGGTGGCTATAATGATCCTATGAGAGAAGCAGCTAGTGCCTACTAAGAAGTCAATAAAAGAAACACACTGCTAGGATGGAGAAGCTCTTCATGGTGTATTTTTAATGTTCTGACCTTGTCTTCATTGTTGCTTTCCATAGAAAGGCCTGAGGATCAGTTTATCATCTACTTTGTATTACAGAAAAAGAAATGAAAACCCAGAGAGCTGAAGCGACAGCTTAAAGTCACACACGAGTGGTGGTACCAGGACAGGAATCTGGCTCTCTTAATTCTTGGCCTGGGGAGATTTGTCTGTGCTCTGCTACTTCATTGAAAATTCTGAATTCTTGTCACAAAAGCCTTTCATTTGATTGTTAAAATGTCTCCAAATAGAAAGAACATTGACCCAAGACTTCTGGCCAGCCTTGACTATATTTTTATTTATAACTTCTAAATATAGTGAAATGACAAGAATTTGTTAGTAGTTGTTGAAGTTCTCAGACTTATTTGTCTAGAATATTCCTGTTGTAAGCTCACTGGCACCCTCCTGTGGGTGGCAGAAATAGTAACTCTGGTCAAATTAAGAAGTCTGGAGCAATTTAGTGCTTAAATATAACAGGATAAATAAGTGCCAAATAACATAATAAAAGTCATTATATTATTTTAATCCATGGCCAAAGCCTATAGGAAAATATTTGTCTCTCTCTGACCAAGTCTTTAAGGAGACTACTAGGTTATAATGGATGTTTTTCTTAGGCTTCTTTTACAATACAACTATCTGTTACAATGAAGAAAAATGTTTGACTTAAGTAGTGGCTATAGTATCTTAAGTCTTTGTAGGTTTTCATCCAATATACATGAGTTTGAACAATAGAGCATTCGGGGACTCTGTGTGCCTCTAGAATACGTAAGGATGAGAGTCCTCCCAGGGGATGGTTAACCTGCATCTTCTTCCAAAATGTCTTCTATCACTTTGTAAGCTCATAACTCACCTGTGGAGTGTAAGAATGAAGACACAGTAGTAGAGAGAAGCTGATGAGCTGCACATGTATGGTCAGGGGCTGTGCACATCCATTCAAGTGGGTGGGTTAACTTAGTGAGTTGGATCAGTGGAAGTTCTAATGCTTCTTTTGTGTTATCAGGTTGGCCTAAGTAATAGTCATTGCTAGACTGCCCCAAACAAATAGTATAGATACCAGTACTGACTATTAGGGATAAAAGTAATTGGATTTTCTTTTTGTGCCACAAGTAAGAATGTATTTAGGAATGATAGAGGCCCGTTGAAAGGACAAGGGAATTGATCTGAAGGGATGCCCACTGGCTAAATCTGGAATAATTTGAGCATTAAATAAATAAGCTTAATAATATACTAGAGCCTGTTAAATGAGACAGAAACCCATGAGGTGATATTAATAAAAACAAATGGAGAAGGGAGGACAGTTCCTTACCTCAGAATGCCAACTAACGAATATAGAAGGAGAATGTTGGAAACAGAGAATTCATCAGGGGCAATCAAACCAGTAATAATTGATTCAAGCAAGAATATAAATGACAGATAAAACTAATGGATAAAAGGTTGATGAAACAAGATATTTACACAGTCTTATAATACATGTATAAGTTATAATGGGAAATAATAGTAACTTCACAGTGGAGAAATAGTGTATAAAATAGCCTAATCAAATGTTCAAAGTTAACACTGCGTGTAATGGGACAAACTGACATAATATGTCACCTAATAGGACACAGTGAGGACACAGCACTTCTGTGATAGTCTTGCTAAAGGTACAGAAACTGAATCCAAAGTGAGCAACCATCAGATAAGCCCAAATCAAAAGATATTTTAGAAAATAACTGGCCTAAATTCTTCAAAAATGTCAAGCTCATCACTATGTTTATACATATACACTTTCATATTCTCTCCATCCATCCATCCTTGAGCTAGGCCTGGGTGAGAACAGAGCTATGATCAGAATCGTGAGAGAGGTTCCCGTTTTACCTGGAGAGCAATCTGAGCCTTATTCCCACCATTAAGCCAGAGGTGTGACAGAGATATACAACTGGTTTTTAAACTTATAAATAATTATGGGCTATAAAAGGGAAAATATTATATTTTAGGATCAATAGAGCCAGAGTTATAGTAACAGCTACTATGGATTGCTGTGAAACAGTCCTTAAACATTGTTAAAGATTCTGTGGGCTCACCTAACCCAAACAAGATTAGAATACATGTTTATTTCTGATGTGATGTCAGGTTTTCTCTTTATTGTCCATCTTGGATGTCAACATGAAGTTGACGTAATGCTGACTCACAATCCAATGTAGCACTTTCCCCTTCAGCTAACACAAAACCTATTTAAGTCTCAGATTTTCCTACTAGGGCTTTACAGATGTTGTTCTTTATGGAAAGGTTATTAAACTCATGCCAGCAATGTGAAATGTAAGCATTTTAATAGTCCTAATGTACTTCTTAAAACACATATCTAAACTAATGAAAATTATCCAGTATTAGTAAGCTTTTTTTTTTTTTAAAGGGGGAAAATCCACTGAATCCTAATGATACCATAGGATTGTCAGGGAAGAATTGGCATATTTTTTTAGAACCCTGGAAAGTCTCATACGAAGACTGCACGAGCATGTTTATTTCTACCCCATATAAAGTTGCAAAGTGAAGGATATATTTCTTTAATTACATTCCAGAAATTAAATGAAAGATAAAATTAATGGATGCTAAATCACCATTGGCCTAAGTACCCAATTGCATCTCAAAGGGATTATTTTTTCATGAATGTTGTGCTGACTGTAAAACAAAATAAACCTGGTAACAGTCTTGGATGGCAAAAATTCCTAATCTGGAAGAAAGATCATTAGCTATCACCTGGAAGGGGCTGGATCTACCTGTCAAAAGCACCCCAATCTCCCCCATTACAAAAATCACATTGTCATATTTTACTTATTCAGTATTGGGAGGTGAGGGGAGTTTCTGTCTTCCATCCCCATTTCCTGTGTTTCAGGTTAGTGGGACTAATGCAGATCTCTCTTACCTAACATTAGGAGTGAAGAAATTGCCTAGGTCTAACCTATTGGAATATTCTATCCCTTGGGCCACAGTGACTGGCTCAGAGATGAGCATGTGACCTGGCCAACCTATTGGAGCACTCTACTGAAATTACAGGGAGAGAAAAGCCCCTTCTGTTAAGATTGGCAGTGATGAGAACTATGTATTGCTCAAAGCTACCAGGGCCACTCTGCCACTTGATGGAGAATTGTATTGTGAGCAGGAAACCACTCCAGAGAAAAGCAGGGCAGAGAGGAGAGAGAATAGGTTTCATGACATGTGTTCAGCTCTTGGTTTGATCTGTGCTTCAGGCCCTGGGACTTCTTGGTTCTATGAGCAAATGTACTTCCTTTTGTAACTTAAATTACTGAGATGAATTTTTGTCACTTTCAATGCTCCTGATAAACATCATTTTACATACCTATTCATTTCATAATAATCTGGAATCACAAGATACTAGGAATTGGAGAAAGTTATTCTTTTATCTAGTAGCCTACCCCTCACATTTCATATTTATTGTCTGAAGTCATAAACGACACATAGCCTAGCTGCATCATGAGTCAAGATTATAATCAGCACAAAGGTCTTGTCCTGTGAGATCTACTAAACAGAGTCCATGGTGAACTTGAGCAAAGAAAACAGAGCATAGAAACTGAAAACTTGCTGATGTATTTTTTAAGTTAAAATAAATTTGAGAACTATTGGATTAAACAAAGCTAAAGAAGTTTCTTTTTAGTGGGAATTCTCAAAATCAGGTATTTACTAGTCATAACTTCATCTCTAATAGACTACTAAGTTTTACAGTGTTTTCCAACAGCATAAACATGGATTCTTACTAGGAATGCATTTGAGAACACACTTGAAGAAACATTAGGCTCTATGTATTTCTGAAAACATAGCGTGTTTTATCTGGTCCTGAGCATTTTGCCTGATTTCTCCCTTCTCCTTGGCATCTGACCATTTTCTTTGTGGTAAGGATCATCATAACTCTCTCACTTGCTTGTAACTCTACTTCCTTATTTCAATTACTGGCTAACTACCCACCATTATCTCAAACTCAGTGTATTCAAGATGCCTGATCCTTCTTCTCTCCAGCTTTACTGGTTCCTTTAGTACTCTGCCATTTGCCAAACACCCAAACTAGAAATGTCCATAACATCTGCCTCCATGAACACTTAGCCAGTCTTCATCAGCTCACACCCAGTCATCATCTTGGCTTCACATTTGCCCCATTTCACTGGGGGTTCTTTCCCCCATTATCCATCTCTATCCCAGACACCTTCCTAGCACAGCTTAGCATCAGACTTTTCCTATTCAATGAGCTTCAACAACTCCCAGTCTTAGGGAACCTGAAAACCTCACTGGGCTTTCATACAGTCTGCTTTTTTCTCTGCCTGTGGATCCTTATCAAACAACTGCCCAAGGAGACCTTTGCCTTTGTCAGGTTTGTCTTATAATAGGCTAAAGTATGTACTGAGGACATACCGGGGTTGCCTAGAAGGTGAGCTTCCTTCTTTTTCGGGGGTACTGAGGATTGAACCCAAGGGTGCTTAACCACTGAGCCACATCCCCAGGCCTTTTTTATATTTTATTTAGAAACAGGGTCTTGCTGAGTTGCAAAGTGCCTCACTAAATTGCTGAGGCTGGCTTTGAAATGGCAATATTCCTGCCTCAGTCTCCTGAGATGCTGGGATTACAGGAAGGTGCCACCATGCCCCACTCCTTCACTTTTATAAATGCCCTGTGTCAGCATTTCTGTGGTGAAATTAACCAATACCCTGTTTTCTCCAATTTTCCAGTCCACATGTTTCTAGTGCTTAGACCCAGAACTCACCCCTACCTCTGTTCTGTTCTGAGCTCAGCTACCTTCTTGGGATGGTTGATGCTGAGCCTGGATTTGCCCTTGGGGCTTTGTGCTTAGCTGGATTTACTCATTGCTCCTGTGGCAACTGCTTCCAGGTCATCACTGTATTTGTGGTGATCGAAGCTGTGGCACAAGTCTTCCTCTTATTAAGGAAACATATTGTGCTCATTCTTTCACTTAAGTTTGCAGTCATGTTTTTTTGGAATGCAATGCTGGAATGCCTTTCCCTCTTCTTTTAACTATCTAAATATATCCACTTAAAAAGCCCAGCCTAAGCTTCATCTCCTTTGCTCACAGACCCATCTCCTGTGAGCCACTACAGCACTGGGGCCCAGATGCCCTCATTTAACATTGAACTACACATTTTTTGGCATTTGCTGCTAGTTCATGATTTTCAGTCTTGTCTCTCCAATTATATAGAATAAGCTCCCCAAGAATGAAAACCATGATTGATATTTTGGTATTTCCCTGTAGGGCCTATCCTGGCAGGTCCACAGTAAGTGCTCCACCAGAACAAGCTGGCTAATGATTTTCAAAGGACTCAAATATCTATTGTTTGTCCAGGATTTCTTTAATTCAATAGATGACAACCAGCCAGTGACACAGCTTGGATCACCATCTTCTCCCTAGGAAATTCTGGTTTGTTAACCTTGCTGGAGCCAGGCCTAGATTATAAACACTATTGTTATATGGTTATAAATAAACTAGAAATACTGGCACAGGGGGAACCCACAGAATTTTAAGGAACTGAGATTCTAAAGATAAAGCTATAGACTGTAAATATGATGATATGACAGGAAAGCTTATCCACCAAAAAAAGTATTTATGATGACAAACAAATGTAAACATTGTAATATTGGGGTTTTGTTTTGTTTTGTTTTGTTTTTTGCTGGATGGAATCCAGAGCCTTGTGCATATTAGGCAAGTGCTCTACCTAAGCAACATTCCTAGCCCATGTGACTATATTTGGATTTATAGGCATCAATTGTTGCTTGGGACTGCTGGGAGGCTGTTCCCTAGTATAGAGTTTTTATTGAGATTGTACTTAAGTTTATTCATATGCAGAGTATCACAAATTATTCACTTTTTTAATGTCACAGTTATTTCGTGGATAACAAACACAGCTGAAATAAAATGAAAATGAAATCATGGAATCCAAGCAGTTTGAGAAAGAAAAGCAACTTCTAAATAAATGAGATACCAGCTTCCTCTGGGACAGACCAGCCAGTCTAGTTTCCTGGCTTTGTGCCCCAGCCACGCTTCTGCTCTGCCCAACAGCTCAAGGGCTTCACCCTTCCATTTTAAATGTATTACAACTTTTTTTCTGAGAGCCAATTTTTTTTTTTTGTTGCAGTTTTTAGATGCCAGCAGAGGGGATGGATGACTGATATTGGGCTCTACACTGTAGAGGAAATATGTGGGCTATGCTCTGCCTGGAATGTCAGCAATAATTATATTGGGGGAGACCATACCCATACCTCCATCTTCCTATCAGAAAATTCTGCAGAGGTTCAAATAAAACAGTTCTAGAAAATCATTTTAACTCTTGTCAGGCCTTGTTTCTTGCTATCATTTTAATGTCTGTTCCCTCTAAAACTTATATTAAAATTTAATTGCACTTGTAACTCTATTAAAAAGTGAGATATGGGGCTGGGGTTGTGACTCAGTGGTAGAGCGCTTGCTTCGCACACGTGAGGCACTGGGTTCGATCCTCAGCACCACAAACTAAATACATAAATAAATAAAATAAATGTTTTTAAAAAAGTGAGATATAAGAAATGATTAGGTCCTCAGAGCTCTTCCTTCATGCATGGGCTAATGCTACTATAGCCCTCTTTTATCTCTTTGCCATTCTACCATAGGTCATCTAAGAACCTAATAAGGGCACCATCTGGGAATCAGAATTACCAACCCCAGTTGTTCCTTGATATTGGACTTTCCAGACTCCAGAGCAGTGAGCCAGTAAGTTTCTGTTCTTGACAAATTATCCGGTCTGTGGTATTCTGTTAAAGGTGCACAAATGGACTAAGATATGTCTCTTTAATCACTTGTATGAAACTTTAATTAAAAAAATTAATTATGTGTATGTATGAACAAAAGAACAAACTTTAGTGTCATTTTTAAATCCATATTCCTTAAACTGAGCGTAGCAGCAAGGTTTGAAACAATTTCTAGAAAGCTGATCAGTAACAATGTTACATATCAAAACCTTGACATCAACAGGGCACAGAAAGGTGAGTTCTTTTCTCACCTCTCTAGGCAGAAACATAGAAGTGGCTGCAGGTAAGAAAGATACCCTTAAAAACAGACCACCAGGGCTGGGGATGTAACTCAGTGGTAGAGCACTTACTCAGTATGTGCAGGGCCCCTAAGTTTGATCCCTGGCACCACACATAGTAACACAGTAGATTACTTTACTACAAAGATTATTACTTAAAAAAAAAAAACAAAAAAACTATTTAACCTCCATGATTCAACTCCATTCTTGAGGAGAGGCTACCCACCTGTGGGACCTATCCTTCAATGCCCTATTTTTTTTTTAACAAGGAAAAAGGACTCCTAAGAGTCACCATTAGTTTTGAGAAAATAATTGGTTACTATAGTGGTTTACCCATGACACTGGGATACTTAGTCAAATACCGTGTTGGAACTGTGCTTGTTGTCACCTCCTTCATGTTAGTAGGCTTGCTCTTCTAGAAACTAAGATCAGATCCTGTTGCCTTGCTCACGTGAATGGCACAGGAAAATTTGCAACATCTTTATTTATTTACTAAAGGAAAGAGTGTCTAGGGATTTAGGAAATGTCCTAAGAAGCACTAAAAACTCTGTTTTCTATTATTAATATTTAAGGGCATCCCAAAGCAGCCTTACTGCTGCTTGCCTAGAGCTATATAATGATACTTGGCTGCAGAGAAACACTGACTTCCATGGAAACCAGCGTGATCTGATGGGGTTACAGAGACAAGCACCAATTTTTTAACTTCAATGGCATTTTCAGATTTGGTAGGGTGGACACTGCCAAAATCAGGATGGACACACATTTTGGCTAGCTGGTCACTATCTGACTAAATGGTAAGAGTAGGTAATGCTGTTTGTACTACAGGGCATGGTGGATAAAAAGTGCATATTACATAACCTCTAATGACCTGGGGCAAGTTACTTAATCTCCTTGGGGCTCAAATTTCCCCATCTGTGAACTACACACACTTGGAACATTTTCTTATTTCCACATTGATACCAAAGGATAGAACTCTATTTTTAAACTCTCTAATAAAATTGCTTTTTAACCTTAAGATTTTTTAAATATTAGCTTAAAAATGTTTTAATTAGCTTCACATTCTCCAGATAACAGTAACAATGAGTAATAGATGACATAGCAGATGTCATTTACTGTTGTATACCACTATTATTCCTGGGCTGGTAGCTATGAGGTAATTGTATTTATATATGTTAAATTTTATTTTTTTAATTAATAGGGGTTTTAAGAAGTTGTTTGTTTTACATATAGATGTTCAAATTTTCTAGGACCATTCGTTGAGTATCCTTTGTCCATTAAATTGCTTTGGCAGGCTGATTGAAAATTAATTGGCAACATGTCTCTGGGTGTATTTTAAACATTCTATTCTGTTCCATTTATTTGGTTTTTTATTCTTTTGCCAACATCACACTATTGTGATTATTGTAATTTCATAATAAATCTTAAAATTGTGAAGTAAGATTCTTCCAAGTTTATTTTTCTTTTAAAAACTGTTTTGGGGGGACCAAGGTTGTGGCTCAGTGGTAGAGTGCTTGCCTACCATGTGTGAGGCCCTGGGTTAAATTCTCAACACCACATATAAATAAACAAACAAACAAACATTAAATAGTAAAGGGAAGAGCCCTGAGGACCTAATCATTTCTTATATCTCACTTTTTAAAAAACATTTATTTTATTTATGTATTTTGTATGCGGTGCTGAGGATCGAACCCAGTGCCTCACGTGTGTGAGGCAAGCACATTACACTGAGCCACAACCCCAGCTTTCATCCACAACTAAAATATATATATGAAAAATTGTTTTGGCTATTTTAGTTCCTTTTCCTTTCCCTACAAATTTTAGTATGAGCTTGTCTATAGCTATAAAAATCTTTCTGGGACTTTGATTGTATTATATTAAATTTATACATTAATGTGGAGAGAATTATCATCTTTATTCTGTTAAATCTTCTGATCTATGAAATTAGTCTCTTTCCACTTATTTAGGTTTTTGAGTCTTTCATTAGTGTTTTGTAAAATTCAGTACACATGCCCGGCACAAATCTTGTTAGATTTATACCTAATTACTTTATTTTTAGGAAAAGCTATTTGTAAATAGTATGTTCATGTGTATTTATGTAAATACATAAAGTTTTACTTATTAACTGCTACATTAGATAAGTATGATTGATTTTTTAAATTGATAAACTATTTAATAGTTCTAAGTAGGTCTTTTTTGCTTGCTTGCTTGTTTGGTTTTGGGGTAGCTTCCATGGGATTTTCTAAGTAGGCAATTACACTGTTTGCAGCTAGGGACAGTTTTCTTTCTTTCTTTTTAATCCGTGTGCTTTTTATTTGTTCTAATTTTCCTTCTGCAATGTTTAAGACTTTCAGTTTGATGCTGAGTGAGAACTGACTTTTTAAAAACTTCTACCACTTTTTAATTTTCTAGAGGTCTTCCTTGTTCTTTGAAGATTTCCTACATTAAAATATTATGCATTTTCAGTTTTTGATTGTAATATATTTTCTTACCTCTCAGAGGCATTTCTTACCTCTCATTTGTCCTTTTGTGAAATGTTTTCCTACTATCTGCACCTCCTCTATATTTCAAAGTTCTTTTTTTCTGTTTGTTTTGATTCCATTCATTGTGTAAGAAGTTACCCATTGGGGCTGGGGATATAGCTCAGTTGTTATGAGTGTTTGCCTTATATGCACAAGGCTCAGGGTTCAATCCTCAGCACCACCACCACACACACACACACACACACACACACACACACACACAAAGTTACCCATTAATATTTAAAAACTGGGTCTAAAAAAGTGGCTTTTTCACACAAGGTAGGATTTTGCAAAGTTTTAGGGGAAGAACTTCCTGATGTTAGCATCAAAAAGGTTCTTCTCTTCTCTCATGTCAGTTTCCAAAAAGATTTTTTCTAACTTCCTGCCAAGAAGTGCATGTGTGTGTGTATATATGCATATGCACATGTACACACACACACACACAGATGCTAGCTTCCTTGGATCCAAGCAAGGACAGGGATAGACTTTAATTTTATCTCTTCCTTGTATGGTCTCACTCCTGCCCTGTCCTAAACTGTAGGAGTCTCCACTCTAACTCCTGCCTTTACTGTCAAGGAGCACAAGGTAGAGGAGAAAGCCTAGATGCCTAGGTGGTCTCTGTACACACTTTCAACTAATCTTCCAAATTCCTGTACCACCCACACATCAACTTTCAGAGCTACACAGTGCCTTCAAGTCCTAAAGCTAACGAAGGGTAAAAACTAAACAAGAAAGCACCAAATTTGACTTGCTCTTTACTGTTCTCAGGACTCAGGCTCAATGATGTGTATTTTGCTGTGTGTTTTTCAGTGTTCTTCTAATTCGTCTTTTGAATAAGCTAAACACTATAATCCTCTGCTGACAATTGTCCTATCATCGATTTCCTGCTTTCCTTCAAGCTGACAGGTTTAGGCAAAGGCCATTCTTTCAATTCCTTTTTTGGGCTTGACAAAACTTTCTCCAAACAGGATTATAAACAAAGCTTACTTTTTAACACTAGGATAGATGATGAATTATGTAACTCATTGGGTCATGATTTAATGTTGGGTATTTAGGTAACAGTTTCATTTTAATTTGGTTTTATCTCCATATAAACATTAAAGACTTCTGTAGCCCAATATTACCTAAATAAATCCTATGTTTCTAATTTTATTGTTTACTGAGTACTCACTCTGTGCCAGGCATTTATCATATTTTTTTTCTTATAGAACTTCATAAGATGATATTATCTTTATATTATGATTAGAAAATGAGGTTTTGAAAGAATAATACATTTGTCAAAGATCTCATTAAATGTTCAAAAGGGATTTGAAACCTGGTATGATCACTCCAAATGTCATGCTCTTAAGCAATATGCTATACTGTTTATGAATAAAAAAATCATAATTGTATTTGTAAACATAATAAGAAAGTTTATTTCTACAGCCATTGTGGTGTGTTGATTATACATATAATGCGCCAAATAAGTTCAGCATTGTAAAAATTCTAGAGCCATTGAATATGAACCTATTCATTGCATTTGACATCTCAATTTATAATAGGTATATTCTTGAGCTAATTTATTTTCCTTATACTCTTAATAAATTTTGCTAAGATTGCCTTTTTATTCATTGATCATATTGCTCAATAATATGCACTGGAGATAGGGTAACAAACAAAATAATGATCTAAAATTTGTCAGAAGAGAAGGGAGCTGAAATATTCCTGCTGATGATTTGAAAAGAAATTTCTCAAGGTTAGGCCTTTTTTAAAGAGTAAAAGCAAGTTTATATTTCTATTTTTAATCTTAGTTTAAAACTCTATAAACTCCACAATTTTCATAGTTTATAGGGATGTCATTCTCCTTGTATTGCACAAAAGGTCAATGAAAATGTACTCTCCCTAAAATCATAAACTTGCTGATTTGCTTGTTTTATGGAAGTGGCTACTGATTTAATTTTAGTTGTATTTAACAATTTCAGATAATCTTGTTATCAATGGAAGCATTACTTCTGGAGGAATGTAATATCAAGTGGCAAGTTTTCTTTTTTTCTGAAATACAATAGATATAAAAGAAAGGAGACACATGAACTCAGGGGCGTCATCCCACTCAAGGGCAGATTTCTCTCCAATTCTTTGCTCAAACCAAACTCTCGGTACAAGCAGGGCCTGCACACCTGCAACGGGGACAACTCTAGGCCACTACATTTCCCAGAGACAGCATGACACCATCTAGTCTGTGTTCTCGTACTCCTTTCCCTTTTCTTTTCTTTTACCACTCTCTTCCTATTCACATTTCCATTGCCTTGGTTCTCAAAGTCCTTGCTCTTAGGTAACTGTCATCATTTTCCTCCGGGAGTTGGTTGATAAAGACTTAATTAAGCCAGTAGCATGCTGGAGCCAAACTGTACCAGTTTGTGATAACTACTCAATATTTGGGAATTTTACAAGCACACTGTCAACCTTTGGTAGCTAGAAATCAGCCTTGGAGGAAATGCTTATACCTTGGAAACTGGCCTTGTTAACAATTAAATATCCTGGCCCAGGAGGAGCTGGTTTACCTGCATGCCACTGGGAGTTATCTGCCCAGAGGATCTTGTAGTCTTTAAAACAAACTTCTACCGCTGGGATTTTTCTAACAGGAAATATTTTCTAATAAGAGTAAGTGATAAAAAACCACTAGAGGTGTTGCCAAGGGTTACCACATAGGCAAACCACTAGATCATCTTGGTGAAAGTCAGCTCTACAGACATATATCACTAGGAGATGTGGCAGGAAAAGGTCAAAAAAGACAATGCCTTTCTGGGTCAAGAAAGATTCTCAAAGATACATGTACATATAACCATCATATAAAACATGAACTATTTTGTAATACTGACTCACTGAATCACACTGTTTTCAGAGTTACTGACCAAAACAAAGAATAAAGCATAGGAGAGGAACATGCTTCTTGAAAAGGAACGAGTTGTGTACCACCACAAAGGGTCTGGAGGTAACTCAGTCTGTGTACTAAAAATCTAAATTTACTAAAGCCAATTAAATAATCTAATGATTTCTAAAGCTGAAAATAGGTCTTAATATTCTACTGAGATCTTAAAAAGTCAAAACTTCTGGACAAGTGGCTAAAGAAAGGCCAATTTTTGTTACCTAAGTGGCATCGAACTGCATTTATTCATAGTCCTGGAATATTTTCTTTAAGAGGGGGAATGTCTCAATGGTGCTTAATATAAATTAGTTATCTTTCTATGTATTTCTTTCTATGCCTCTCTAAGACTGATTGTGTGCTTTCTCTGTACCAGTTACTGTCATGGCTATATACAAGAACATGTAAGTTCTAGTCCCACATTGTGTTTTAGAAGATTCTATCCATTTTAAAAATAGATGGCTAAGGAAGTACTATACAAAGCCCTCATGGAGATTCTACCAGTAAAATATGGAGGAAGCACTTTCTGATTTGATCACTATGATTAGAAAATGACATTTGAAAGCTATAACCTTTTACCTCTTTGGTCCCACAATAATAATCATTAAAAGCCTTTGAAAGTATGTGATTTGATTTCTAAGGAAAATTGTGATGTAGTTTTATTAGCATTCTTGAAAAGAACATAAATGTAACAAATTAAAAATATGCTTTATAGGGAACACCATGAACTATAGCCAGAAAAATTTTGGTTTATAATTAACCCATGATTCTGAAAACATAGAGTCTCAATTTAATAAATATGGGTTTAAAATAATGGGTTCTAGGAACTATGGTTGTAGTAACACTTTGAATTTATTTTTATAGTTGTTTACTATCAGAAAAACACATGTTCCTGTGAAAGCACATCAAATTAATGAACACATTTCATATGCAGAGATCAATAAGTACCCTCTTGCAAGCTTACTCATTTTAAAAATATAACAATTGATTCTTTTAAAAGCAAAAATTCAAATAAATAATGAATTCAAAGATAATACCTCTAGAAGGCTGAAATAGAGCAAAGACAAAAAGGGTAGAGGAAAAGCACAAACTGCTCAAGTGCAAAGCAAGTTTTTCCTTTTCGATGATGTAAGTCCATTTGGCCGCTAGATGGAGATCAGGTTACTCTGCCAGTGAATAAAGTGGCTTGCAGCCAGCAAATGAAAGTAGAGTACCAAGAACCAATACTCTTTTCTCACTACTTCTATGAAAGGCATTTTCTAAGCTCCCAAATTAAGACCACACCTATTTCAAATAAAGAGTTCATAAATGAGGTACCTTAAAGGATCAAACAGGAAGGGAACTGTAAAAGGCATATATTATTATTTCCTGGATTGATTTCTATTTATGTTTTATAATCTATAATATGAACAGGCCTAAATAAGATCAATGAAGTATTCTTTCTCCTTATTTACCAAGAGATTTGACAAAAACTTAATACAATGGAAGATTATTTGTACAGTTCTTCCCGTTCATTTAAACTTAAAGAGGTACGGTTTGAGTATATATGTATGTACTTTTGATATCAACCAAAATGGATCAAGCAATCTTAGAAGCAGAAATAGAATAAGCAAACACCTATTCTAGTTTTCCAAATGAAACTATCATTTCATTCTGAATTATATAACTTTATTACTAAATTTGTCTTATTTCTGTTATATCTGAACCTTGAGATGGAGACATAAAATTATAATATTTCCTAGTAATGTTTGATTTAGGGAAAATTCAAGTAATTGAATTATATAATGCAGCCAAATATCTGGTTATTCTTGAGTGATTAGATATATAATTGTTCATTTCTAACAATAACTATATGTGTACATATATATTCATATTCATTCAATAAATAGAGCTTTGAGTACGTTAAAGTATAAAGTGAATAGTTTGTGACAGTTTAAAAAAATCCCATTTGTTATCAAATAGCTTCAAATACCAGTGAAATTTAGTACATAAAAGTGTGAACATAAACATCTTTGAACATAACAAAGATGTTAATTGTTGTGTACCAATCACTATGCCAGAAACTGGGAAAATAAAAATTCATAATATAGCCAGAGGAGTCCCCAGGAAAAGTTACATCGTTAAAATATAAATACGGATAAATTTTGCAATAGTCAAGAACCATTAACAAAATCATGAGTAAAAATCTTTTTCTAAAAGTTTTTTTGAGAAAAAAATAGAATCATTAATTTAGTTCACAAAATCTTGACTACAGGAAAAACATCATCTTTGATTTATATAACATAAGAGAAATTCAAATAAAATATATGAAATGCAAACACAATAGTATTTACTATTGTATGCCAACAATAGAAAAGAAATTAATGCTTAGAATAATAAAAATAAACAGAACCATAAGCAATTAGTTTTCTAAATATTATTATGGATAGTAGCCAATATTCATCTGTTGCTGTAATAGATCCATTTTGCATTTAATGACATATTTATTTTAGAGCAATATATTTGTTTTAATTTAATTAAATTAATAAATTTATGTCCCTTCAAAAGGATTTGAGGTTGATAGTCTATGTTTGGTTTGAAATTTTCAAAATATTCCTATAAGCTTTTAAGTATCTAAGAGAAATGTGTATTATCCATTTACAAATATATTTATTTCTCTTTTAAGGAAAAAATTACAAAATAATCACATAAAATAGTAATTACTAATCAATTGTTCATGGAATAGTAGGTTGAAATGTCTTATCTTGTTAGATAAATGTCTTATCTTATTATCCCTACCTTCCTCCTTCCTTTTTTTTTTTCTTCCTTTCTTTCTTTCTTTCTTTCTTCTTTTTTTTGGGGTACTGGGGATTGAACCCAGGAGTGCTTTACCATTGAGTAACATCCCCAGTCCTTTTAATTTTAATTTTTAGTTTTGAGACAGATCCTACTAGGTTTCTGAGACTTGGCTTCCAACTTGCAATCCTCTTACCTCAGCTTCCTGACTAGCTGGGATTACAGGTATGACTGCGCCCCTTCCTACCTTCCTTTTTGCTACATAAGAATGAAATGTAAACAAAAAATTTTTGTTCTGAAGATTAAATAAATTGCAAACAAATCCTTTTATTATATGCTTTAGTATGTATGAGTATACTGCCTTCTTTATTGTTATAATTTGTTCCATACAACAACTAAACCAGGTGCTGACTGATTATTTCTAGAGTTGCTGGTTTTCTTTTCACTTTGGTGACTTGTTCCCATATCTCTTCTCCAGCGCAGTATAATGTCTACTTGTTACTGCTAAATTTGCATTATCTGGAAATAAGGAAGTTATAAACTATTGGGTGAACATTTTGCTAATCTTCTAGAGATTAGGCCTTATAAGATTATGCTGTCAGACTTTCAATGTTATCAGTTCAAAAATTATTTAAGCTATTTTAGCAAATATATTTGAGTTGTTGAGCCAAAAGTTTTCCTGATTGTGGCATCTGGAACTAAATTTACACCTGAATGAGCATTCTAAAGAGGTAGGTCAATTCAAGTGTTACCTGCATGTGTCTGTCACCTTCTTGCCCAATCATGTTTCTCCATTCCATGAGTGATCGCTGTAGATGTTCAAGTCCAGTTTCCCAAAGCCTTATGTGACCTCCCATATCAACAGTAACAATGCCATTTTTGTTCCACTCTGCCAGCAGTGCATCTGTGTCCGAAATAGTAGATAGCCAAGTGGTATATGGTGAGAGAGATTCTGATCTGAAAAAAAAAGAACAAAAACCAAAGATAAGAAACCATAAAAATAATAAATAACACATGTAATGTTATTTCCTGTTTAAAAAGTATGTTCACCACATTATTCACTATTTTATAACTGACTCTTACCTACTTCACAGCATAAAAGGTTACAAAGGTATGTGTTATGACCAAAGTGAGACATAGAACATACTGAATTTATAAACATGAGACAAGAAAATAATTAATTTAACAAAGAAGGACTTTGCGGAAATTTTTTAATAATTAATCAAAATTTTTATTTATTGACAGTTGAGGTAATTAAGCTAGTTAAAAGTGATTTTAGTTCACTAAACTTGTCATAAAGAATTTTTGTGGACTGACTGTGTCCCCCAAATCTATATGTTAAAGCCCTAACCTTCAATGTGATGGCATTAGGAGGTCTTTGGGTAGTATTTAAATTCAGAGAAGATCATCAGGGTAGAAACTGCACGATAGGATTGTCCCTTTAAGAAGAGACAAGAGGGCTTGTGCTCTCTCTCTACAACTCTGCCCGACTCATACATCATGCTGAGATACAGTAAGAAGGCAGTCATCTGTAAGAGTGCCCTTATCAGGAGCAGAACTAGACTGCACTTTGTCTTGGACTTTCCCAGCTTCCAGACTATGAGAAATAAATGTTTGTCATTTAAGCCACCCAGTCTATGGTATTCACTTATAGCAGCCTGCACTAAGCTAGAACTCTTAATTGCAAGTAAGTTAAGAGATCAGATACTGCCAGTAGGGCACACCTGTAATCCCAGTTGGGGAGACTGAGGTAGGAGGATTTCAAGTTCAAAGCCAGCCTCAGCAACTTAGTGAGGCCCTAAACAACTTAACTTGACCCTGTCTCAAAATAAATAATAAAAAGGGCTGAGGATGTGGCTCAGGGGTTAAGCATCCCTGGGTTCTATCCCTGGTAACAAAACAAAACAAAACAAAATAAAACAAAAGATACTAACAGATACATTTGTAAAGAACAAAAATACAGTCATTTATCAGTTATTAACATTTTCTAGTATCAAAGTAGTGGACACCAGATGACACTAGCAGCTCACTCTCAGGAAGAAAGGAGCTCCACATCAATTTATCCCTCCTAACCTGCACTGGTGGCCTCACTCTTCAAAGGTCTCATGTCAATGATGAAACCAATGTTTTATTTATGGATTCCAACTTCATTTGTATTTAACTTTTGTCTTTTCTGACTTAGGAAGTGAAATTTATCTATAACAAGGAATTTATATACTTTTGTATTACACCTCATACTCATTCCCTTTATTACATATATCTAATATATATAAATTTTTAGGAATGCAACTTTTATCTGTATGAGTCAACTGTATACTTGCTTTAAGAGTAGCTCTCATATACAAATTACACAGATTACAAATTCCAAATATCAGTGGCTTTTTAAACTCAAATGATATTTTTTGTATGAAATTGCTTAAAGGGATGGTTTTGATCCACTAAGAAAAATAATAAACTAACAATGTAGATTTGGTAATAAAAACAATAAACTAACAATGTAGATTTGGGAAACAACAAAACCATTACACATGAGGTAAATTCTATGCTAAAGAATAAATCAAGACTATTTTGGTGTTTTTTCAGTCTGCTTTAGTTGATACTGAACACACAGAAACCAAGAGCAGCTACTCTTGGAATGCAGATGTTTCAGGGAATGTTTATATGATGAAGGGAACAGTAGAATGGGGATAGGTATTTCAAAACTATTTTATAGGACCTCTAGAAGGAATCAAAGTAACAATCAAAGTAACACCATGAAATAGAATTTATTTCATGAAATAGAATTTATTTCATGGTGTTCTCTCAAAATGTATTTGCTTTAGGAAAAAAAAAATAGTAGTTCCAGATGATGAAATAAAGAGCTATTTAGGAATAATGAAATTTATCCATGTGAAATTATAATGTTTGATATTCTGCCAAGAACACTGATGCTGTGTGATACTATTTGTTATCCCTCCTTAGCTCTCTATAATAAAACCTTATATTTAGAGGGACAATTTCTTTAATAATAAGAAAAAGGAAGTACTGAAGAAATCTATACTTAGTACATTTTGCACATCAGGTCTAGAACCTCTCCTTTTTTTTTTTTTTTACATGTTCCCTTTTACATAATTAAATAAAAACAGAATAATAGTGGAATGAAGATTTACATACAGTTATATATGAGAGCTGGGCAGTATCATTATACAAATGCAAAGGGGTAATACAAAAATCTGTAGAATTAAAAGGGCAAAAATGGCACATTCATTTGGACCTGCAGTTACATTCTATTTTTATTGTACTTTGTTATTTGAAATTAGCCATCAAATGGAAAATTCCTGATATCTAGCAGGATGCTAAATGTAAGCAACTAGCAAAAACCCTGGAATCTAGATAGGTCATTCCCTTGTATTATACACATGAAAAAAAATAGCAATAGTTAATCTCAACAGAAAGCCAGGACATACTGACAATGAAACATACTCTAAATTACATGGCACATGAAATGTGGTAAGTCCAAATTGAGACATGCTGTAAGTAAGACTTAAAAGAAAAATGGAATATAAAATATCCCATTATAATTTTTATATTGAGTACATGTTAAAATTATAATATGGTTTAAATAAAAGGTATTATTAAACTTAATTTCACCTGTTTCTTTTTGTGTTTTTATTGTGGCTATAAGAAATATAAAATTACATTTATGATTTGCATTATATTTCCACTGGACAGCAACACTCTAAATGAATGAATTATGGTGTCCAGCTGCTACTTGGCTGTACACACAGCTCCTCTTCCAGAAGTTCCCATTGTAGGTAGAACATGTAGCCCAAACAGAAAATTAAAAAACACTGAAATTAAAGCTCTTGAGAGAGAAAGTAAGAGAAATATTAGAAAAAAATCATCAATGCTTTAAAATGATTTTTAAAAGTATATTATTTGTTTGTATTTGAAGTAGATGAGCGTACAACTAAGATGGAATAAGGAATTTCTTGAAATGTCTAAAAGTCATTTTCCATAAACCAACACATTAACATGTTGCAAGAAATCACATATGTTGAAACAAGTAAATCTATTTCTTTGAATAATGATTTTATGTTGCCTATGTTTTGAATTTGATTAAAGGGTCCTAGGAAATGCAACTGTTATTGCCGAGTTATTCTGCATTGCATACTGAGCTATTTTCTTCTGTGGGTTAGAAAAGGGGGAAGAAAGGAGGCCTGGTGATGTTTTGGGTGACTGAGAGATTTCACTGTTCCTGGCTTTCCTCTGATGGTCCCCAGGGTCCTCTGCAATTTCGGGTAAGGGTTTACCCACTGTTATGGAGCTCAGTTGCATGTGAGAAAGCAGAGAGGAGGGAATTCAATCTTAATCTAGATCAAAGTAGAATAGAAAGATAAGAGGAATGAAGCTTTGGTGGCGGAGGTGGGGGGCAGTCAAGAAAGGAAAAATTGAGCAACCTAGGCTACATGGAACAAACAGGTACAAGCTTAGCTCAAGAGAGAGACAAGGCATGGATATGCTCAGAAAAGGTGACAGGGCAGAGAGAAGTATTACTGTTTCTGTGTCCTGAGTCTAGCTAGTTTAAAAGCTTCACTTCCATGACTGGTCAATAATAAAAACAGTGAATGATAATCAGTTCCATTCTAAATCTCTGGGAATCCTTTGGCTAATGTGTGTCCTTCATAACTGCAGACACACAGTGACATATTTAGAAACAATATTAAATGCTGTTTAAATTCCTGTGATATTTTGAATGCATTTACTTCAGAAAACTAAATATATAAAGTTAATAAGTATTAACATTTTTGCAACACTAACAATGCTATTTCTGGTTTAAAAAAACTGAGCATTAGAACAGATTGAACAAAAGAGAACAAAGGCTAAAAGGTTGTTAGACTTATATGTATGTAAAATGTTCAAAATATTTGAATACTTTTCTAAAACAAATGTAAAAATACCAGTAAAGCATGCAGAAGTAAGATATAAACCAATTGTTAGGTGGGGGCACGAGGGAGACCTTTACTACTTAGGGAAGCAAAAAACAGTTCAGTAATTTTTATGACATATCAAGCTAAGAACAAAAGTACAATGGATTACCTGGGAATAGGGATATATCGGAGTTTTTTTGATTGAAGATCAGTGACTTCTATATAACCAGCTGTCTGTGGGGGTGTAACACCTGCAAGCAAGTCACAACATGAGACGAGTATTAATTAATGACTGCTTGATACCAAAGCATGATCCCAAGATGCTTGATTGCTGCTAAAAGCAGAATGAAGTTCCTACAAAAGAACCATGGGACCTACTTGAAGAGGTACTGGACAAGTTCAGCTCTCAAAGATAGACTTAAAATTATGGAGAAACACAAGGATTATCAAGTAGAAGCATATTAGGTGGTGATTTACTGTCAGAAAATAACCTGTCCTTTTCTTTATTGTCTTTGATAGCATTCCAATATGGGTCAATTTTTTTTAGCACTTATAGTTATTTAAAAATATTTTATCACTTAAATTCTTTTTTCCTTCTTAGGAAGTCACAACAATGCCAACAGGAGACAGTTAAATAGAATTTAGTATCTGCTTTGCAATTAGACTGATCTGGTGAGCAGTTCTAGCTGAAATATTTCCTAGCTGTGTTATATTGGTAAAATTATTTACCTCTCTGAGGTCTGTTTTCTCACTTGAAAAATGGAGATAATAACAGCATCTGAGCATCATAAGTATTATTTTGATGATGAGATGAAATGAATAAATACAAAGCATCTAATTAGTAGTTCTTTAGCATACAGTATCTGTCATTATTAGGGTTCTGCAAAATAGAAGGTGAGATGAGGAAGGGGCATCTAGTACGGACTCTAGATCATGAAGAGTATAAAAAGTTGGGGGTAGGAAAAGATGAAGATATGAGAGCCAGAGCCTCTAAGTGAAATTCTGGAATTTGTCTCAGAAAATCCCCAGGTTTTCTGACTGCTATTTCATAGCCCCAAGTACCTCTACCACCCTCAAAGCACTACCTATTATCAGTGTGTGTCAGTAATAGGAAATGGGAATTGAAAACAGTGTAGCTTGAGAGAAGAGGCAAATAGCGCTATGCTAACACCCCTCCCTCCCCTGATGAATGTTTCCTTAAGACTAATTGCAGATAAGGGAAGAGTGCTCCTCCAGGCTGGAGACACTCGGTCCGCAGCTCGCAGGACCCTGACCCCTGAGCCCAAATT
>CM053404.1:102638259-102724701 GCA_028644305.1 Xerus rutilus
CGTAATCTGCTTATAATTTTGTGCAAAGTTAGAAAAATTATGATTGTAACAATTTTTTTCTATTTGCCTCAACAAATGTTTTCAGTGAATAGTGTGTACAGCTTCTGATAATTTGTTTTTTTCTGTTATGTTTGCCAACATGTATTAAAATGCAACTTTTGGGAAAAAAATAAAATAATAAAAAAAAAAAAAAAAAAGTTAATAAGGGATGTCATACTCCTTTGTTGATAGTTTTACGAAGAATTTAAAGAAATTCACATAAAAGCAGATAGGCAGTATGATATAAAACAAAGGATATGGGTTAGCTGTGCACAGTGATGCACACCTATGATCCCAATGACTTAGGAGGCTGAGACAGGAGGATCAGCTTCAGCAACTTAGGCCCTTAACAAATAAGACTCTGTCTCAAAATAAAAAATAAAAAGGACTGGGGATGTAGTGGTAAAGGGCCCCTGGGTTAAATCCCCAGTTACTCACCCTCCAAAAAAAAGTTTGAAAAGAAAGGGTATGAGTTAGAGGGTTAGTCACACTTGAGATCCGCTCTTAGGTCTCTTAGTTATAAGCCTTGTGACCTGGGGGAATAGAACCTCTCTGTTTCTGTTTCTTTATCCACAAAACTGCAGAATTGTTATAAAAAAATAACTATTTATGCTAGGCCTGATGGTGTATGCCTGTAATCCCAGCTACTCAGGAGGCTGAGGCCAAGCATTACAACAAATTCAAGGCCAGCCTTGGCAGCTAGTAAGACTGTGTCTCAAAATAAAAATAAGAAATGCTAGGAGTGTAGCTCAGTGGTAAAGTCCCCCTAGGTTCAATTCCCAGTACTGGAGGAAAAAAAGTTAACTATTGTGTATGAAAAGGCTCAGAACCTTATAGTGCCTTACTATTGCAGATGGGCCCAAAGAAAATATGACTGTTACCATAAAAGGCTGAAAGGTTGCCTTGCTAACTTTTTCATTTAACAAATATTTATTGGTAGTGGGTTTCATACTAAATGTCAAGGATATAGCTTTTAGTTTAACAAGGTTACTCTTACAGGTTAAAAGACTTCTATAGGGGTAATACAAACAATTTCTTATACTTAGTGTGTACTTTCTAACTTTTTATGGTAATATTATATTTCTATACTAATTTCTTTAATCAAAAAACAGTGATGAGATTGATTTGGTTTAGATAGTCCCACCTTCACAAAAATTCCAGTATTTTTACTACTCATAGCAGCAAACATAATAGAAAGCATATTAAACACAGCTCTTTCATTTGATCAGGCTGCTGTAGGCACTGTATTCCAACAACATACTTCATTTTGAGTTAGATAATATGATAGCAAATGTTTTTTACTTGATAATTAGGAAGGCATATGGCAAAGTCCTAAGCCATGTATTATCCATTGGGTTTTAGATTTCAAATGTCTTATATCCTCAAGTATGCACCATTTATTAATTACATTAAAATTTAGAGGCATGTGAGATTGGTGTATTACCAAGTAGAGCCCATACTTTTCTCTTTAAATAATTATATTATCTGATCCAAAAGCTACAAAGGAAATCATTAAAATTAAATGTTTACTCAAAACCATGGAGTTACATCGAAGGTTGTTAGATGGAAACTTATACTGAAATAACCTTTATATTTCATTTCCCCACATTTCCACTAGGGGAAGATGGTGCCTAGTTTCACCTGAAGTCAGTTACAAATAGCTTCTCCTTTAGCACTAAAGATACATAACAGCAGGAAGACGCATCTAGGAGAGAAATAATATAAGACCATTACCCATTACATTATCATCTGGTTGCTGCAAAGATATAATAAATCAGAATAAAACTCAATGGGAGCCAGGTACAGTGGCACACGCCTGTAATCCCAGCACTCTGGGAGGCTGAGACAGGAGAATCAAGAGTTCAAGGCCAGACTCAGCAGCAGCGAGGCGCTAAGCAACTCAGTGAGACTCTGTCTCTACATAAAAAAAGAAACAAACACAAAATAGGGCTGCGGATGTGGCTCAGTGGTCGAGTACCCTTGAGTTCAATCCTCAGTACCAAAAAAAAACCAAACTCAATGGGAAGTGAATTGGTGTTCACGAGTGTTAAAAAATTTAATCTATAGTAATGACACCAAAATTTAACCTGAAAAAATTCTAGAGGTCATACTTTATTAGTCTCAAATTGTTCTTCCTGGCAGAGTCCATAAGCACACATTAAGATGACACGATAAAAAAGAAAATCACCTTCAGTAGGTTAAGTATTAACTGTGTCATATGAACTCCCACATATGGAGGTACTCATTTCTTCTTACTAAACTAGATCATTGCATTACAATTTAATTGCTATATAGTAAAACATACTTTTTAGTGACTGATTTCAAATGCAGACTTGATTTGAAATGTTTACCAGAAAGCTATTACATTGTAATTACCTCTCAAATATGCTTACAGATTTTACATCAAATTGAGCAGAAGTAATTATACAATTATGTGAAAAACACTGGTGCTCACCATGAGATCTGGGAAGCCAACCACTATGGCAGCATAACTGTTCTCATCTGAAAAAATTCGATTGGGAGAGGCGATCTTTTGTCCCACAGCTGAACTCAGATTTTCAGATGATAGTTGATCACTTGAAATTTTATGAGGTATGCTGACCTCTATTTCTGAAAATGTCAGACACATGTTAGACACCATTTACCCCTAAAATGCTCCAGGAATTAAGTTTTTGCAAGATTTCATTCTCAACAACTCAAACAGAAAACACGGTAAAAAAATAGAAAACCCTCTAAATTACATTCATGAGCTTTTGCTGAGAAAATTATTTTTACAATCAAAGCATCTTTCTTCCCAAAGTGATTCCAAGTATTTGTGGCATTCAGAATTTTATTAGTAATAAACATCATCATTAATAGCTCCCTGCAGAAAAGATGCAAAACTGACCCAACCCAGTGTTGGCAATGGTAACGTTTTAGATTTTTTCATAAGTACTGTTCATAAGTACTTCCTCAAACTGGGATGAATTAAATCAAAATTCTCATGGCCTGTGGAAAAAAAGAAAAGATACTATCCTAAATTAGACTCGGAACCTAAATGTAAATGAAAATTCTTATTTGTCAGTTTAAAAATTTCAAGGACAAGAATTAAAAGAGTGAGCTTCCTTATAATGCTTTGAAAGTAGATTTTTATTCCTATTTCGAGGGTAGTAACTACTTTTTTTTTCTTTTGGTAGAAACATCATATCATCTTGATGTTATTGTTCTTCAATGAATCTAGAGAATAGTTTGTATATAAGTATGCACTCACCCAGCCATAAACACAGAGAACATAGTATTCACCTTGTGTAACTCCAAAACCTGTGCTAGGCAGCTCCTCTTTCAACATATACAACTGGCAAACCCCACTGTTCTCAGATTCAATGTGTGCAGGCTTAGTTAAAAGATATTTTCTGTAAACAAACAAGACATTCAACTTAAGTGGAAAGTTTTCTTTTTCTAGAAATCATCAGGGCAAACCATGAAAAATTATTTTTTGCTCCCAAATCCTTTTTAAAAACAGTTGAGTATAATTTATAGTTTCAACATTTCACCATGAATTTAAAAAATAACTTCTCAACACCATTATAAAGAATAGTACCCAATGACAATGTAGTGATAAAGGCAAACCAAACATCTAAGGCTTCCTATAAGAGAAAGAGCCCCCCCCCTTTTTTTTTTTTTGCAGGGTACCAGGGATTGAACTTAGGGGCACTTGACCACTGAGCCACATTCCCAGCCCTATTTTGTATTTTATTCAGAGACAGGGTCCACTGAGTTACTTAGGGCCTTGCTAAATTGCAGAGGCTGGCTTTGAACTCGTGATCCTACTGTCTCAGCCTCTCCAGCTGCTGGGATTATAGGCCACAGTGCCCAGTTGGAGTCCTCTCTTAATATGATTGTCTGATCAGGCAGAAAGTGGGAGCACCGCCTGTGACTTGTGACCAGCTAACAGACAGAAGTCCTTACCACTATAATCTTCTTGATTGATTTATTTCTAAGCTGTCTAAAATGTGGATGCATGAACAGCCAGAAACTGTAGTAAGCCACTTTTGCTTGTCATCAGAAGAACAGAAATCTGCACTTAACCAGTGGATGTAGTCATAAGGGAAGGGGACTTGAAGTTCACTGTGCATTCTTTATAAGCCAAGTGCCACATACTGCCTCTGATCAAAAAATATACAGTCCCAATGGGGGAAGGCAACACAAATAACCCTAACCCTAACCAAATAAGAGCACAAAAGATGAAAAGAAGAAATTTCTAAGGTATGAATTCTGTAAAGTTATAAAAAGGCAATAGCTCTAGGATAGAGTCTATGGCTCTTAGAAGGGAGAATAAATTGAAAATCTACTTTGAAGTATCTACTGCTTGGCAAGAACCCAGTGAATTCTCAATGTGCAAATAGGAAAAATTTCAAATCAATATGGATCATATGTAAAAGTTATTTTTACTGTTAATTTCAGAGTCAAACTAAAAGAAGTGATATTTATTTTAATTTTCTCCTCTCTTCTTATAACTTTGCTGATAGAGATGGTGTGAGACACAGAAATTGTTAAAAGAGATAAAAGGAAGATGGAACAGTAAGGGTTTTGGAAAATTGATAAATAAGGTTAAACTATGGCATATTGCACAAGATATACAGTATAGATTCACCCACTGATTTGTTTTGCTTTCCACCAGAAGCCATTTGTCCTCTGCTACAAGGAAAACTGTCTCAATGTTGATGGGAAGCGAGATGGTATGAGCTCGCCCTTCCAAAACATCCAGTACAGTCAACCTGTTCCTGAAAACGGAAAAGAAAACAGTATTTAAGAGGAAATGGTAAGGATAAGTTGAGTGACTGGCATAATCATTTCATGATATATTATGCAATCTTAAAAAATATTTTTAAGACTAAGTAAAAACATAGAACGTGTTAATTGAGAAAACATAAACAAATTCTAAACTGTCAGGATGTGTAGGAGAAGAAATAATGGGAAGTGACAGGTGCCATATTAGTAGGGGTTGCATTATGGAATTACAAGTACTCTTTTTTGCTGTCTTTCTCAATGTTCTACAATGTGGGGATAGTTAGTTCACATTAAAACATTTATAATTTGGTTATATTAGTTTTGTACTGAACAAGTATAATTAAAACAGGAAACAGAATTAACAAAATAAGGATCCCAGTTTAAATCTTATACAATAAAGAGCTTACCCTTTTACTTTGTAGAATACCAGCCAGTTTTTATGTGAAAATTCTTTACACATTTTATAAGTTTCCTAAAGACAAAACAAAACAAAATATTAGATGCATCAGATGCAGTTGCATCTCTACTTGCTTAAAGTTCCTCAATGCGTAGAAAGAATGCATAACTCTCAGAGAAGATATTTGATCACTTATAGATTTTTACAGTAACATAGATTAAACTATAGTTCAAAATTTATTGAGGACTATGTACTAAAACCTCCTCAGAATATTTTTTTTCAAATAGTGTCAAGTACTATTTGCAAATAAATATTCTATTTGGTGATTATCTATAGAATCACATCATAAGCACATCAGAACATAAACACATCAGAAATATTTAGTAGTAGTTTTTTTTTTTGGTACCAGGGATTGAATTCAGGGGTACTCAACCACTGAGCCACATCCCCAGCCCTATTTTGTGTTTTATGTAGAGACAGAGTCTCACTAAGTTGCTTAGCACCTCGCCGTTGCTGAGGTTGGCTTTGAACTCACGATTCTCTTGTCTCAGCCTCCCAAAGTGCTGGGATTACAAGCTTGAGCCACCGTGCCTGGCTAGTAGTATTTTTTAAAAATCTCTTTTTTTCATATTTCGTGATCTTTTAAGACCTAAGTATGTTGTCTTACAGAGTACTGGATAAAGCTTATTTTATATCTGAATGGCACAATCAGTTCTCTTGGGTTGACCTCCAGTATTCATTTATCCAATTTAGTTGATAAACTGATATATTTATATATCTAGTAGGGACAATCAGGTGTTATACTCATGGTTTTATCATATAAATCTAAAAGAAAACTACATAACTGGAAAATAGATTACACTGCATGATGAAAAATTTGTTATTAATTATCATACCCAAACAGTTCATAATGTTCTTTTATTATTATTAGTTCACTCCTGGCAATCTTCAACTCAATATAATGTATACCAAAAGAAGCTACTGATATTTAATTATAGGTTTATCTTTATATATTGTATATTATCTCTATATAGATGTTAAAATTCACAGATGTAACAAGAGGCCTCTCTTGTGCATTGTAGTTTGTTTTTTTTTTTAAAGCACCAAGAGGAATGGGCAAGCTTGCATCTTCATGGTTAGAAAGCTACTGAAAATCACTGGCCATCTGCCCAACAGATATGGCATTCCTTACTTCTTCCTCCTTGCTCCACCGGAAAGATTTCTTAGATGCCACCTCTTCTAAAGGAAGGATGAGACGACGAAGGACCTGGCCGGTGGTATCTAACAAGAGGATGACATTACTCTGGAAATAAAGAAAACAGTATGAAATTCAAAATTATTATTATTATAATTTTTAAAGAGCAGTGTATTGGCAATCAGAGAGTAAAGGTTAAATGGAGGCGAACCAAAAGGGAAGACAACAATGTTGAAATACTTCTAAAATATCATGAAGACATTCAATGATTTTCCCTACTATAGAATTTAAAGTTTTAAGTGGCTTTATCAGGATATATCTAATTATGTAATCTTCCCTGAAGATTTTATCTTACAATCATTCCCTTCTATGTATAAGCTAGCTGAACCATGATTCTGTTTTATTATATAGTAACAAGGGAATTAAAAGGATTGATAATTTTTAAAAGTTCATTTACTTTTATCAAAATTACACTTAGAAAATGCCATGTTGAAAGTTCTCTTATACCGTGCATCTTTAAATCTCATTTATTCTTTTCACAAACACAAGTTCAACTTAGAAAATCAGCACTTGATATAAAGATAGGTTAGCAAAAAAATATGAAGGACC
Source organism: Xerus rutilus (assembly GCA_028644305.1). Lineage (NCBI taxonomy): Eukaryota > Metazoa > Chordata > Mammalia > Rodentia > Sciuridae > Xerus > Xerus rutilus. The sequence goes on from CM053404.1 coordinate 102,645,270, forward strand.
CAAGAGCCCAGTTAATAATGAGTATCATCTCAAAATTCACTGAGCTTGAAGGACTTTCATTACTGGTGCTATATTATGACGAAAATCTAGTGCTAAGAGTAAAGTTTTAGCAAGGTGAGAAAATGGATTCTCATTAAATTTTATCAAAGATATCAAAGAAATTCAAGTTTTAAGAAAGGAGCTATCACTTTACACCTACAAGACTGAACAACATTATAAATCTGGACAATGCCAAGTGTGGGCAGTTTCATGGGGATGTGTGACCCTCCTGTACCATTAGTAAGCATGTATAGCCATTTGGCAGAACAGCTGACACTACTTGGGAAAATTAATTTCATGGCTGATGATGATCTAACATTTCTATTTGGGTGTTTATTGCAAATAAATTCTTATGTGAATCAATAAATAAACTTGTACAAGAGAAAAAATTATATACAAATGAAGCATTATTAGTCATAGCTATGCAATGAAGTACTAATCTCTGTCAATAGGTATTTTTTTCAAGAAAAAAAAAGAAACCTTAAGCATTGTAATACATGAACAGAAACAGAAACAAAAACTTAAAATTGAGAAAGTCACAAAAGATTAGATATTCTAAAGAGAGGCAAAGAAGTTGGCTGTCCTAGTTAAAACATTAAAATGTTTGAAGATTAAACTAACAAGTTTGCAAAACAGACACCTGCAAGTTGTTTGTCAGGCCTCACTGTTATGTAATTCTGTCTTGTTTTTGTTTTGTTTTAATTTGGGCTCCTCCAGTTATCCTAACCCTTACAATATTTCATTTTAAGAACTTTCTTTGGGGAAAATAAAGTCACAAAACATCCAAAGAATTAAAATACACTTAGCAACCTATAGAAAAAAATCAAATATGAAATATTTGCTCAATTATTCCATAATGTCAACTGGGCAGCTTAAATTTAAAGCACAAAGGAGAACATAACCATAAATTAATCATGACTTTGCTTTCTATTATGTAATATAGTTGGAGAAGTAAAAAAATATATAAAAATATTAGTGATTCAGCTGCAAATCTAGTACCTTATAGAGTGGTTTTCTATTTACTTTACAAGCTAATTTTATTGAAATTCTCAAGAATACAAAAGTATTTGCACCACATAGTTCACATCAGACCATATATTGAAACTTGATTGTATTAGAAAAATTTTACTGAGCATGTTAATAAAACTTTAATTTTTCCACAAACATCACCCTTGAACTGTATCATCCTGTATAATATGTAAGTCTCCACTAAGAAAGTATGTTAAAAATATAATTTTAAAAATTAACTTCTAACCAATAAGTATTGTTCATCAGCATTCTAAAGTTTTAAAAACAGTAGGGATAACTTTAACATAAATTCCTAGCACATAAGCAATCTGAGATACTAACTTTTAAAAGAAAGTCCTAATATAATGTTTGTCCCAAAAAGCAATTAAACCAACAAAGAAGCAGATGACTAAAGATATGTTTAAGCAGAAAAATAAGTAGGTGAAGTTTCCCATTTGTATTCCTTTTTAGAGTCTAAAACTTGTATATTCATAAACTGGCATAAGTGAACTAAAATACTATATCTTTCTAAGTGACAGAAAACATATATATTTCCACCTATGACTGTATTTAGAATTAGTTTTATAAGCACCTGGCAGCATGAAGGAGTTCTGTGGCTCCATCCTTTTCGATGTTAATGGTTTCCTTCTGTAAATGACTAATGATATATTCTGTCTGAGTTTAAAAATAGAATTTCACATCACACATGAGTACATGTAACTGTGGATTTGGTGCTCCTTTAAGCAGGGTAGGGAGGAGAAACAAGTGAGCAATTTTATGTTTGTATTTGACTGGGAGAAAAGTAACCTCTGGATGACCTCCATGTCCTCAAGTCTGAAATCCTAAACTCTGTGCAGATGTAATTATTCCATGGGGGGTGGAGGAAGGGGAAGGTCTTTATTTTTAGGCATAGCAAAGTTTTCCCTTTCTCACTAAAGATTTTATTTTAGCAAGGAATTTTTGAACAATGTTTTAAACCAAAAGGGCATGCATCTGTAGCAAAGCTTTAAGAAAACAAGGGATAGGTAAACTCATGACAGTACAGTATTTCAGCTTCCTTTTCAGCGAGGACAGGTTGAGGAAGAGAAATTGATGGCAGTCCACTGAGTTCCCATTCCACTAGAATTATTTACCAGTTGTCAAATTTCACAGCTGTGAGCTGTTCATATGGAATCAACAGGTCTGGCATCCCAACAGGCAAGTCAAGAAATCCTCTCTGGGAAAGGATGGGGAAGTTTGGAGGACAGGATATTGGAAGCATCCATATACACACTGTGTGTCTGCTCAGAGTGCCAACCCCATTTTTGAAAAACTGTTGACACCATGACCAAAGGAATAAGGAAGGCAGTGCCTAAGATGCCAGGAAACAAGATGCTGGATGTGGATGCTGAGCATAGCTTCACAATGAAAAATATGCTTCCTTTAATGAAAGTCACTGTAATCAAACAGAATATTAATCAGCAATATTGCTAAATAACTGGATTTTTTGAGAAAATGAACACTTGCTGAAAACATAAAAGTCTGATAATATTACAGAATTTGTATATGTAAGTTTGACAGTGAATTAGACAGCTAAAACTCTGGCAGAACAAATTTCATTTCTCAGACAAATTTGATTGACTTACTGAATGAAAAATCACTAACATATCATGTATTTTTAATGGTTCTTCTAGATATAGGATTCAAAACAATGACATTGATATATTGTTGTTTACAATAAAGTAAAACTCTTATTCCAACTTGCTGGACATTTCACTTTAATAAGCAATATCTGGATATGGATGAAATCTGTTTCTAGTAGAAAATGAAAGTGGGAAAAACAAACCAAAAAATGAACCCAGAAAAAATCTTAATTCAGAATTTATGATATTTAGGCAACAACTAAAGTTAATTTATTTCCTCAAAAAGTGACATTTTATTTATAAGTGACAATATATTCCTCCTGAAATTAAATCTGAAAGTATTGTTTCTTGGTAGTGTTACTTACAGGTAACAATGCTGCATTTCTTTAATATTTTCCTATTATGAACTCTTTTTATTTGTTCTAATTAGTTATACATGACAATAGAGTGCAGTTTGATACATCATACATAGATGGAGTATAATTTCTCATTCTTCTAGTTGTACATGATGTAGAATCACACTGGTCATATAGTTATATATGTACATAGGATAACAATGTCTGATTCATTCTACTATCCTTCCTAACCTTATACCCTTCACTCCCCTCTACCTAATCTAAAGGTAGATTATTATTCTCTATTATTTCCTAGCCGCTGCCTCCCTTCTTATGAATTAGCATCTGCATATCAGAGAAAACATTTGGCCTTTGGTTTTTTGGGATTGGTTTATTTTGCTTAGCATGATGTTCTTCACCTCCATCCATTTACTGGCAAATGCCATAATTTCATTCTTCATTAAGGCTGAGTAATATTCCATCATATATATATATATTTATCCATTCATCTGCTGAAGGGTATCTAGGCTGGTTCCATAGTTTAGCTATTGTGAGTTAAGCTGTTATAAACAATGAAGTGGCTATATCACTGTAGTATGCTGATTTTAAGTTCTTTGGGTATGGATCAAGGAGTGAGATAGCTAGGTCAAATGATGTTTCCATTCCAGGTTTTCTGAGGAATCTCCACATTGCTTTCCATAATGGTTGTACCAATTTGTATTCCCACCAGCAATGTATGAGTGTACCTTTTTCCCTACATCCTCACCAACATTTAATGTTGCTTGTATTCTTGATAATTGCCATTCTGAATAGAGTGAGGTGAAATCTTAGAATAGTTTTGATTTGCGTTTCTCTAATTGCTAAAGATGTTGAACATTTTTTCATATATTTGTTGATCAATTGTATAAGTGAAGAGAGAGCCTGCAGAATGGGAGAAAATCCTTACCACATGAACCTCAGATAAAGCACTAATCTCCAGAATATATAAAGAACTCAAAAAACTTAACACCAAAAAAACAAATAACCCAATCAATAAATGGGCTAAAGAACTGAACAGACACTTCAGAGAAGAAGAAATAGAATTGATTAACAAATATACGAACTCCTTTTAATTTTTTACCCTATAGTATACTTTTTCCAAGTACCTGCAGTGAGTAAAAGCGTGGGTAAAGTTTAATTCTTGCAGGTCAATCCAATTTGGTTTGAATGTCAATCCCGCTGTACATCTGCAGGCAAGAATAAACTCTCTGAGCCTAGTGTTCTCATACGTAAATATGCCTAATAGCTACCTCACTGGGCAGTTAAAAGAATAACATAAGATTATGTAGTAATTTCTTACTTGACACACTAATTAACAATCCATCTTTCTCCTTGAGACATCACTTGCCTTCCTGGATACCTCGCTCCCTGGTTTATCCATCTTCACCAGCCACTCATCCTCAATTCCTGCTATTGACTCCTTCTTCATGTCCTTGATTTCTTGATTCAGTGCTTGGACTTTTCTCTCCCTACACTCACTCCTTATGACCTTTTTCAGTCTTGTGACTTAAATAACATTTATATGACAATGACTCCCAAATTTATATTTCCAGTTCTGATCCCTCCATTGAACTCCAGTCTCATCATTCACTCAGATGTTTAACAGAAATCTCAAATTTAATCAAATGTTATCTAAGTTTCCCTCATAATTGATTCTTTCTCCATTTCAGTTAATGACAACTCTTTCCAAGTAGTTGCTCAGGCCCTAAATCTTGAAGCTGCTCTTGAGTCTACTCTCTCTTACCTCATGTTATCTGCTCTGTTAGAAAATCCTGTTAACTCTACCTTCAGAATGAATCCAGGATCTACTATAAAATCCAAACTCAAAATGGAGTCAATCTGGCTCAGGCCTGCATGTATCTGCTAACCTGCTTTTTGTGATTCTGTGATTAATGCTTTGCTATACTTACTTCTCATGGATGGGGCCAAACCACAGGCTGCCAGACCCCCTGGCCAGCTACCTAAAGTTCCAGGAACTGAATGGGGACATAGGAGCACCATCACGGTTGAACTGTAAATAACTATAGGTTGAATATTTGCCAAATTCTGTTTTCCCAAGTCATGTAACTTGCCCACCCTATCATCACCTCTGAAACCCTCATTTCGGGGTCACCCTCTGAAGGAAAGGAGAGCTGACCCCAATAGATTGGCCTGTGTGCCTATTTCCTCAATAAACTTTGCTGCTTCTGCAGAGTTGTTGGGGCTGCACTTCTTGGGAAGAAGTGCGGGTTGGATGCAACACTACCATTATTTAAGATCTCCATCCTTCTCTAAATCACCCTTATCTCTTGCCTGGATCATTGCAAGAAATCTCTGAACTAATTCCTCTCATTCTTCCTTAGCACCTAAAGAGCAACCACAGGCATTCTTTTAAAATGTAAGTTAGATCATGCTCTTCTCTGCCAAAAAACTTCTAATGACTCTTCCTTTTACCATAGTCAGAGACTAGAACCTTCCAGGGCTTACAAGGCTCTACATAATCTGCTTTCCAGTGCCCTCTCTTCATCATCTCTGAATAACCTCTTGACTTCACTTCTTCTTACTTTTCCTGTCATTCAATTTTCGATCTACACTTCTTTACATCATCACCTTTTTTTTTTTTCAGTGACACATGCTAGGCAAGCCCTCTACCAACTGAGCTACCCCCCAGGTTCCCATCCCACTTCTTTAAAAATAAATAGGCATGATCCAACCTCTGGGACTTTGAATCTATGATTTCCTTTGTATGGAACTCTCTCCAGGTATCTGTTCTCCTTTTTACCTCCATCAGAACTTTGTTGCCAACTTTTCAGTTAAGTAGGCTCTGACCACCTTATTTTAAATGGAAATCTTCTGTCTCTTGCATCTCAACTTCTAACTAGAGATATAGTTTAAGTAATTATTTATTTTGCTTATTGTCTATCTTCCTGAACTAGAATACAGGCTTTTAAGGACAAGAATTTTTGTCGTCTTGTTCATTGAGCTATAGCATCTCTTTTGAGTCGTAGCATGTTTGGTATTAAGTTTAGCATGAATCTGGATATCTGCACTTCTTATCAGTGATATCTTAGTGCACTAATCTCTAGAAGTGACGGATGGAACTTAAGTGTTTCCATGTAATGTATTTACATTGCTATTTCTATATAAAGAATATCATTTAAATCTCAGATAAAAATGACATCTTCTCATAGAAGGTATGTTAGCACTCTTCTTTGTACTGTTCACCCTCCTAACTCTTCCTACTTCTTCTCCATCACTTCCTCAGATGTCAGTTTCTATATAGCGATTTTCACTATCTGAAATTGGCATGTTTATTTGTTGGTTTGGTTGTTTGTTGGCTTTCTCCCCTAAAAGAGAGTAAGCTTCACAACAAAGAATTATTTGGCTCCAAATATCAAAAGTGGCAAGGCTGAAAAATCCTGATTGATTGGTTTTCAGACTTACAAATTCTGTTGAAGTTGGAACTGAGAGCAAGACAACAGCCAAGCTTTGTGGAACTGATAAAATATAACTCCTGACATGTTCCCAGTTCTCTCTTCAATCATTAAAAACACATATTTTCAATTTTAGGTTGCAAATTACTCATCTTTTTCATCAAGTTACTTTTCCCATAATTGAAGCATGTGAGTAGCCTGGTGTACCTGTTCCTCATGGAGAATAACTTGACCCTTGAGAGGACTTCCCAGTGGTGCCACTGTCACAAATGGGTGCCAAACTCCACTGGCAGTTCTTGGGAAGATATCATAAAAGTCCACAAAGAAGCCACTTTCCCCAGTCATATTCATAAAGTATAAGGAAACAGGATTGCATGTAGCTATGTACAGAGTATTTTCCTCATTTTCTGAAAAAGCAAAATGGTTTTAATTTAGTGACTTACAAATGACTTACCAACTGTTCAAGAGGCCTAGGAAAAATTGAATTATGAGATTTAAGCACACAATTGAAACTAGCAGATCATTTGTAGATGCATTGATTAGACTGAAAAGACCATGAAAAGCAGTTTAGTTCCTACCCTAAACATAGTTATATCTATCTATTCCAGGAGATACTTATTTGTTCCCAAGAAAAGGCCACAGTATCTTCTGATAACATCATTAATCAGCTAACAATTTTTAATGTCAGGAAATTCTCCCTTGTGTTCCAATGAAAGTCTGTTTTCTCTTTTCCATTGTTGTTTCAGAATAATAACAGTTCATCAATATGTTCTAACTGCTGATCTTTTGTTTTCTAAATAGTTACTAGGTATTTAGGATTTAATTAATTCCACTTTTTAAAATTTTAACCTTATAGATCTTTAGTGCCAAACTTTTGTTCATATTTCAGTATTCCTTATAATAAAACTTCTATCATCTCAACCAGGATGCTTCCTTAGGTCCATTTTCTAAATTTTACAGCAGTGCTTCTTCCAGTTTAAAATGGCTATGAATCATCTGGGGAACTAATGAAAATGCAGGTTCTGACTCAGTAAATCTGTGGTGGGCATGCAGATTCTGTCCTTCCATTCACCTCCCAGGAGATGCTGAGGCTGCTGGTTTGAGCTCCTCCCTTTGAATAACCAGGCTCTAGATCAAAATTCTCATAATTTCTTATGTGAGTGCCTTGAGGCAAAGATTAAGCTGCTTTTATCTAATAAATGCTATCTGTAACACCCATTACCCAGGTATCTATTTATAATGAGCATATTTCTGAACCCAAAATTCAGACACAAAATTATGACAATAATATAAATTTAATATATATTTAAATATTATAATATATATTTAAATTTAATAATATATATTTAAATTTGGGCCCATGCTAGAAAATTTGAACCAATGTATGCATGTCATATCTATAATTTTTTTTTTTGATACCAGGGATTGAACTCAGGGGCATTTGACCACTGAGCCAAATCTCCAGCCCTATTTTGTGTTTTATGTAGAGACAGGGTCTCACTGAGCTGCTTAGTGCCTCACCATTGCTGAGGCTCACTTGGAACTCGTGATTCTCCTGTCTCAGCCTCCTAAAGTGCTGGGACTACAGGCGTGCACCACCTCACCCTGCTCATATCTATAATATTAATACATAATAACTATATTACATATAGATATATTACAAAGACGAACTTTAAAACAATAAGCTAACATCAGTAAGAAATAGCCATCCATGCTGGGCCCAGTGGCACATGCCTGTAATCCCAGTGGCTCAGGAGGCTGAGGCAGGAGGATTGCAAGTTTAAAGGCAGCCTTAGCAACTCAGTTCAAAGCCAGCGAGGCTCTAAGCAACTTTAGCAAGTCCCTGTCTCTAAATAAAATGTTAAAAAATGGGCTGGGGATATGGCTCAGGAGTTAACAGCCATCGACAACACAAGGGCTAGAGCAGATATGTATTATTTAGAAGACAATGTGAACTCTGTGTGTTACAGTTACAAATATCAGCTAGAATCATGGAATTTTTAATTTATAAACTTTTTTAATGCTTCTATTATGAACACAAATAAGTTCAATTGAACATTTACTGAGCACCTTCCTGCACAGTGTAGTGCAATGGAAAATACTGTAAGAATGTTTACAGAAATGTAGTTAATAAATTTACTAATTTACTAATAAATGTAGTTAATAAATGTAGTTAATAAATTTGCTAATTGTTCTCTTTTAAGCAGGTATTAAGCGCTATTTGGTCTTTGGCTCAAACTCATAGACATAAAATTAACTCCAACTCTAACCCTTTTCTCTCAGAAGTGCAGAATAGGTAAAACACACACATACACAAAAACACCAAGAAATAAAAATAACAAAAAATTAAGTTTGCAAATGTGGCAAATACTGAAATAAGAGAGTTAAGTTCTGTCAGGGACAGCAAATGGCTCACATTTATCAGGGCTACCTCTGAATGACAGAAAGGGGCTGCCTGAATGCTATTGAGAACTGAGAGACTGTGACCAGGTTCAATGGGAGTAGTGTACGACTGATTTACCACCTGACATAGGCATGGGCAGAGGATTATAGCACACTTACCTATATTTCCTAAATATGAGACAAGGGTCAGAGCTCAAATTTTTTTTTAATAAAATCTCATACTTTCACTGTACAAGCAAATATGAAATAACCTTAGGAAATTAATCTTCTACCAAAAATAGGCAAACAACAACAATAAAAACCTGTAAATATTTTAAAGCACACTTTTATTCAAAATAGCTGACTTGGGAAATAAACTATACCCATAAAACTTACAGGAACAAAAACAAGATACTCATCTTTGCCTCAACAATTGCCATCTTAAGTCACACTGGAGAGACTCTCTTCCCCCCAGCTATCTCTTCTGTTTATATTGCCTTAGTAACTGACATCAGTTGGAGAACTATTGCCAAAAGGTACTCAGGGCCTCCTGCATCAATCAGTAAGTAATGGCAACAGTCCAGAAATGTAGATGCCAACAGTTCCCATTCTTTATCTGCCATTCTTTACAATGAAAAGTTTAGCATCTGCAAATCACTCTAGCCCTGCTTTTGTGGTTCATGCAATCACCAAACTAGAATCCCAGCCAAGACATTCAATGTTTCTTCTTTTTCTTATTCCCTTCTATTTTTAGTACACGCCTGGGTGTGTTTAACTTCGTGCTACAATTGTAATGAGAAACAGATAGGCATACAAACTCAGCAGTGCTTATGTGGATTCCACAATGACATTTTGTTAGGTTGTTAGAGGAAATTAGTTCTAAATTACATAAATGACAGTCACCAAGTCTATCATAGACTCCTTGATATCTAGAGATTATTTTAATCCCTTAAAAAAAAATCAGTATGGGAATAAAAAATTAAAAAACAAACCTGACATACCATATGATGTAGCAATGTCACAAATTAAATTAATTTCATTCAGTGGTAACCTCCAGGAGACACATTCTTCAGTAAAGTTTAAAAATCTCTTTTCATGTCTTTCTATGGGATACTTCTGTATATTCATAAACACTGGACCCTATAATAAAGTAGTTATTTGAATGAAGAAATTTTAGTAGTGATAAAAACATAGAATCACTAAAGTTCTTCCAAAATATTGAATACATATTTGCGTATTTAATATAGATCTACTCCACATTTTATTTTCTGACATAGTAGTTATAATAATAATATTTCCATATACTTGTATTTATAAATGCTTTTCATATGTGCTATCTTGGTTAATGATTTCTCATTTTCCTTTGTTTTTCATTACAAAGTATACCAGATGTAAAATCCCACAAGATTTCGCACTACTTTATTCCTTGCCAAACCAAAAGCCCATTTCAAACTCTAAATATCAGGACCTAGAGTTGTGCAAACCAGAATAATTTATAAATTAATGAACCAGGGCCTAATATATTTCCTTTGTAAAGAATGATTTTTTACATCATGACAAAGAAATGTAAGGGCTGAATGAGTCTTTTAAATGAAATGTGAAAAAATGTGACATTTAAATGAATTTTTTAAAACCATACTTACTGACAATCAATAATGTTACTTATGAAAAAGTATTTCATACATGGTGATAATTATTCAATAATAAACATAAGCAGAGAAACTAAAAAAATGGTGTTATGAATATGAGTATTGGGTACGTAGAGTTCCTGGAAGAACTCCATCAATGTAACTAATATTTCAATGATTTGCCTGATTATTCTTAGTCAAAAATATTTGAGCTAGATGTTGGCATCCACATCCTATCTTATTTGATCTAGTCTGTGCATCAGAGGCTGAAAGATTAAAACGTGCATTCCTCACACTCCCTTGAGAAAGATTTTGAAAGTGATTTTGTTCTGCCAATTAAACACACTTGCATGAAATCTGGAAGACAGAACAAAGGTAGTAGGCATCTTCCTGCAGCCATAGCAGACAAGGAGAATCTAAAAATATAAGCAGAGATTCTGTCCTTTATTGCAAGTTTGATAAATGATGGCCTGCAGGCAAGTCTGAGCCACTACTTGTTTTTATAAATAAAATTGTAGCAGAACACAACCACATCCATTTGTTTATGTATCGCCATGACGGCTTTTGCGTTATGGTGGCAGAGTTGAGTAGTTGCAACAGAATCTGAGCAACCACAGAGCCTACAATATTTACTTTTTGGCCATTTACAGAAAAAATTTGCTGACTCTGCCTTCCTGTGCAACTCCCAGCCACAGAATGACAGCAGCTGTAGAATCTTTGACTCTGAAACTGTTGAGTCCAGCATTGCCTTTCACTGCTATTCTTCCTGTCCTTGTAATGATTTTACAAGCGCCTTATTTCCCTTTCTGCTGAACCCCTTTCTGCTTGAAATACCTAGAGTGATTTTAATTGCAACTAATGACTTTTCCTTTACCTTTTCACATGAAGACATGTGTCAACAATGTATGGCTAAAAAGAGGCAGACAATTCAAAAAGCACAAAGTTTTAACCCTGTTAGCAAACACAAAGTGACAGAGCCAACAGTCCTAAGAAAAAGTCCTAGGAAAACACACCTGACTGTCCTGAAATATAGGTTAGCTCTTAAAAATTCTATCTGCACATTAGGAATTATCTACAATGAGTTCCTTGTAGACCAAAGAGATTTGAAAGAATAGAAGCCAAAAAATAAATAGCTACTCCCACGAAGCTTAATAAAAAACCAGAACAAGTCATTTCTGCAAGATGATCCATTGTATGGATTTTCTCCAAAGAAGACACGGAAAACTTTGTAAGAGTCAATATTTTAAAAGGAAATAATAAATATATCAACCTTTATGTCTATATGATGAGTTTCTGCGGGACACAAGAGTTTTTGCATTCCGTTTCTTGCCTGACCAATCGTCCAGTAGCCCATGAATGTCTGCTCTGGCAGAGGCAACCTGTTGAGGATGATTGGAAAAATGAGCGTTCTTGTTTCCAAGCCATAGGATAAAACGATGAGCCATCTATTATCAACCACACACATAAATCTAAAGAATGCTTTGCTTAGAAGGGAATTATGCTTCATTTTATTAAAAAATATGATGATTAGAATATACATTAAGATGAAAAAAGATTCTCCATTTCAGAAACTCATAAGGTAAAGTCTTATCTCATTTTTACCTCAAAGACAAGTATAATTAAGATTCACGTGTTTTTTCCTTGAATTGGCAAAATGTTCAGTAACAACATATAAATTTCTAGAAGAACAAGTACAGCATAGGCAATCGTTTTTTAAAAACTAGAGTAATCTATCAATATTTTCAGTCTGTTCTTTTAAATTTTTAATCGAGTAATAACTAGTGTGCATATTATTAGGGCTGTTTGTAAGTTGTATAAGGCAAGTTTCATAGACTTTATTTTGGCATTTTAATTTCTTTCACTTTGCTTGATATATAATATACATACAAAAATGTCTACATAAGTGTGGTACTAAACACATCTGAACCAAAGAATTGGCATATCACCAGCACCCAGAAGCCCTCTTGGGACCACATTTTATAGCTACTCCCACCAAGGGAGCTATAATCCTAACCTCTAATGGAATAATCATTCTATGTTTATCTTATTTGAAATAGTTTTTAAACTTACCAAAGAAAATGTGACAAAGCTAAAGTATAAAGTTGCAGACGAATTTGAGAATAAAGCTTTTACTTCTTAATTATACTAATTTTTATTTGAATCTTTTTAAAAAAGGATCATTGATTTGTCATTTAACCCATTAGAAATTTCTTATTCCATGATAAATTGAGTCCAAAAAAAATGGGTTATACTTTCAAGTTCTCTAAAAATAATAGGCATATGGCTACAAACTTAAAGGTGCTTAATAATCATTACAAATCATTTTAATGATTATTATTAAAATCATTAAAAATTATTTATTAAAAATATTAAAAATCATTAAAAGAGTACAGATTTACATTTAAAATAATTTCATTTTCAGTAAAGAAGTAGTCTGACATAATATTTCTATATGCTTAATAAGACCATATTAGGCTTTGATTTTTTTTCTTAAAATAAAAATCTAAACATTTTGGTGGAATATGCTTTTTGTCCCTTTGAAATGCTAATGTTTGCCATAAGAGGAAAGAAAAAGAAATTTATATTAAAATTCTTCTAAGCCAGATTTCTCAAAAGGACATGTGCTTTCATATGTGTCATCCAAAATATATTTTAAGTACCTGAATAATTATACTGACTCATGACCCATGCACGTCCATCTTTTCACTGGCAAAGTAAGGAGGGTGCTGAGTGTGGTGAGTGGGGCAGTGATGAGTTAGGGCATTGATTATAGTTATTTTCTTTTGAATATTATGAAAACACATTTTTGTGTCAACAGGGCAGATCTTTAAAATACATCCAAGGATCAGGGTCTCTCTCTCTTAGTTTAGGGAATAAGCTCTATTCTTCATTTGCTCTCATAAAGGAAAATTAGGTCTCCAAATATCTAAGGAGACAAATACAGGAAGGAGACACATTAATTACTCTTGAGCAGAGAAGACACAGAATAAAACACTGCAAAGAGAGCTAGTTTGTAGTTCTGGTTCTTGTATTAACCATCTTTGCAAATTTGGGAAGGGGAATATCAGCTAATTTTTCAGTATTAACTTCTTCATTTATAATTTGCAAAATTCCTTGTGGTTTGGAGAATCTGAAGCAAGAAGGAAATGTCAGTGGTAGTTTAAAAGGCCAGCATTAACTTGTTGCACTGGAGGGAAAATATCTATATCTTCTAATAGAATAGGTGCCCTGATAGATCGGTATGCTTCTTTAAAGCTTATTTTTAAAAAACTCTAAATATACCCTAAATTGGTTCTTTGAAAACAAAAGAACAATTTCACATCTTAAAATCTAATTACAGGTGGTGAATTGTGTAATAAAAAAATGATCCTGGTTAACAACTAGCCTGAAACATGGATCTAGGGATGGGGATATCACTCACTGGTAGAACATTGCTTAACAATATGCAAGGTCCTGGGTATGATCCCCAGCACATGTGTGCACACACCTGCACACACTTAATGTATCCATTGATAATTTTACAAAAATAACATTCAGATACTGAAAAGGGTGGAGGACACCACTTCATCCATTTGAGAAAAAGTAACTGCTCAACTTCCAGTTCCTACGGACAGTGCCAGGGATGTTCATAAAGTCTGCTTTGACCTTGCCAACTCATTCAAAATAACAGTCATGGAAATTACAGGCTGCCTGGCTCTATATAAAAATAGCACTGGCTGTTTGGTTGGCAGAGTATGGGAAGGACCTTCAGGTACCCCATATAGAATCTATTCCAGAACCACATAACAAGATGCTACTGGCAATGACAACTGTAACTGAAAGACACACAAGCAGGGTGTCCTGGAGTTGCACAATCAAACTGACTCAATCCTGTTTCTTGGTCACATAAAGTGTTTTCTCTAGACTCTTAATATGGACTCTAGGCTGGCCAACAGAGGTAAACCATATCCCCTCATTCACTTTTCTCCCACTAAGCCCTCCCAATGAGCTATGGAAAAAATCCATCAATCCTGACTTTCTCTCCTTAAGTTTGTTAGTAGTCAGGGGAAATGAGAAGCATTATACTTGGGTGCATGAGCAAACTTTGGAATTTGAAACATACTCAATGTTAGTTTGGGGTACCTATATTAATAACCAGTCAGCAAAAGACCTTATATTCTATAACTGAAATCTGTCATCCAACTCTACCAGACTTGTTTTTATGTCTGACATGATTGAAATAATAATGGTATTTTCCATGGTTTTAAGATCCTGTCACTTCTATTGCTTAACTTTGTTAAAGTCAGCTGGAATGATATGTGGATTTGATTTTAAGAGGGAGAAGAATGAACTTAAGGCCTATAAATAGCACTGCTTTTTATCTTCAGTGTCATTTGCGAATTTATGTTTGTTAAAACAACGATATATTTTAATTCATATGTTATGATAGTTCCCTTGTAGAAATACTAATAAAGATCTAGAAGTAAAAATTTTTTAACTAAAAGAAAGGCGAATATCAAAATTATGACTCAGGTCAAATTATAATACTTGAGTAAGTTGCATAAAGGAAAAAATTCATAACATGATGCATATGGACAGCAAAGTCAAGTCACATCATCTGAATGACATATGAGATTTGTCTCAGACTGCTTCCATAAAGAGGTGAGCCAGGTTTTTAAAGAGCATGTTCTGGCAAATTTTTGCCTTCTTTGAACCTTTGCCAAAACTATTTCTGGAGTATGAAGGAAAACACATGAAAAAGATTTGGATCTTTTTAGGGCATTATGCAATTGGAAGTTGTTGACATACCTACTATCAACAATTCCTAAAACATTGCCTTTCCACAAGAACTAGTAATTATCACAGGAATAATGGAACCTTCAGGGTAGTTCTATCGACTCAAAAACTTGACAATCACTACCATCTTTCAGAAGAAATAGGACTATTTCAATTTTAGTGGCCCTCACTTGTTCCTAATGTTTTATATCTAACCTCTGGTAAAAAATTTCAGGTTGTCCAAGTGAGTTCACTGAAGATTTTCATAGAATATTCCTGACAAATGCTTCCAGCTTCAGTCTTACTCCGTCCTCTTATTCTCCAGCTAATCTATGCCTTAGTCCTACCTTGAACTGCTTATTGCTGTTCTTTAACACGCCATGCATTTCCATGCATTCTCAAGGTCATTCCCTCTGCACAGAATTCCTCCTATGGTCTCCTTGATGAGATCCTTTTCATTCTGAACATCCAATCCAAATGCATCTCCCTGCTACATTTATTTCGGGGCCAAACAAACCCCCTGCTCTCCCGGGTTTCTATGTAAATTTACACATATGAAACTCTAGGAATAGAGTTCTATAGAATCTATAATTTTCAAATTTAAGACATGAGGGAAAATACAATTTTAGGGAGAACAGGTCAGAAGTGAACCTATGAAATCCCTCATAATTATTATTATACTTACTAAATTAAAAAGCCAGCACATTAGAGAGAAAAGACAAAAGCCCTTTTAAACACATTACATTAGTAGTAATGGGTACTATCAATTCCCAGTAATATCTTCCCTTGTTGGCTAGGAACTTCAGAGTCATCCTTCCCTACAACTCACATGTTGCTGGCCCATTAACTTTGCTCTGCTGAAAATGATATGCACATGAGTATGTATGTTTTCTGTTTCTGTGCCTGGTTCTACATTGAGGTATTATGGCTTTCACTTAATGACTTAAGATGTGCACCTCTGCCACCTAGATCCTGCAGAGGTCACAGAAATGCAGAGTAATTTGGATACATGAGATGGAAAAGATTTGGAGAAAACTTGCTATTCTTGGCAGATACTTCTCAATACACTCCCCAAGCTCCAGAATGACACTGTGCAGTCTCACTGCTGTTGCCCAGCATTACTCTGTGCCAAAGCAGATGTTGTCAGTTTGCTCCACACATCTCTGGTTTTCTTTCTCCTCATAGAAGCTGGCAGACTACAGTTCTGGGGCCTGGGTTTCCTTTCCTTCATCTTTCTTCAAGTGGTACTGCAAAAATGTCTTCTCCTTTTCTGCCATGTACTTTATCAACCACACCTTAGTGTTTTTGAATCTTACTTTCTTTTTATAATCATCCACAATAAGAATGGCTGAGACTGAAACTTTCCCAGTGGTTAAAAATTTTCCTAGTGAAAAATTTCCTGGGGCTGGGGTTGTGGCTCAGTGGTAGAGTGCTTGCCTGGCATGTGTGAGGCCCTAGGTTTGATTCTCAGCATCACATAAAAATAAATAAAATAAAAGTCCATCAACAACTAAAAAAATTTTTAAAAAACGAGAAAAATTTCCTGTATTTTCTATAGGAAGGACTCATAGGATGAGAACTCTACTATGAATGTAGCACTCCGAATATGACATTGCATCATAAGGTTGGTAGTTTTACTTGTTTTCCTTATTAAATTGTTGATTCAATGAGAGTAAAGCTTACATCTTACTCATCTAAATCTGACATTTAGAATTCATTGCTTCTGCCACCTAATTTTTCCTCACTGCTGTCCCTTTTTCCCATTGCCATAGCTACAACATACAGCCTCCTCATTTGTCATCACCCAGATTGTTGCAACTGCCTTCCAATAGGTCTATGTTCAGATTCACCGCCTTTCAGTTTATTATCTTTAGAAGACAAAAAGGGACCTTTCTTAAATATGAATCTGACCATACTACTCTCTGGCTTGAAATGCTATGACTCCTTTGGCTCTTCTCCCAGTCAGCCTCCCCACCCAGCATGCCTTCACTTAACCCTATGTGTTAGTCAGCAGACTACTTGCACTTTCCAAAATGCATCATGCTTTCTTAAATCTTCTCTGCTTGAAGTATCCTCCCTTCTTTATTTGCCTGGGGAGTGCACAGTACTCTAAAGGCCCTGCTTCCTCATCCTCAGTACCTCTCCTCAAGGTAACCCTGCCTCTTTGCTCCCTCTTTACAGCTCTAATATAACACAAGTCTGTTTATTTGACTGCTTTTTAAATTAATTGTGACCTTCTGGAAAGCAGATATTAAGTCTTCTTTATTTTTACAATTCTTACTCTCCATCTAGTGTTTGCCACATCAGATAAGGAAGTATCTGTTAAATGAATGAATACTTCCTTACATTAGCACTACCAACGTTTTGACTTACCTGTTTTCTCATTTCAGTGGCAAGTTGCAAACTTACCATGGCAAATCTTCCTCATTTATTCAGACTACAAACCACTTCCTTCACTTAGAAGATTCAACAAATGATGCAGTCTGCTTTTCAGGTATATTTGGAAGAGACAGCTATAGCCAAGGACTGGGGATTTCTATCTAGATAGGCGACAGGCTTTTATAAATTCTCACAAAAATTTAAGGGATCAAGAATAATTCTGTGAGAATGCTTAAAATGCATATGAAAGGAGATTCATACCTCTTAAAAATTTCTTTGTAGATTGGGTATATTTTTAAATATAAAAGTTCTGAGCTGTCATTATGTAGACTTTATTATTTTTGAAAACTAAGAGCTCTTTTATGAACTGAAAATAAATCATCACGTAGAGTAGAACACCTTAGAACTCTGTGATCAACACTATGAACTTACTTGTAAAAACTACCTCTACAAAAAAGAAAATTAGAGCATATAATCATTTGGGGGAAAGGAAAGAGGTTGAAAGCTGTAGGCTGAGAGTATTATACTTTAATGAGATAAAAAGTAAATTGATAATCATTCCTACTTTCAAATATAAATCTAATGAAATTACTCCAAAGAAAGGCCCTGTCTAGTGATATTCTTTTTGATGCTTCTGGTACTTTGAAGACCCCATAGTTGTTTTCTGTTAGAGAAAGAAGCACCAGTTGCTTTTGATGGCCCAACTATACAGAATAAGTCTTTAAAGCAGAAAATCAATTTTTGACAGATATCCTTTCAAAAACAACTTCAAAAGAGATGAAACTGTTGAGTCTGCAAATACACACACCTGGCACTCTCTGAAAAGAAAGATAAATACTAAACATGATTCTGTAACACACACTGCAATGGCACACAAATAGCTTTTACAAATGGAAAATACTCAGCTAATTTCACTGGGAATCCTATTAAAATATGCTGAGATTGGCTGAGAAAGTAATGAATGGTTACTGATATAAAGGGGAAGAGTTACTATTTATTCAGCTTCCCTATTCAATTAAGAACAATAAATCATAGAATACAGGAGTAGGAAGAATAAAAAGGGCAATTTGGGGTTCCAAGGTTGAATCCCCAGCAGATACCTACCCACAAAGTCTGTCCAAATCTGTTTGGGCTCAAGTAACAGAAGGCATACCCTGTTTTTCCTGTATACTCCATTTCACCTTTGAATATAGGAGCTACTAGTCCCAAAAATGAGGGCAAATTTGCAAAGATGTAGACTCATAAGGGCCCAGGTAAAGAACAACAATGTATGACTCATCAGCTAAAGCTAATGATATTAATGATCATGTATTTGAGGATGGAAATACTAAGTAAAGGATGCTTTGTAAGAGAAAGTTGGAAAATAATTGTTCTATTAATTTTGAAGAATTTGTGAATGCTACCACTTTGCACAACCCCTAAAAAAGTCCTTATTGCAGAAAAGGCTTATGATAATTTGCTCACATCTTATGGGAAGGATGTTTTTATTTGCTTCTGGAATCAATGATAAATGGGTTTAACTCAAAGGAAACTGATTAAAACAATGGGCTTAGCCATTAATGCAAAATGTAGTGCATATATCATATTTAATATATCTTCCCAAATGGTAGGAAATAGACTGAAAGACATTATCTATGAAATCTTGACAGCCAGTTTTACATTGCATTGTTATTCTCATGGCAACAGTGGAATAAACATAAAGATGATAGGCTTTGGAACCAGAGAGATCTGTGGTTAAATCCCCATTCTACCATTTATTAGTTGTATAAACTGCTAAATTATTTAATGTCTCCTGAGGCTCAGTTCCTTAATCTGTAACTGATTCCCCCTCCCCCCCACATACACACACACACACACACACACACACACACACACAGACACACCTCTTAACACCTAATAGATGAAAATGAAAATCAGAAAAAATTACTTACCTAATAGAAAAAAATGGAATTATTATATACATTAGGAAACTGATATTTGTAAAGTGCTAAGAGCACTAAGGACTTGATAAATACCAACTACTTTCATTTCTTCTGCTTTAAAATGTTTTGTGGGGCATTGGGCAGGGGGTAACTCAGTTGTAGGGCTCATGCTTAGCGTGTGCAAAGCCCTGGGTTCAATCCCTAGCACCTAAATAAATAAATTGATAGATAAACAAACAAAATAAAGCTGTGTATTCTCACTTGATATTTTTATTTTTTTGTTGATACCTACCAACACATAGACTTAATTACCCTGTGTTGAAATATCATAGAAATGCCTGGGGCTAACTTGATTTTTCATTTGCCATTGGTAAAAGTGCCAAGGTTCTACTTTTAGAATAAGCATCATAGTCTGTTCTAAGCTTTTCCATACTGGGAGGCAAAGTCGGTTCTCAGAAACAGCAATTTCAGAATAGACCTTTGTTTAAAATTTTTAATTTTATTTAAATGCCAAACAAAAATGAAAAATTCCATTGCCCATAGACTCAATGGACATTTAATAAACAAAATACAGAAAATTATGTATATTTTAAAAACTAAAATACTACAGGGAGAAGTGAGGCCTCCTTTGCTCTTTTTAGGACCTCTCTGGAAAACAACTACAGCAACCACTGTATTTTTGTTTTCATTTTATAGTACTAGAGACAGAACCCAGTATGACACATGCTAAGCGAGAAACTCTACCGAGTTCCTTGCCCTGTCCCCACTGTTTTTACCTTGTTAAATTGGGAACCTATTAAAAGATATTTAATGAAAACATTGGTCAATATGGTTTTGGAACTCATTAATTCAAAGTTATCTTATTTTTCCTGAAAAATTAGAATTTACAACATTTTAAATAAAGCATATGATAGCAGCAAGAGAATGCCTAACAACAGGACATCTGAGCAGTAATTACAGGCTCTAATAGGACTTCTCACCAGCTATGGGACACTTTAAAAGTGTAGTCACACATCACAGTCATTTTTAGATGTGCAGACTATCTCATGAGAGCATTTTCATATGTCCGAAAAGCATAATGACATTTAAACATATGCATAGAGACACAAAGCGTTGATATTAATGTTTTTATTCCTATGTGAGTATCTCATATGCCTTATGTATCTATTCACTGTGGTTAGAATAAATATCTTAAGCTTAAAATCTAAGGAGTAAGAGTATGGGAGAAAAAAGTAGAAATGAGAGAGAAGTGTTATACATAATTAAATCTCATTCATTTAGATAACTTTCTTTTTAGAAAAGCAGCTTGAGAATGAAATGATTTAGAAAGAATCCCTTTTTTAAGAACACGTGTCTTGTATGAAGATGAACGACTCAGAAGAATAAAAATGATTGAAAAGAAGTATTTCTCAGTGCATGAAATAACACATAGAATCATAGGGAAAGGTCCAGAAGGATTTGTTAACAGTTTTTTCTAGAAGGTAGAATTAGAGAAATTTTCATTTCTTTTTTATTTTAAAATTAAATGGGATGTCATTCTTTATTCAGTAAATTTGTCTTATAAAGAAAGCCTAAATATAAAAAACTTCTCAATTTTCTCAAAAATTTAATACTACTTGACTGATATAAATAGATGATTAGTAGATCATAGCTAGTTTGCCACTGACAAATAGGCAGTAAGTGCTTTAGGAGAAAAAGAGGTGGTTTATGAATGAGCTAAGCAGCCTTGAAAAAGAAATTAACAGAGTTGATGGCAAAGAATTTGGAGCAAAGAGAAGGATTTTACAGATAGGTGTCTCCCATGGAAGACAGGGAGAGAAAAACACAAGAATATAACTTCAGACGATGGAGAGAACTTCCTTGTGTGTTTGATTCATTTTAACATGATCACAATCTTTAGCTTTCATGTTCCAAACCAGGAAGAAATGATGTTTAGTGCATATCTTACACATGGTAGGCCTGCAAAGTTTTCTAGAATTTTTATTTTTTGAAATGAATTACTTTGTGTTTTATTTCAAGATCCTCCATTATAACAAAAAGGAAAACTTAAATGGAAATGAAGAGGCCTCTAAAATAATTACTCTTGTGTCCAAAGTCTATATTCATCAGCTTTGTGGCTGATTTTTCATTTTGAAATATGACTAAAGCCTAATAATCTTAATTTGTCATAATTCTCTGAAATATAAGAATTTGTCTATTATAAGCATATAATATCATGGACAATGATGATTTCCAACTTGATTACTTATATTTCCAAGGTCTTTTTAAGCAACGACAATACTTTCCAGTCTCCAAATAATAACTCTGATTTGGAATTGCCAATAATCATGTCAATCTGTTTATATCATCTTTAGAACTGGAATTAATATTACAAATACCAAAGCTGTGACCCTGTTTTCTAACCATAGGTAAGATATGTGACTGCTCTGTATCTCAAATTTCTCACCTACAAAATTCAATTCTATACACACACACACACACACACACACCCCATAGGTTATTGAAGGGATTATATAATTTGTGTAGAGAAAATACCTGGAAATGTGCTTGGCACATAGTTATCTATAAATGTTTCTGATATCATCATTGTTATTCCATTACCATTAGTGCATTATTATGACATTATAAATGTTATAACAATTATATTTAGAAGTAGAATATCCATATTCCATTGTGGATATAGGATGATATTGTTCTCATTTTAAGAATGGCTATAGAGAAAATGGTACACAAAGTTAAGATAAAATAGATAAGTCACTTAGAATGGATGTTTAGAAAAAGAAAGCAGGGGTTTTTCTTCCTTTAAAACAAATGTTTCCCAGCATGACAGTTTGCAAATTGCTGTGAAACACACTTTTTAATTTGGAAGTATTAACATGCTAGCAGTATGTTTACTCTCAAATAAAAGAACCTTCAGAAATAAAAGCTCACGTAATGCAAAAACAAGCAAACTTTACTTAGAAACTTATATGTTTATCTATAGTTATCTATATTCACCTAGAGTAGATAATTTATATGCTTTTGGTTGGATGTTTATACCTACTTCTCTCTCTCTGTCTAAATATATACATCCATCCAACAATGATATTTAAAACTCAAGAGTTCATATTTTAACCCAAATCCTCCTATCTCTGCTTATAATACTGAAAAAATAAATCAGATTAGTGGATGTGTGTACACACAACATACAACACTGATTGTCTTGATGAGGTGCTGATCTGTAGAACAAAAAACAGAATTAAATTCAAATCCCATGTAAAGCATAATATTTACATTTAAAAAATAATTTCTAACAGTGTGCCTCCTTATTTGGTTATGTTTATCATCTCCTTGACATGCTTTCTTGCGTATTGGGAACTTATAAAGGGACCAAAACCAAACTAACCAACCTATCAGTCTCAGGAAATACTAGTGGAAAGGGATAAATGCTATGTGGAAGGCTAGGTAGCCAAAGCTGATCCTACTACTGAAAACATATTTGTAAATCAGGAAGAAGAGCCACATTATGGTGGGCTCAAGCAAGGAACCACAAAATAAAACTTAGTCTAAAAATGCCAGGTTTAGGAAAAGTTTATTAAAGAAGACAAGTTAAATCTGTCTCGTCACATTGGGCTTTTAAAAAGTGTACAAAAACTTAGAGATAGGTAACAGCACTGCACTACTTAGGAGAACAAAAGGGAAAGTAACAATATCTCTCTTTTGGAAATTTCACCAAAGAGTACTAAAATGATACCACCTCTCTGAACACCCAAAGTATATTCTGATTTCAATTGAAGAAGGAACTGTGTGACTTTACAAATAATGGCTTAGTGTCATGTCTCTCTTGTGTAAAAATTTTCCTTCTACTACAACATTTGCTTTATATTTCTTTTTAGCTATATGTAGTAAGTGGCCAAATTATCTTTCCATTTTCATCTTAAGTGTGAGTATACCCATCTTGTTCTAGATTCAGTGTAATTTTGCTCCCATTCAATAAGGACTATGGCTAAATTAAAGGAAAAGAAAATGAACAGGTTGTAATAAGAATTTGTCTACCATGGCAAAAGGATAATAACAATAATTGGGTCATTTTGCCTTTCTTCCCTAGGAAATGAAATCTAAAGAGCATCCTCTCCAACTGACAAACAACCTACAGAGCTAGGCAGAACAAGCCTTAGAGAACTAGTTTAGTCTATAGGTCTAGTAGAACAAAACATTTAGCAAAAGGTCGAGAAAAGTCAAAGTCAAAAATTAGGCTGCATGGGGACAACTTTAAATCTTCAGAAGTCTATGTGATTACTATCAACTATGTGGTACTCTGGAGAAAAAAGGTAAGTATTAGAAAAGGCTCAGTATCCTCTATCTGGATGCTTGCGACAAAAACTGTTTTGGGTTTTGAGTTGTTTTTTTCAGATTTTGGAATATTTGCAATTACATCTCTGGGAGATGGAACCCAAGTCTAAACATTATTTATGTATTCATGTTTCAGGTATACTTTATAATGTGCCCTGAGGGCAATTTCATCCAATATTTTTAATGTCTCTGTGCTTTGACTGCAACTTGTCACATGAGGTCAGGTGTAGAATTTTCTATTTGTGGCATCATTTTGGCACTCAGCAAGTTTCAGATTTTGAAGTATTTTGGAATTTTGGGTTACAGATGCCCAACCTGTACTATTTCCCTATTTTTTGGCTTGTTTTTGCAGATTAGAGAAACATTAAGATTACAGTAAAGTATAAAATGTTAGAATAGGAAGGAACCTTGCTAATGATCTATAATGAGGACAACCACATACTTATTCAGGCTGGAGTAGGACAGTCTTACTTCACATCTCTTTTCAGAGTTATTGTCAATAACTCTCCCCTTCCATTCTCAAAAATATTCTGATCTAGAAAGTAAATTATATGGCTATGCTGTCCATAATATAAGGCTCTCATTTTACAAGGAAGTAACTCCTCTAAATTCAAATGACCAAGATGGAACTGTGAGCTCTCTGAGTGCAAGACTCTGTCTTTTTAACTGTTTCTCTATGTCTGACACAGGTATACAGGTTGACTGCTAAATTCCCAAGCTGTTCACTTTATCATGCTACCTTCTTTAAGTATAAGGCTGATAATTTAATAGAAATAGTGCTATGGAACCTACGTATTTCACTAAAGGGCAATAAAACATCACCACTTTTGAACTGCTGAAGTCACTGTAATTTACAGATGAGGAAAACAAGGCTTTCAATGATTATGCAAATTATAGTCAATCATTATCTCCACTCCAAAAGAAAATCCACTTATCCTCCACATCTGCCATAAGTTTATTTTTAGCTACATGCAGTGGGTGGGCAACTAGTTGTTTCCATCCCCATCTTAAGCATGAGTGTGACCATCTTGCTTCCAGGCTCAGTGTACTTTTGCCTCCACTCATATGTAAGTACGAGAATTGGAATTAACTTGCCATGGCAATAAGTTTTCAGTTTAGAACTTGGGATGATAATAAGTAAGTTAAATCATCAATCTGTCTTCTGTAGAAACTGAAACTGCCAATAATTCTCTTATGATTGATCTACTGTTTTAATATCTAAACAAATGTTACCAATAATTTTTAATAATCCCACTTTCCAAGAAGTTCTATAATTATATAAATTTGTTAATAGTAATAAAAACTGCCCCATTTCCAAATGAAAATATAGTTTATAAAAAAGAAGTAATAAACATGGGTAGTAGTGGAAGTTTGCACATTGAACTTACTAATATAGGAGATAACTTGTGTCTATTAAATCATCGACCTAGTTTCAAAATGCCCATAATAACTGCTAATCAATTGGTAAAATAGAATTGTACAGAAAAGTGTATGCAAAAGTAACTGACACCCAATCATTCTTCTTGAAAAAAAATTACTCAATAATACAAACTAGTACACTGATAATTTTTAACATAATTCTATCTTGTGCTTTTACCAAAAAAGGGAAATATTTGTTTCTCTTTAAGAAATTAATAATTTAAAATTTATCTTAATGGTATATATATGTATATTATGACAAATTTTTACAATGACTTGAAAGAACAAAAAAAGAACAAATAAATAAGGATGATGTTTACACTTAGAAAAAAATATATATTGCTGGACTAATCACTAATTTATATTTAGCAACCTTTTTCTATACATTGCCTGTATGTGAGATTAAGTCATTAAGTCAAACAGTTATTTTACGTTGAGTAATTATTGTCTCTTGTGAATTTATGATAATTGACCATATTTGGATGGCATTAGATGCATTATCCATAAACTATGCGTATTTAAAATTATTTTCCAGTGAACATGCACTGATTGAATTACTTCTAATAAATTCTACCAAGTACCTTTCTGGTAAACAACATATTTGTAAGAATCTTAACTAAGGTCAAGTATAGCCTGTGATTATTAAATAAAAGGAAGGCAACTGGCCCACATGAAATGAACTTGCTTGTTCTCGCTGCCTACCTCTTTCATCTATGAAGCTGAAATTTTAAAAAAAAAGAGTTAATGTGATGATAAATTTAGAAAACTACCATAAGCTATATGGTGATATAAATAAGGACATCATAACAAAATGTACATTAGAATATAGTTTTAACGTTTGTACAAAATTTTTGCACTGGATTATGAACAATGAGACCAATAGTAATTCAACAAAAGAACAGACACTGTCAAAGAAACAAATATTTCCCTTTATTTATTGTATTACATCTACTCATGAGATATTTATAATTGAGATTCTCAATTTACAAGTCTATAAACAATGCTATTCACAACTGAAAACCAGCCAGTATATAGCAACATATATTTGCAAAGCTTATTCATGGAAAGTGATTTCCACACCATGCAGTAGATTAGGAATTACCAGTATTTAAGAATCAGAAGAGTAATGCTCAAGAATATTTTATCAACAGTGAGTTTGCCTTACTCCTTTGCCAGCTGCACATTGGTAGGTTTGGCTCCAATAGGTATCCCATATTTGTGTAAAGTGTTAATTAAAATCTCCCTCATGTCCTTGTTGTAGGAATCAAAGTCAAACACATTCCGAACCACACTGGAGACACCTTCACTGGGGAATTTCTGTATTAAAAAAATTAAATAAATCCTTATTATGTATGTGATAAAGTATACATTATAAAGATTTACATTAACTGATAGAACAAAATGCACAAATGAACCTTAGCAGAAATTTACTAGCCTGATGGATATAGAGATAGTAGGAAAACATACATTTTTATCTTTTAATGTTTGCTCTTTTTTAAATAAATACTAGAATTTCAGGAGTAACAGTTCCTACTTTGAAATACCAGGGAGACTCAGAACCTGGTGTTCAGTGACTGTCCCTGCTTTCTGAAACCTCTGTCACTAAAAGGAGTATTAGATGACCAATTTTAAAATGTTAGGTAAGGGAAGTGTTAATATCAACACAAAAGTATTTAGAAAAATTAGTCAATTAATAAATGAAAAAAGATAAGGGTACAAGAAAAGAAGAGAAGAAGATCATAAAAAGTACAGGGAATAGAAAAATAGAGAACAGTAGAGGGAAAGAAAGCAAGTACCACTATAGCTTAAATGTACACTGGTGGTTCCTCTGGGTTCTTCAATGGCCCTGTTTCTGTTTTGATTTTCTTTAGGTGCTGGGATCTAAGCTGGCTAAATTGGACTTATGGTTTTATAGGTAGAATGAAGTTTTCTATTTTTCTTTTTGTTCTTCCTAAATATATGCTTTAAATTCACAGATAACTTTATATTTATGGGGTAGAATATCATGTTGTAATATATATATGCATTATGGAATGAATAAATCAAACAAATTAACATCTCTCCCCACTGTCTCACTCTCTCACCTCACTTTCCCTGCCCCCAGCCTGCCCTCCAAAAACACCCCAAAAACCTCCAATAAATTTCCTAGTTGCTTGGTGATGACCTGGTATAGAACTTTGCCAAAGTCAATTCAAAGGCCTAACAGATAATGTTCATTGGTCTTCCACTTCACAACTTAGATTGCAGTCACTTTGTATCATGTAATTGGATTATTTGTAGAAACTGAAAGGCTTGATATAAATTATGCAGTCTGAATAAAACGAGATCAATGGCTTCTTTTAAACCTCGTGTACAGGTGTGTGCCATACCTGTAAGTGTTTGACGATGTTTACTACTTCCCTCGTGGAATAAGGATAGCTAATAATGCCCTGGTCAGCCAAATTCCTCAGCTCCCCAAAGGCAGCCACAAGCTTCTGAAGGATGGGCTCAGGCACATTTGGTCCATACTGTTTGAGCATCTCAAGTTCTGAGTGGGGCTTGGGGTTGTCAACTGCATGGCAGCTAAAAATGTCACCTAAGGGAGAAAGAAGATTCACATTTACCATGCAACTAATCCATTATAATGCCACTGGAGAAAATGGAATAGTTGTTTGAAGAGCCATTAGTTGCTCATCAAAGCACAGAAAGTCCATCCAACAATAGGATAGTAGAGAGAAGAAAGAAATGACTGAAGTGGAAGAAAACTGGGTGATGGTGGTTTATTCTGTCTGAGTTTTTTATCCTATTAAAATTACATAATACTTGAATAAATGCTTCCTGGCAGATACTGAAATACAAAGGTCAAGCCTCCTCTGTATATTTGCCAATGTCACTTCCTCTCTAAAAGGCACTTATAACAGTTCGGTGCATTTATTTTTCCAGACCTACTTTAGTACTTTAAAATAAATGCATACATGCAAACAAATACAGTTTTAAATGATTTATTCCTTTTCCATTAATAGGAGTATATTTTTCCTATGGTTCTGAGACTGCCCTTTTAATTTTAACAAATGTTGACTCTTCAAAAATTACATATATCCATCTTATATGAATACTTTTTTATGTATTCTGAAGAGTGGACAATTAGTATAATCATTGCCCAAACAAGTTATATCTTGTGTAGATTGCTAGAATATACTTTAGAGGAGAGTTTTAGAAAAGAAAAACTGCAGAGATGTTGTCTAAATTAAAATCAAGAAAAGGAATTCTAAACACAAAATATTTAATCTGTTATTTAGACAACAATGAATGTATTAGAGAAATACACTTTATTCTCAAAGGAAGGATGAATTTCTCATGCTGAGTTATAAAATTCTCTAATCTATAATCTTAAAGAACAAGTACAGAGAAAGTTAAAATAAATAGACTTAAATTATTTAATGAGTTCATTTTAGAAAAAGAAGACACCTAGTCAGGTAGCAGTAAAATCTTACTTTAATTTAGAAACGATCTGAATAAAGTTACTGTGTGTGTGGTTGTGTGTGGATGGCGATCTGTACATGTGTGTGCATATGTGTGTATGTGTATTTAAAAGTAACTCAATTAAAATGAAAGCCATGATAATTTCTAACTTTCATCTCAAAGTTTTCCAATACAAACATGTAAACAGTTTTTACTTTTTTGCTGAAAATAAAATTTAACACTGACACAAAAATATAACTGGCCCCACATTTATTCATTCATCAAATAATTATTAAACATCTTCTATGTGCCAAGTACAACCCTAGGTAATTTATATGTATTTTGTGTATTTAGGTATTTCATATGTATCAAAAATTCCCTATACTAGTGAAGTTTATATTCTGGCACAGGGAGATAAATGATAACTATTAAAAAGTATATGTTTCAAAGAAAAAAGAAAAAGAAAGGCATAGTACAGGACAGTAGAAGTAGTTATGGTGGTGAAGATCAACCAGGTAGAACTCATTGAGAAGGTAACTTCTGAGAAAATGTAGATACCTGGAGGAAGAGCATCCCAGGCAGTGAATAGAGCTAATGAAAGACCCTAAGGCAAAAATACCTGGCATGTGAAAAGAAGAGGAAGGAGAACAGAATGGCTGGAACAGAATGAGTGATAGGGAGAGCAGTTCAGGGCAGGATAGAGCAGGAGATCACAAAGACAAGAAGATGTGGGAGACATCACACAGAACATTACAGACTGTTATAAAGACTACTTATAGTCAAAGTAAAGTGGGAAGCTAGGGAGGGATTTTAAGAAAAGAATGGACTGTTGTGTTGAGAAGAGAATACAGAAGGGTATTGGGATCTGTAGCATTGTAGCATATCTTATTAGCAAAGGTACTGACTCCATTGACTCTATGTTTAAGAATGTTTGTAAAGCAAATATCTTTCCCTCTGGAACAACATAAGGCATACTTATTATCCATTATAAAATATTTGGATTACCTAAGATCAAGGTTCCTCTCCTATAAAGCATCTCATGCCAATGAAGGAATCATCTGGTCCTCTTTGTGCTGTCTTGTGGGACCTAGGACTTAAGGAACTGGTACAAATGCTGATTCTCTGGCTACTGCTTTTTCTGTGAGTAATAATCCTTCCTTTTCCTCTGACCCAGGATTCCAGTGTCTTCTGCCATAAAATGTGGCAAGCTAATTTGTCAGGTTAAAGGTAGGTAGGGTAAAATTTTAGATCCTTCACAGTTCAAGACAAAACATAACAATGGAAACAGGGAGGCCCATTAGAGAACCATTGGAAATAATTCAGATGAGAGACTATGGAAGCTGAGATCAGAATGGTGGCCAATGATATAACTGTAATTTAATATAATGTATATAACATAATTCTGAATATATTTTAAGGATAGAGACAAAAAGATTTCCTGATAGATGGTAAAGAAATCAAGAGGAGAGAGAGAAGTCAAGAAATATTTTTAAGCCAAGGAAGATGGAGTCATCATTTGAGATGAAAAAAAGACTATAAATCAAAAAAAGTAAATTCATTATAGACATGTTAGATCCAAGATACAGCAACTATTGAACAGGCAGTTGGGTATTAGTGTGGAGTTTGGGAGACAGGTCTGAAGTAGAGATAAAAATCTGGCAATACCAAGAATATAAATGGTATTTTAAAACATAACATGTTCTGATTTTACCAAGGATTGAGTATAGATAAGTAAAAGAGGACTAGCAGTATTCTACCAATCATCCAACAAGGAGGCTAAGAAGAAACAGTCATTAATGTAGAAAGAAACCAAAAAAGCAGCTGAAGAAGAACTGAAAGTCAAATATAGGAAAATGCATTAAGGAAAAGAGGGTGATGAACTGTGTCAACTCTACTCAGTACTGCTAATAAATTAAATAAGATGAGGCCTGCAAATTGATCACCAGATTTAACAATGGAAAAGTCCCTGATACCTGACAAGAATGTTTCTGTGCAGAGATGGGAACAAAAGTCTTACAAGAATGGACTTTAGAGAGAGTGGTGAAGGAGAAATGGAGATAGCAAGTACAGACAATTCTGAGCATTGTTTGGCTACAAAGGGTAGTAGAAGAATCCAATAGCAGCTGGCCAAAAAAAAAAAAAAAAAAGGAGGATTAAGAGGGTCTTTTTTAAAATTGAAGAAATCTTAAAAGGAAACAAAGTTGATTATTGATGGGAATGATTGAACACAGAGTGTAACTGCCGATACAGGAGAGGAAGGCAGAATTGTTCAAGCTGTATCCTTGAGAAAGTGGAATCACATACTCATCCAGAGGGACTGGCTCTTGATGAATGTATGAACAGTTTACCTGGAAATGGTGGGAAAGCAGAACACTGTAGACAGAATACTCAGTAGCAAGTCTATGGACATGAATTTCTAATTGCTTTCATTTTTTCTCAGTGCAGTAAGAAGTCAGGAAAAAATAATAGCATCTGGAAAGTGAGTCAGAAGACTAAATCCTGGTTAGGTATGGGTCTACCTAACTGGTGGTATGGACTTCTATGCTTCAGTTTCTCACAGGTGAGTGCGGAAGTATTGTATAATTTTAAAACAAACAAGAAAATTCTCCCAGCAGTGTTAGAGCTGTGAAGAGAGAGAAGATCTGAATTATTTGCCTAGCAGAACAGGAAAGTGAAAGAACTAGGGAAGCACAGTGTGATTATACTAAGGCACACTTGAGGTCCCTAGTCAAGAAAAGTGAGGTTAGTCACTAGGTGAACCACATTCACCTGCACATATGTCAGAGAGTTGACAGGAACTAACTGACACGGAAGCTACAGATGTATTCAAGAGAGCAATAAATGTGAAGGATCATAGAATATAAGCTGGGTAAAATGGAAAAAAGGCCGGGCAAAGAAGAAAATATATTGGGTAGGAGAGTAGGTAAGTGAAGAGGTGGTAGGATTGGAGTTCCCAAATTGGTTTGAAGGGTTGCTGAATTTAGGGTACTTACTTAGAAGTAGTAGCAAGAAAGATTTGGAGGTGGTACAGTGATGAAATGAAATCCCAAGGAAAAGTTATAATAGAATTATAAAATTGAGATTATAGAACTAAATTAAACTAGGGTATGTCCATGGGAGTGAGTGGCTGAGCTATAATATGGTATAAGACCACTAGGTTAAAAACATTCAAGACACCATGAGTCCAGAGAGTTGGAAGGGCCACATACATTATACTGCAAACACTCCCAGAGGAATGGGGTATTCGGAGTAATAGTGAACAAAAGCAAAAAATTAGGGAGAAAGGACAAGGAGGTAGATGACAATAACAAGGGGTTGTAATGATATAATCTGATGACATGAGATATAAAGCTAGGGACTTTAAGGGAAGAAACAAAGAGAATTACCCCAAAATAGCAATAAGAAGCAGACTCTTTATTTCCTCTATACCCAGTATGAAATGCGCACGCGCGCGCGCACACGCGCGCGCACACACACACACACACACACACACATTGCTCAAAATGACTTTGATGGAAGGAGTGACCACAAGGAGGGCTGGAATTACATCTGAGCCACAGCGAATTTCAGGATACAGAGATGGATGGATGATGGAGACATAATAGGGAATTAATGTTCTTGTAGACATTAAAATTAATATGATGGGGGTGACTTATGAAGAACCTACACTAAAAAAGAACCCAAACCTTTCACACTACAATTATAAGTTTACTTTAGTGTATTCACATTGCTGTATTTCTAAGAGCATCAGTAATGTGGGAATTGTTTATGACTTTTTACTACATCTATATATAGTAAAAAAAATACAAAAATAGTAAAATGAAAAATTACACATCCATTCTTGAATTTCAAGGCAAACAACTCTCCTTTCTTGCCATTTTTCTCCTAGGGGAAATTCTATACACGTAAAATATATGTGTTTATACGTATCCCTTCTGCCCTGAAAAAAAACTCAAAAAGTAGAGTACTTACCACTTTCATGGCTTATTGTATTTGAGTTGTTTCTTTTCTTGCTATTACAAACCATGCTGTATTACCTATATTTGCATTTAAATCAGGTCAATTCCTTAATATGGAATTGCTAGACCAAAGAACCTATGAGGAGACTCACCCTGCCTCATGTTGAGTTTAAGAGTCTAGAAATGTATATTGCCATAGAGAAGAAAAGTTCTTCTTCAAGGTAATGATGATTTAGTTTATTCCAGGGCTTCTAATCAGCATGAATGCATTTCCTCAGAGTTGTCTTAGCCTTTTTTTTTTTTTAATATTTAATTCATTTTCTACTTTTTTTTTAATATTTTTGTTTTTTTTTTTAGTTGTAGATGAACACAATATCTTTATTTATTTTATGTGGTGCTGAGGATCGAACCCAGATGCCCCACGCATGCGAGGCAAGCGCTCAACCGCTGAGCCATTACCCCAGCCCCTTAGCCTTTTTCATAGTTAGGGGAATGTGACAAAGACAGACACTGAAAACATTTCTTATTTCATACCAAGAAGCCCTGAACAACATAGTTTAATGTAATTAAGGAAAAAAGGCTCTGGAATCAGATTGACATAAATATGAAGCCCAACTCTACCGGTCATTAGCTAATTGACTAGAGAAGAATAATCTCTCTGAATATAAGATACACAGGGAAGTTATGGTGGTACAGCATAGAGGAAGCAGTGACAGCCATTCTGGAACTGTAATTAACATTAATACTGTTAATATTATTATTAATGTGATTGTTATTATTATCATTACTGTTTTTACCTAAAGTGCCAAAGAAATCATTGCCTAAGAAAGGAAATCCAGGTCTGTTGGCTAGAACAATCATCCTAAAATCAGGATGAATCACTATAACATTTTCTCGTCCATCCACATTGGCAGAATCTGAAAAACAAAATTTCCATTTTTTCTTTATTAATATTTAATAATTTTTAAGAATATCAAGTTACTGACTTTAATATAAGTAGTCATAGTGACAACGGAATTGCAGAAAAACTTGCTTGATAAAGTTTGTTCAAGAATAGAATACTGATAAAGAATATACTAAATTCTACAAGAACTTGCACATTTATGTAAATTCAACATATATCAAAAAGCAAACCTACCATACACTGTCTTACAATACTTAAAACTGGCTTGAGATGTTATTATTCTTGAAACAAATAAAAAAGATAAAAATTCATAATGAGATAGAAGGAATATCCAAGACAAAAATCCACACAACCTTTACTTTTTATTAGCTGCATAGAGCCTTAGAGTATGCAACTTAAAACATCATTCTTGTTTAGGTCACACACCCTACAACCTAACTACATAAAATAAAGGTCTTAAAAATTTTGTCAACTCATTAGTAAAATGCTGACTTGTTTCCAGTTAGGGGATTCTAATATAATTAATAAAATAAGTATTCTAAAATTGACTGGAAATTGTTTTATGCACATGTTTATGGCATTAAAGGAAATAAATACTACAAAACCCTGGTTGGTGTGCATTCTAGATAATGTCTGAGCTGCCTGTAAGAACTTTATTATGGTTATTTTGAGTAGAACTACTTGCCATCTGGGTTTATTTAAATCTTAGCCTTGGGCTGTCCACCTTTAAAACATGATGGTGTGACACACCTGGAATTTTGAAATGAGTCTGCAGGAACCTACAGTCATAATTGTTTATGATCCCAAACAGTAATCTTTCAATGTGCCACATACACATGTGCTAAGACAACCTATAGTTTGAACATTTTATCCCCAATAATTTCAGTAGAGTGAAAAACAGGAGTATGCAGTCATAGGCAAAGTTTATTTAATTAAAAGAAATTGGAGAATCTAAAAAAAAAAGCAATCAAAATGAAAAAAAGACAGGCCTGGAATTGATGGTTTATGTAGAGCTTCAGATGCTTTTATTTAAAATATTATATCCATGGCTGGGGGTGTACCTCAGTGGTAGAACCCATGCTTTTGCATAAGGCCCTGGGTTCAGTGCCCAGAACCACAAAAACAAAGCAAACAAAGTGAAACAAAACAACAACAGTAACAAATTCATGTACAATCATGTACAATCATGCTTGAGTTTGGAAATTATTTTGCCCCCTCTGTTTGTAGGCTATCCTTCAAAAGCATATCAGAAAATGTAGACAGTTGCCAGGAAATAATCATTCTTTAAGTATGATTTTGTTTTAGCAACTCTTTCTTCCTATTTCACTGTCCTATAATACCTCTAAAAAGAGCAGGCACAATTCTAATCTTGATTTTGAAAAGACATTAAGAGACAATATTCAGAGTAACTCAAATTCTTATTTTTTATACTCATTGTGCAACTAAAATATTAGAATGCTCTTATTAGTGCTGAATTGAGGATCAATATGGCAATCTTGCAATGATAATGTCCAGGAGGAATACTTCTGTGATGGTCAACTTGTACCTTTTGAATGGGGTCTTCTTTAGGCACTATCTTCAAATACCGAAGATTTCAGTTATTAGTCCTAATTTGTTTAGTTACTAGGATATGTATTTTCAATGGCTAGTTTTTTCAGGTGGCAAAATTTTAAAATTAAAAGCTAGAAAATATTCTCACATTGTATTAGACAAACTCAATATTCTTTGTAGATTAAATAAATGAGATTTATCTATCATCATTTTTTCCTAACAATAATAACAAAAAGGATATGTGAGTGAGAATGAGAAGAAGACAATCCAAAACAGAGGATAACTACTTCCTGTCATAGGAGCGTGTGTATGTAATGTGTATGTATATACGCACAAATACATAAGTATTTATATATATGTGTGTGTGTATGTATAAGTTTAGCAAATTTTCTAATTATACTGAACTAATAATAAAATGTCTTGAAATTCCAAATATTAAAGAAAATAAATCATACAAATAATGGAGAAATGAATCAATAAAGTACAGGTCAGTATTCTCAGGGCAGAAAAATATGACACTGATTTGTCTTAATACTATCACTGAAATTTTAAAAAATGCCTTCCTGGCTATAAAAAAATAAAACTAGGGGCTCAGGATATAGCTCAGTGGTAGAATATGTGCTTAGAATGCACAAGGCCTTGGATTCAATCCCCAGCAGCTTTTCCCCACCAAAATAAATAAATAAATAAAACCAATTAAGCTAGATTTAGATGTTACTTTTTATAAATAATTATCAATATGGACAATTTAATTTATATTGAACTTATGCCTATTTCTTGTAAGAAAGTAGCCAGCTGAGTGGACACCAGAGATATAAAAATTGCATGTATGACAGTAAACATAGCAGTTTAAATACTTACTTGCTACAATGCGTCTTCCATCTGCTAGAATCATTTCTCCATTTTCTACTAGAGTTTTCAAAATACAGGTAACATTTGTTGGGGCTTTGTCTGCTTCATCTACTACCAAAACATGACCCATCTTTACTGCTTTAACCTTTGAAGACAGAAAACTTACTGTAAACAAACAAACAAATAAATTAAAGCAATCATTATTAAAGCTTCATCACTTAGTGCTTTGGATTTATAATAGCTAGTTTTAAGTTATGGCTACACACTACCATATACCCTCAAAGTCTATAGCAGAGCTGAAAACAAAATTTATGTATCTCCACCAGAATCTTCACATAGTTACTAAATTGCCAACTTCACAGGAAACCTTTCATTTACCTTCAGTTTAGAATTATTCCTATGATGATGAAATCAAATAATATTTCACACTTAGAGTAACAGAGATGCAAAACAAGTATAATAAATAGATCCAAGTGCCATGGAAGTTAAGAGGAGTTGAGACATCATAAGCAATTGTGAGTGTTAGAATATTGCATTTATTCTGACTCTTAAAAAGAATGTAAAATTTTAATATTGTAATAGATCAGAATGCATGGTGCTAGAGATATGGTATTCAAAACAAAGAGAACCAATGATCAAACTCTTGGAGCATATTTATTGAAGAATGAATATGAGTAGTTTATGTTGACTGAAATAGAAGTCAAATCTAAGAAAAGAGAGAAAAGGGATTAGAAGAGTAGACTGGGTTTCTACTACTAAGGAACTTGTTTGTCTGACTAAGAAATACATACTTTCCCTCATTAAATAATGGAATATAATTTAATATTTATGAGTTCAGACACGATAGGAAAAGAGCATGGAGGTACACTTTAGGATATTTAATCTGGCAGCCATATGCAGAATAGACTAAAAGGGGATTACTACAACAATTTGGTTAAAAAGGGTTTGGGAACCTGATTGGGGGTCAGCATTAAAAAAACAGAAATAAAAAGTGTTAGACTGATCTGATGAGTTCTTCAGAGGCAGAAACTGTAATTTGGGCAACCATTTGAATAGTAAGAGGGGAAAAGAAAAATGAGAGTTTTAGGACTTCAGTGGTGTGTGAGTGGTGACATCATGAAATAAACATAAAAGCTAAAAACTCTTAAAACTTTTTCCCCAAGGGGGAGTAGGAGGAAATACTCAATGAATTTAAATGTAAATATAAAGGCTGTTTGTAAATAGCAAGAAAAAT
Source organism: Xerus rutilus (assembly GCA_028644305.1). Lineage (NCBI taxonomy): Eukaryota > Metazoa > Chordata > Mammalia > Rodentia > Sciuridae > Xerus > Xerus rutilus. The sequence continues at coordinate 102,682,484 of CM053404.1, forward strand.
CTCATAACATTATGAATTATAAGTTTTTCTGATTGCATAATTGTGATGAATGATTTTAAGGAAATAACATCATTAAAATATGTGATTTCTTTTATATATTTTATAATAAATTGATGAGATATTAAACAAATATTTTATAATAAATTGATGAGATATTAAAAAAAACATTAAGGGTTAAAAGTAAATTTTAGGGTAGAAAAAGAAAACATGGAGCTTTTATCCCCAACCCTATCTCTGTACAGATAAAAGGAAAGTTGGGCCCAACCCAAATGAATTCAGGCAGGAGATCCTAGACTCACATCTCTAGGTCTGGACCACAGAGGTTCCATGATGGCTTACTGGTGCTGCAGCTGTGCAGGAGTTTGCTGCACAGGGATACATCCCTAGCAGGCTGGGAGCTCCCTGGGTCTCAAATGGAAAGTTGAGGACTCGATCCCCCAGTTTCCCAAAACACTAATATGTCATTACATAAAACCAAAACATTAAAAAAAAAAAACTTTTCTAGAAATACTATCTAATTTCAAACTTAAAAAAATATTCTAGAAATCAGTAGAGCACATCTATCATTTCCTAAATAACTTTCTCTCTCTCCCTCTCTGAAAAGAGAACAGAATTTAAAAATGATATTTCCCCAATAATTTACATTTAAATATCTACCCCTAAAGTGACACCTGAACAAGTACATTCTAGTTAATGAAAAACATTAGAATCTATAGGTTTCTTTTACTTACTCAAAGGGTGAAACAGAGCTATAATTTAAAAATATTTAAAATATTCATATAATTGGACTACTAACCAAAGGTGAGTCTTCATACACAATCAGTCCATCTTTAACTGAAGGCTGAAGAGTAAGCGTTTGTACTGTGGTGTCCCTAAGGTTAAATCAACATGTTTTATAGTTAGTAAGGAAATAAACTGATGTTTAATTACAAATAAAATACCACACAAGAGAACTTCTTTTAAAATTTTGGTTCACCATCCTGCTTTTCTGAATAAAAATAACAAGTGAAATTTCATCCAGCAACAGTATCATGTTAAATTAATATAAATTACAAGGATTTGAGAATTAATCTAGGTTTACAGATTAATCAAGTTCTTCTTTTTCTTTTCTCTTTTGTGATCATTTCATAACTCAGAATTTACCTGAGGGTAAAATAGAGAAATTTCAAAAAAATGTTTTATATTATATATAATATTTGTTACTTAGAAGTAATTTCAGCTTGGTGTAGTGGTGCATGCCTATAATCCCAGCAACCTCAGAGGCTAAGGCAGGAGGATCACAAGGTGGAAGCCAGCCTGAGCAACTTCACAAGACTCTGTCTAAAAATTTAAAAATAAAATTAAAAAGATAGGAATGTAGCTAAATGAGAGACTACACTTTGATTCATTCCCAGCACAGAAAAAAAAATAATAGGTTGGACAAGTTTGGTAATAACTGGCATACTGACATGGTCAAATAAATAAAGCAAGTCTATAAGTTATACTATACAGCCCAATCAGCCACCACTAGGTATTAAAGCGTGACTCTCATTACTTCTAAGAACTATGAAGAATTATTTGATGGGATTTTAAACATTTCTGCTGTGATTACAGTAATCCATTATATTTTCCTAAACCACTTTCTACTATCTATCAAATGCTCCTTTAATTGAGAATCTTTAAAAGTATTAATAGCGAGTTATCTTGATATTGTAAGCCTCTTTCCTGATGAGATATGAAGTCTGTATTACTTACAGATATATTTATTAAATGTGCACAAAAGCTGTAGGTATCAGGTAGGTTTAAAGACTTGAGGAGAACAATTTAATATCATCAGCTTCTACTTATACTGTATTTTTAAAAAATGAAAATACTATGGCCAGCTGGATCATGCCACAGAGAATTAGAACTACTTTTAAAATGTGAATAGTGCCTTTCTTTGGAAGGGTTCAAAGTTGTCTTTTCAAATGACCCTACCATTTAGTCAAAGTGAAATGTGAAGTTGAAATTGTATGTGTAAGACATTACTTGGAATGTGAACTTCAAAACTTGATGCTATAATGTACGTGTGAAACTTACACCCAAATGTCAAATTTTATTGCCATCTGTGAAAATAAAATGTGTATCTATTTTTTTGAAAAAAAGTAATATCACATATCAATCAAAAACAAAGCACCAAATATAACATAGCACCAAATCTTTTTTTTTTTTTTTTTTTTTTTTAGCAAAACAAATCCAATCAAAATCAGTTAATTGCAGTTGGGGTAGTGGAAAGAGGACTCTAGAGTCAGACCAATCAGCAAATTTTCCTTCTGGCCACTTGTTAGTCATAGGATCCTGGGTAAGTAATAAGATCTGCCCAGGAATATTGCTGAAGGAATGCAAGGAAAGTCTGCAGCATAGTATGTGGAAGGCAGCAGGAGTACAGTAACATGCCAGCTGTAGTCATCTGTTGTTACTGTTATTGCTCTTGTAGTGACTGAAATTTCCTGGCCCAACTTCTACTTGATCTTCAGGCATTTAGCATCAACAGTACTTCTTGAAAGTCTCTTCCCTGACTCTTTGAAGACTAGAGTATGTGCTCTTGCTATATATTCCCTTTGAGCCCTGATCTTCCCTATCTCATATAACACACTATATTGCTATTATTTATTTTCATATTTATCTTTCAACATTGACTAGAAGATCTAGAACATCTATATTATTTCGCTTCTATCCCCAGTATCTAGATGCCTGACTTATAAGAGGATATAATAAATATTTGCTGAACAAATGAAATAAAATATGACAAAAAAACACCAAACTCTATATTTTGATTTACAGTGCAGAATACAGTATATGGATTTCCAAATGTATTGGGTTATGAAACTTTTTTTTTCAAACAGAAAATCTGGTACTCACTCTAGTAAATGCTGGGTTATATTAAGGATGACTCTCTTAGAGGAAAGGAAGGGTCTTAATTCATCTGTAAGTCTCTATAAGAAACTAATCAGGTCAAGAAGGTACACTTAGGGTCGATTAGTCATGGAACTGAGAGTAGATGATTTTAATGTTTATCCTGTCCTCCATTTGACTTACTAATGTAGCAGGTAACTTTTTTTTTTTGTACCAGGGATTGAACCCAGGAGAACTTCATCACTGAGCCATAGCCCCAACCCTTTTTATTCTATTTTTTAAATTCTGAGACAGGGTCTCACTAAGTTGCTTAGGGCCTCCCTAAATTGCCGAGGCTAGCTCTGAACTTGCAATCCTGCGTCACCCTCCCGAGCACTGGGATTACAGATGTGCGCCACCATTCCTGGCTAGCAGGTAACTTTTACATCAAAGTCCTTATTTATCAGGATCTAACTAGGTATGTTGATGATATAATTGTTGACATTTACAATTTCTAGACTACCTGCCTTGTTTACACCTAGCTTGAAAGGATTCTCCCTCTAACTTGAACAAATGGTGATTGGTTTATTTTGTTTATTTTGTTTATTCCCTTGCAATAGCAATAACCTATTGCTATTCCTGACCCCTCTTCCAAGCTGCTACCCTCATGACACCAGCCCTCAGGGTACTTAGCACCTGTTCCCATGATGTACTGCTTCCTACACTTTACAAAGAATCTGTTCCAAAGAATTTTTCTTTTACCATCCCTTAAAAAATCAAACTAAAATATATCTAAAATAAAGCCCTGGGAAATGTTAAGGAAAGTGAAAATATGTTGTGACAACTTATCGCTCCTTATCAACTTTTGGTATGGATAAACTATTTCTAGGGCAATATTATGATATATAGTCATATATCCATTTTCTGTATTAATATGACTTATAAATTTACTGTTGGATGTACTTTATACTTCTTTTTGTCAACATATTAATTTTTAGAGTTTTGAACTAATCAAGAATAGAGTTTAATATACTTACTTAAATTCACTGTTAATATTCTAGCAATGGAGAAGGAGGTAGGTGATAAAAGGAAAAGATGTGTTCACACAGATTTTTATAGCAACATAGTGAATTTCTCACTTCAGTTCTCATATATTTAATGGGCAACAACACGATACCCTCCAGGACCAAAAAAGAAAAAGGAACTCTTGCATCATTGTCAGAAGGAAAGAAATTCAGTTGTTACATTAATAATTATAGTGCTTCATAGGAGATTAAGAATAGTAAATTCAAGCTGAATTCTAATTTTAAAAAGGCAAATGAAACTGCTCTATAACACTTAGATTCTGATAGCATACAACTTGTCAAATTAGATTTCTCAAGAGACTTTTGTGCTAGAAATAAAAACCATATGTTTGAGGCAACAAGCACAAATCAGATGATTTCCAAAGGAAACTAAAATGAAGATAAATACAAATAGAAAACATAGTTTTCAGTGGAGAAGTCATCAAGAAAGAGGAACTTATGGAATAAATTAGATTTGTTCTCTTCTTATTACTGATCATTTCATCTTGTACCTCAAAGAAAAAGCAAAGACTAGTAACATATGTGAAATGATACTGAGTTTAAAATTGGCTGACTTACATTCTGATTAGTTACCCTGATTATATAAGGGTGGGAAACAATATGCTACCCTCTGCATACTATGTAACACAAGAAAAAAGACATCCTATAAACTATAAATGTCAACTTAAGGTGTTTACTATTATTGGGATAAGGTGTTTACTATTATTGCAGATAGCATATGCATACACTCTTAAAGATAATATGATGATTCTTTTTAAAAAGTATTTCATTAAAATCATTGCTTTGCATCCATCAGCATCTTTAATCAAAGATAGTAATTCTCCACACAAGGAACAATGACCTTAAGAGAATGTTTTACTGCAATTTCAATTATATTTTGACTTGTTTCTCTCAAAAACATCTTTAAAGTGTTGGCTAATAAAAATTTAGTCAATGATTTCAACTAAACTAAGGAGAGAAAAGTTAAAACACATATTTTTCATATTTCCTTTAGTCTAAGGTTTAATAAAGAGGTGGTTTTCCAGTTACCAGTAATGCTGGATAAATTAATTAGCTAATAAATAGTTGACATTTACGCTATCAATTGTTCCTACTTCTCAGGATCTTACAAACTACAACTGTCCATCAATTAAAGCCTGTGTCAATAAAGGCCTGCTCAAAGAAATGTCATGATAAACTCTATTTTTCTTTTAACCTTGTGATTTTAATGTGTTTTTGTAAACTGGAGTTACTGATGTCCAATAGTAACTCACAGTGAGTCCAGATGCAATTAAAGTATGTAAAGAACAAGTTTTTGTTAAAATAAGGAAATAAAATTAGCCTCTAGAGAGCAAGCACAATCTGTTCTGAAATGTTGCTTATAAAGGTACTTGAAACTAATATGTTCTAATTTACAAAGGAATAAAAGATCTCAAAATAGTGTTTGAGTATGATATTTTAATGAGTTGCATTTTAATAGATTGATGTTTGGTTTTCTTTTAGGAAGAAAGTTAACAGGTAAATCTAACAGTAAAGAAAGAAGGGAGACTCAAGAGTTTCAAATAGTCAACAAAAAACTCCTTTATAATCTTCATTAAAATAAAAATGGCTATAGGAGTACTCCATTCCATAATGCATTAAACATGACAAAAAAGACAGAAGAATATAGATCAAAGGAAGCACCAAACAGGTATTTGCTTTTTATTTTAAATAGAGAGGTGATTATACAATAGAACTAAATGATATTTTTAACCAATAAGATATAAGCATAATATATCTTATTACTGAGAAGTAATACTTCTTATTGAGTAGTAAATACTTATTGAGAAGTAAATATTGTCAAAAAATACTTTTCAAGAACTCAAGACATCACCAAAAATATAATTTTGACAATGCTTATTTAAAAATAAGTAATGAAATAAAGGTAAAGAACACTAATAATTATTAATAAAACAGAGTGGTACTTAAGACAAAGGTGATGCAAACAAGTTTAAGAATTAATTATTTACAAACATTCTGGGTTCTATGATGAACAGGGGCACATAACTCTACCCGCTACCTGCAAATGACAAATTGATTTTGCCATACAAGGGAAGAAACTTCCTCAGACCCTCAACTGGATACAATCCCTGTTATGAGCAGTGTTGCCAACTAACTCAAAAAAAGAAGACACAAAGTAAGGCTATGGATACTGTAGTGTTAGTTAAAAAAAAAATAGCAGTGGACTAAATTTGAATACTTTTAGTTTGGTCAATCACTTAACCTCTCAAAGCCCAAGATTACTCACCTCTACCAAGGGAAATAACACAGAATATATGAGAGAATAGTATGGCAAAAAGAAAGAAACATAAAAGGAAAGTAAAGGAGTGAGAGGGGAAAAGCATATTAATACAGTGCTTTGAATGTTTTCAATACTTTGAGGGAAAAGTCCTTTTAGAAAGATAAGCAAAATATTTTTTCTGGTAAAGTGCCTGAAAAAACTGCAGCTTTTAAAACAGTTATTTTGGAAGATACATAGTTTCTTTAGTGGTCAATCACTCATCACTAATATGCCAAAATGCAAAAAATCCTAACAAACTACAAAGGGAAGGAAGATGTTGGGGGATAATGTTTATGGAAGGAAGTGTACTGGGATACAACGCTTTACAGTTCAGAGGTAGATTCTTGCTGGGAAAGCAGGTAGAAATTAGCTAAAGCAAAACAGTCACCTGATGATAGCTAATCATTTTAAAACGTGCTTAATTTTCAAAATCTACTTACCTCTACCATGTCCCCTTAGGACTATTATATTAACACTATTTTAGAAGAAATTCAATATTCAAAGCCATGATGATAAATTTTTTCTTGAATTTTCTCTGAAAAATTTATAAGTTATTAAGTTTTTAGAAATAAAAACAAATCTACTAATTTGGTAAAAAAAAAAAAAAGAAAATCGTACTTTTTATTGTTACTCTGAAAACTAGCTTTCAGCTTGGTTAAGTTTCAGGAACTCAAGATGATCTAATTTCATGGAAGGGAATCTCTCCTTTCCAGACAAAAATAAAAGGCCATTTATAGGTCCTTTATTTGAATAGAAAAATAGGTTATTCTATCTAATCAGTTTGTAAAAGGGAATAGAAGAATGAAGACAAAAATACAAAGCTATGTACACAGAGGCAACCAGAGGTGAGGTTGATGAATATTTTGTCCATTGGATAAATCTTTTTTTTTTAGCAGAGGGGTTACCATGAATTGAACCCAAGGGCACTAGACCACTAAGCCACATCCCCAGCCACCCAGCCATATATATAAAAACATATATATATATATATATATATATATATATAAAAATATATATATATATGTATTTTTATTTAGAGACAGTCCTATTTTGTTGCTTAGGGTCTCACTGTTGCTAAGGCTGGCTTTGAACTAGCAATCCTCCTGCTTCAGCTTCCAGAGTAGCTGGGATTACAGGTGTATGCCACTGTGCCCAGCTGGATAAATCTTTATTAGAAAATATACCACATAATAATTTATAAATTGGGTAACAACATAAAAATGTGATAAAGAGTAAAAATTAGTAAATGACCATTTTTTCATATCATGACATTCAACAAATAGTATGGAACATACAGTAATGGGGATTGCTTTAAATACTGGAGGAGTATTTGTGAACAAAACAGGTTAAAATTTCTTCCTGCAATGAGCTTACATTCATATAGCATTTAAAGGAACTTATCTTACTAATAATGTATTACTTTGAATTATAGACTGAACTATAGCTTGCATGATCTTAAGTACTAAAAGATATTTTGTAATAAGCAATTAAATTGAGAGAAATAAAATAAAAACACATGTTTAATCATTAAGACAAATAATAAACTATTCTGCTGCTATTAAAAGTCTACTGGAAGAGGTATGTTCTCCATAAAGCTGGTTAAGCATGTCTCTTGGTTAATAACCCAAAATATACACTTGGTATAATACATATTGACTAAAACTTACAACATAAATTGAAGTTTTACACAATATTATTTGATATACTATAATCCATGAATTTTTTTATCTTTATTTATTTGTTTATCAACTGAAAAAATTTACAATGCTCTGGTTTTAAATTAATCAGACTTTAGCCATCTAGGTCAAACAGAAAACAGTGTGTAAATAGGTGAGTATGTTTTTTTTTAAGAAAACCCGTAAAGGAAATGTATCTTTACATTTTTTATAATTGTCCTATTTATTAGGTTTTTATGACAGATTCTCTTTTAAACAGGTACTACTGCATCATAGGAAAGGCAATATATGTTGCTTTTAGCACTAAAAATTAGAGTCCACTTCAATCCCAGTTTCTCTTCAAGATTAAGTTTAATCATAGCAGAGAAGGTACAGCTATCTGAGGAATTAGAAGGCAGAGGACCAAAGCAGTCTCTAAACAAGTTTCCTTGTCATCTTATGTTTTACCTTAAAACCTGATATATATTTTAAAGGTTATTCCATCATATATCCAGTTTGTTTCAATACAACAATGTTTAAGTCATCACTGGAAATACAGCAACAAGAAGCTGTTGTCCTGAGCTAACACCTTCTGGAAACTTGGTTGAACTGAAGATAGCTAACACTGCATAGTAAGTTCAGCATCTGGATGCTTTTTCTGTTCTGGTATCTATCACCTTATTTCGTGAATTAAATGAGGTGCTATAAACTGCAATCATTTTTTCTTGATTTATGAACTATGTCAGAGTCATCAATGTGGGTAATTACAGCCTCCAGGATGATGCTAAAAAGATGGTATGTGTAGCACTTTCTGACTTCTACTGGTAGAGATTCAACAATTGCACCTTTTGAAGTTTTCACATAGCTTATGTCATACTGACACTGAAAAATTCTCTCTTCTCCTGAGCCATCTCTTGCAATCTCTCAGGATGAACCTAAGAATATGGTTCATTTGTCCTGTTCTCTTGATTGAATTTACGTATGGCTGCTGTTTATTTAGTTAATCATATCATCTTCAAAACCACACCAAAAAGAAGAAAAGAAGTATTTAATACATTGATGAAACAAGCAAGGCATGTTTATAGAGGAAAAAAAAACAACAAGAAATAGGTTACTGTGCAATGTTACTGAAATGCCAACTGTCTCAATGAGGCCCTCCCTGGCCAATCTATTTAAAATTGTTAGCCCCTGGCTCCTTTCCTCTTTATTTGTATCAATATCTGACATAGGACATATTTCAGTATCTCATTCTCTCTATCTCTTACCAGCAACTAGAACATAACATGAATGCTGTTTTTGTCCCCTGGTCAATCACTCAGGCTTAGAAAAGTAATCAGATTTTATAGTACATATTTAATAATGCTGCTCAGATGGATGCATTTCAGTTCTTTCAATCATATACCCTAAGGCCAGACTCAGTTATTAGAAGTTCCCTCAACGTCAAGTATATCTTTCCTCTTTTCTGAAGTTTTCTCTTCCTTTTTCTTTTTACCTGACATACTTACAAGACTCATTCCTTTTATGCTCAGATCAAACGTTGCTGAATCTTAGAAGCACCCCTTACTTTTCACTGCTACCCTACCAGTTGAATTAATTGTTCCATAGAAAGTATACTATATATAAGATGAATTTTAGCTGTTCATATGGTTGTCTCTCTCACTAGGCATAGCTTCTATAGACAAGAGAATAATAACATCATTTTTTCATATACCTAGGGCCTGTCACCATGTTGTGTACCTTGTAGGCAGCAATAAATTTCTGCTTAAAGAAGGAATGAATGGGGGCTGGGGTTGTGGCTCAGTGGTAGAGCACTTGCCTAACGTGTGAGGCACTGGGTTCAATCCCCAGCACCATATTAAAAAACAAAAAAAAACTAAACAAAATAAAGGTATTGTGTCCATCTATAACTAAACATATTTTTAAAAAGGAGGAATGAATGCATGAGTGTATTAAATAAACATTAATTATGTACTTCTAATGTATAATGCAGATTATTAAGCATGAAGTGTTATACATGAATAATTCATAGACTGCTCTTCAGGAATTACACATGACAGATAGGGAGACTGATATAAGACAATTAAATCTAGTTCATGTCAGAGGTGATAAGGGCTATAAAAACAAAGATATCAAAATAAAGTTCAATGTGAACTCAGAGGAGAAGGTAACCAATTCTGATTGAAGAGGACAGGATTCTAACAATAAAATCTGATTTTATCTGCCAGTGATGTATAGAAGCTGCATCCAGGCAGAGTAACAGGCAAATGTGGAGCAGTCTGGAGATACAAGAGAAGTTTCAGGGAACACCTAGTTGCCCAGCATGTCTAGAATATAGTTGTGTGAAGGGAAGAGAGCTGGATAGGTAGGATAAGTCCAGAATATATGGAGTCTTAAATTTCATACTTGAGTCTGACTTTGATTTCATGGCCACTGGAGAATCAACTACCTATCCATTTCAGAGGGAAGACTTTCTAAATGGATGTCTGAAAGGTGGAAGAAAAGGAAGAGACATTTCATTTATTCATTTATTTAACAAAAGTATATGCAACATTAGCTATACTCTAGACATCATAGTGGAAGTAAGCAGTTGAAGCATATCCCTACCCATAAGGGGGGCAAGCTATCCAGCAAGGAGGACAGAGATGGGAACATGTAACTGTGATAAATAATGATAGCAGAGGTTGTTCTATGTCAATAGCCCTAAACTTAACCACCAATAAAAGTTCTTTTGGAAAAGACACATTCTAAAACTTATAAATATGGAAACAAAAAAAACTTATAAATATGGAAACAGTGAAAAACAATATCTTAAAAACACTCTTAGTTTTTATTTGGTACTAATAAAAAAGTTTTTGTTCTCATTAAAAAATAAAGAAGGCTATTTGGGGGAAAGCAATGTGATTGATACACTTTATTATTTGTGTGATTTAAAGTTCTGGCCCTAAATGCAGTTTTATTTGTTTTTTCAGCTATTTCAATAGCTGAAAACAACCCACAAGGACACCTACATAGAACCAAATGGCAGAAGGGCAAAATTGACTGCACCACCTAGAGCTCAACATGCAGTTTTTCAATCTCATTTATCAAACAAAGTTTTTTTGCTCCCCACTTGCAAAAATGCTTTGTACAAGTGGTAACAGAAAGAAAAGAAACATCTGCTTATGAAAGAAAACGAGAAGGAAAGGTCTAAGAAATTTTCCTACTGGAAAAGACTTTGATTTACATTTTGAGGAAAAAGTAGGAGTTTTCCAGGCAGACTTGATAGGGAATTCCAAACTGCATATGTTAAGGAGCCATGAATATGTATGCAGAACTACAGGCAGCATGAAGCGTAAGTATGTGGGAGAGAACAGGTGGAAGCAAGACAAGTGAAACAGATGGTGTTCAAACTCGAGTATGGACTTGATGCTGCTGGTAATGGGAGTCATTGAAGGCAGGAAAGCAAGTGATCGACTTTATTGTTTGGAACAACACAATGTGGGGACATAGAAAGGAGATGCGGGTTAAGGTTTTAACCAAGAGGCTACTGCAAAAGTCCAAGTTAGAGATGAGGAAAGGATTAATTCCTATTACTACCAAGCTGATACCAATGACTCAATTCACATAGGGTTAAATCTAGATAGATCTGGTAATTTGGGCTATTGACTAGACTCCTATTCAACACTATCACTAGACCAAGTTCTCACAACCCTCTAGTTATTGTAATCTGATGGTCTGGCTATTATTTCTGCTACAGATCCATCTTTTATGTTGGGTCAGTAGACCTGCTGAGTCTCTAGAAAAGACAGGGTTGTTAAAATGCCAGAATGTTGTACTGCAAATCCCACCACAATTATAAAAATAGTCATTACTGTCAAATTTAGCAATGTTTGAGTTCTATTTCTCAATTGGTTTCACATTTACTCCCTATCACATTCCCCTTTAAAGTCTTGTACATCATTTTCTTTTCTTTTCAGAATGGGAATTGAACCAGGGGTACTTTACCACTGAGCTACATCCTCAACCCTTTTAGTTTGTTTGTTTGTTTTTATTTTGATATAGGTTCTTATTAAGTTGCTTAGGGCCTTGCTAAGTTGTTGAGGCTGGCCTCAAACTACCAATCCTCCTGCCTCAGCCCTCCAAGTCACTGGAATTATGGGCATGGACCACTGTACCTGGCTATCATTTTCATTTTAGCATTTTTTTCTGTTGATCACATTACTTTTTTATTGTACATCTTCTCACCACTAGAAAGAAATCTTCATAACAGCAGTGATCTTTGTTATGTTCTCCAGTTCCAAAACAGTGCCAAGGACCTAACAGAAATTCAATATAGTGTTGCTATAGTAGATGCTGTTGGTGCTCTACCAAGATCTCCCTTACCAGCAAATGCACCCATCCTCCAGCTATTACAGCATTGACCTATAAAAGCTTACAGCTAAACTCTTCTTCCCTCCACCAGTGGGAGCTACCTCCTAGACAAATACCAATTACAGGTGCTCCCTGCCCTCTCTCCCAGGGTGCAGCCCTTAACCAATAACTTACTGATATGGGAATTGAAACTGTTGGCCCTCTTGCTTCCAGGTGAGATAATGGAATAGTACCATTCACTTTCCAGAGCTCCCTGTGAAGAGGCTGAATCCAGGTTATATCTAGAACCACTTCATTTGTCCAATCTTATCCTGACTGCTTTACTTTCCAATTGCTCTCACCTAAAGTCTCTCCCTCTCAAATCACTTATACAAACATTCTGATCTCTGTCTCGAGAGGTCTGTTTCAAGAGAACCTAATCTAAGATAGGTTTTAACTGAATGAATGAATGAATTAATTAATTAATGTAAATGCAGAAATAATTCTTAGGTTTTTCAGCAAGGCTCTTAATTCATCCTGCATAAATCATTACAGATACATCTCAGTTAACCAAAGTTTCATAACAGAATTGTGAACTGTGCAATTGCATTAATATACCAATCTATTTACTAATTTGAAGCACCTTGAGCCATCCCTTCCACTTATTTTGTCACTGTTGCCACTATTTGAAGAATCTGGCTACAGGAATATCTATTTTATAAGGACAAAAATATTTTAAATATAAATTAATAAAAATACATTTTGGAGGTATTATATACTACAGCAAGAAATTTCTTCACTCTTTCTGCTCACCTAAGGACACTGCAGCTGATGCCAGCTAGGAAGGCCCAAGTGGGGCACCAGGTTTAGGTAGGGACATGATGTTAGGCCTGTCCAGATGAGCTGAGATTTGAACAATGCTAATGCTGAGTTTATTCCATATTTTTAAAAGGAATTTTATAATGGAATCAGTGTGAAATAATATTTTAGCCAAAATTTTCCTGTAAGGAAAAAAAAAGGACTAGAATTTACAAAGCAAATTTATAATAGTGATTGAGTTGAGGAATGGGATATGATTTTGGAAGTCGTAGTTAAAGGAAATGTCAGCTATAATTATAGCATTTGATTTCTGGAAAAGGAATCAAATTTGGAAAAATATGAACAGTTGTTAAATATGGGTGATAAATTTGGGTCTGTGTTATACATTTGTATTTACATTATGGGATTTTTAAAAGTTTTTCTCAAACTAAAAAAGCACATAACACTTGAAAAGAATGTAGTAGGCTCTAGTGGCAAGGGATATAAGAAAACTAAGAAAAAACACATTGTGTCAGTGGTTCTCAAGCTTTTTAAGCTTGTGATTTAGAAAATAAAAAATGAAAACAAATCCCACAGACTCCTCATTGTTTCCAGTCGTTTTTTCCAGAACAGCCTAGAGCATGCCACTTGCTGCTATCTCCAGTTTCAGGAATTTATCTGTAATTCTGACTCACCAACCTCTGTAACACACAAATTAGAAATCATAATAAAGCAACTTTTTGGTGGGCGTGCTGCAAGAAAGGACATCACTGGAGCAGTGTCTGCTTAGGAGGAATATCCCTTAATAAACCACAAGAATTAATTTGATTAATTTGATTAATTAATTTGATTAATTTTATTATTATGAATCTCCTGGGTGACCAGAACAAAAACAGTGCTATTAAGTTTGCTGATAACACAGTTCAGAGGAGGAGATGTGACTGGAAGTAAAAGTAAGTTTAATGATCTGGAGAAATAGTAAAGAAAAGAAAATGAAATAAGGATATTACTATTGACAAAAAATGTAAAAATATGGAATAATTAGCCAAAAGAAAATAATGCAGAAAAGACTAAGTGGACCTTAGGAACTAGAATTTAACTAAGGCTAGAATTTAACACAAGTTATTATACATAGACTGAAGTACAGAATAAGAAAGCTGGTTGATCAACAGTTCTGCCACACAGGTTAAAACTATAGTAAAGTACTGACTATCCTCACTACTCTACTGACTGGTGCAGCATAATGAAGTCAAGGAGCAGCATCATGCAGTGGTTAGAGCACAGGGCTAAAGCCTGAAAGTACAAAGCCAGCTGTTTAACCTTAGCTAAGTTCTCTTTTCTTTTCTTTTTTTTTTTTTTTTTTTTGGTACCAGGGATTGAACTCAGGGGTCCTCGACCACTGAGCCACATCTCCAGCCCTATTTTGTGTTTTATGTAGAGACAGGGTCTCACTGAGTTGCTTAGCACCTCGCTGTTGCTGAGGCTGGCTTTGAACTCGTGATTCTCCTATCTCAGCCTCCCAAAGTGCTAGAATTACAGGCATGCACCACCACGCCCAGCTTAGCCTCTCTGTACCTCAGTGGCTTCACCTGCAAAATAGAGGTAACAATGGTATGGATCTCAGACTTGTAGTCAGCAGTAACAAGTTATAATTTGATATCAGCTGAGAACCGTGCCTGGCACATAACAGCTGCCACATAAATGTTTGTTAAATAAAGAAAACAATACAGAAATGTAAATGTATTTGGAGGTCAGCCAGAGAATAGTCAAAATTATTGTATACCTAAAGGTCTACACAGAACAGCATGAGGCAATGGCATAATTCATTTTGTAAAGAAGAGACAGTAGAAGGCATTCTTACTGGGAAAACTACTATCCGACTGCTGATAAAAATGTTTCCAAAACAGCTTTTTCAAATTCATAATAGGGAAGAAGACACAGGAAGAGGACCCTGGATGTTTTGTGTGGCAAGTGCCATTTGACATATTGTCAGGTCCCTATTACTCCAATCAGAGCTAAGGATGTTATTGAGCTAATGTCTCAATAATAATGTTTTCCATGAAACTTCAGAAAAGCTTTGACTTTTTCTGTTTTCTACCAGAAAATTCTGCCTGATGGGATTTTGTGAATTTCAAAATTTTGTGCTGTCACACTCAGGTTTCTTCAGCCTGAGGAAAGCCTCGTGTGTTGATTACACTGTGCTTTGAAAATCATGTCATCATTTTCTCCAGGATATGTGGTTTTAAGATGGGTCAGAGAAGAGTTTTACATTCAATTTGCCATATATTTTACTTCATCTGGTTTCACAAAGGGAAAATAATATTTAAAAATTATAGAGAAAAAGCAAATGTTTTAACAATAACTTTCCAATATGCAATATTTTAACTATCTCAGCTGGTTAGAGGACTTACATAACAATCAATGGCCAAATCCATACATAGATAAGGAACCTGGCTCCACAATGAAGTAGTCTGCAGTGCCGCTAGATAAGGATGGCTGATCACAGAGGAGCTTCAGCTGCAAGTTTCAGATGAAATTAGCTCTTACCAAGTCATTTCAACAAATACTTGGTGGCATCAGCAGTATATTGAGAACCACACAAAGTACTTGGCTTGTAATAAGGGAATTCCCTTTGACTTCTCTTTTCCTCTCTCCCTCCACATACTTATCAATAATTGTAAAATCAGCCATTTGTATCTATCTCAATATATCCTTCTTTCCATTCTCATCAATATTTTTGGTTAGCCCCAATAATTTTATCTGGATTCCTAATATCACCAATATTTTTATAAAATATAACCAACATTTTTGGTTACCCCAATAATTTTATCTGGATTACTAGTATCACCTCCTAGTACTCTATGTGATTCAAGTCCCCTATGAGTCTGATCAGCCCACAGACTACTAAGCCATCTTTCTGGCTTTTACTCTACCTCATTGCAGTCAGAATTCAATCCAGCCTCAGCAAGGACATGGTGCCTCTGTAAGCCCATGTCTCCCTCTTGCCATTAATTCTTACATCTACATACATACATCCCAAACTCACCAAGTTGACTTTTTATTTATATGGCCTGTTTTCAATGGCCATGCCAGATATGGTGGTGCTTGCCTATTAATCCCAGTGAATACAGAAGCTGATGCAGGAAGATCACAAGTTCAAGATCAGTCTCAGAAACTGAATGTGAATTTTTCTCAAAATAAAAAATAAAAAGGGCTAGGATAAAAAGGGCTAGGAATGTGGCTCAATGGTTAAAGCCTCCCTGGATTCAATCCCAAGTACAAATAAAAAGTCAATGGCAATAATGCCCCTTTCTCTGTTCTCAACTTGGAAAATGTCTACTTATTTCTTAAAACTTAGTTTGAGGGCTGGGGTTGTGGCTTAGTGGTAGAGCACTTGCCTCACATGGGTGAGGCAATGGGTTCGATTCTCAGCACCACATGTAAATAAATGAATAAAATAAGGTCCACCAACAACTAAAACAAAATTTTTAGAAAACTTAGTTTGAAAGCCCCCTTCTCCATACCTCTCACCATGTCACAGACATATAGTCAGAGGGTAGAGTACTTCTTCTATAGGTTCCCACAGCTCTTGTACATGCCTCTTTTGTAGCTTATATGCAGTAACTGTTGCACAAATGCTGATGTATTCTTATCACTGACAAACAAGCACATACTTCTAGGACAATATTGATACTATGATCTATATACTGTTAGTACAAAAACAGCCACTGGCAAACAGATGAAATCAAATGAATGAATTAACATATAATAAAAATAAAAACAGACTTCTGTCCTTAAAAAGGTCCCTGTTCAGCTGCATAGGCATAACTGAGGAAGGAGGAGGGGTGGAAATGAGAGTATTAGAAATCACTACAGATTGGATACTCCTTATCTGAAATGCTTGAGACCAGAAGTGTTTCAGATTTTGGAATTTTTTGATTTGAGAATATTTGTATAAACTTTATCAGTTGAGCATTCCTAATTCAAAAATTCATAAACTGAAATGCTCCAAAATCCAAAACTTTGTGAGCAGCATGTCAGTGTTCAAAAAGTTCCAAATTTTGAAGGATGTTGAATATTGGGTTTTTGGATTAGGGCGGTTCCACCTGTCTCAGGGAAATCAGACATAGAAAAGAAAGTAAGTTATGTGATAAGAAACTAATACTTATTAGCTTATCTAATAGTGTCACTGGCTGAGTTCATTTCACATATTCTGTCAGTGAGTCTTCACCCTGGCAAGGACGTTTTACAATTTGATAAGTCATGAAATTAGGACTGAAAGAGTTCAAAATCACATGAAAGTTAGTGAAGACAGGAATCAATTTCTAGAATCTGTGTTCTTTCTATCACATGGTACAAATTCAGCTCCGCGGAGATTGAGAGGTAGGAGCAGCAAGCCACACCCAGAATGAAACATCAGGAGAGGTTACCACTGGATGAAAATCTGAAGGGTTGGTGGAAAAATGGGGTACATTTTAGATGAAGGAATAAAGACAGGAATAGATTAAACTTCAAAACTTGTGAGCAGAACACAGAATGATCCAGTCTGGAATTCAGTTGAGCATTCGTGAGGAAAATTCACTATAAGAAAAAGTTGGGGCTATAATAGGAGACATGGGAACTCTATTTCCAGTAGCTACCACTACTAGAAAAATAACCAAGAGCATAGATCATATTAATGACTGGACCTGAGCTATCTTCATATCTGAAGAGTAGCAAATGAAAAAAAAAAGACAATACAAGTATTTCAAAGCCCTAAGATAATTATGGTTTTAATACAGACATGTACTTTTATCCAAGAAAGAAATACAACTACAGAAGTTGCAAGTGTCTTTCATGTCAAATTAACATCATAGAAAAACAATAGATACATTTCACAAATGTGAGACATGTAGTCTGTTCTTTGAAATGTATACCATCAAAAGTAATTGCATCCATTAATCTTTTCAATTATTTAAATCATACTCTGAAGACATACTTTTGATTTCAACTAAGTACATGAATTGCCCAGCTTGTTTCATTTTATGAAATCTGATCATTAAAACACAAGATGGCCATACTTAAAAGCACTGTGGTTGTGTGTTTTATTCATGTATGTTTGGTGATGGTTTTACTTATCAAGATTATGTTTCAAATGACTCTTACAACTAACTGTGTTCCAATGATACCCATAAACTAAATTCAGAGTGACTGATTATTTAGATGGTAACATAACAAATCAATTAGGAGTCTAAAATATAGACAAGATCTTACATGGATCATTTATAGATCAGAGACATCCTAAACATATTTTTTAAGACCACTATTTTTAGGTCTTTTAAACATGTTTCCCTTAAAGCAATTTTATGAGCTTAAATTTTATGGCAAGTATAACCATAAAGCTGTATATAAAGGAGAATCGTGAGTTCAAAGCCAGCCTCAGCAATGGTGAGGTTCTAAGCAACTCAGTGAGACCCTGTCTCTACATAAAACACAAAATAGGGCTGGGGATGTGGCTCAGTGGTCGAGTGTCCCTGAGTTCAATCTCCAGTACCAAAAGAAAAAGAAAATTAGTGACAAAATTTTAATGATATATACTGCAAACTGAGCTTTTGTACTTCCACTTTTACATAATAAATTAATATCCGACATTGTCAAATAGAGATACCTAAGCCACCTGTTAAATGAATAGATATCATTTTACTTGACATACTATTATTAATTAAAAATATAGCAAGAGGTGCTATAAAAACATAAGTATTTGGCTTTCAAATTTTTACTACTATTTTAAATTTAGAAAATTAATCATATATAATATATCTTCATATTTAGCTAACCAATGTCAGAATTACCACAGAATGTAAATTAGCAGGATTCGACTTTTCACTATTTTATGGACCATTTGTTACTTTAGGACAAGAGGTTGACATGCCACACAGGAAATAAAGCATGCTCTCTTTAATCCTCTAAACCTTTCAAAGAACCTTGAATACCAATTCTTCTTGACTAATCAAAGACATTCAAATATACAGCAAAAAGTGACATTACAAATGACCTTTGTCTGATCCTCTTACTTAGAGATGAAAAAACTGAGACCCAAAAGAGAAAAAAATAATTTCAAATGCACATATGATAAATTAAGGGTTGAAAATCAATGATTAAGGCACTCACATAAAAAAGTTGAAAAAAGAACAACACACAGAGTCCAGAGAAAATAAAAGTGTATAATGACAAAATCAGGAATTATTGAAATGGAAAGGAAACATAAGAAAATATCTTTTATTTTACATTTGAAGAGTATTTGTGCTGAATATACTGTCCCATATTTTTTCCTACTTGTTGCTTTAAAAGCAACCATTTCATTGAATTGTGTTTTATATTTATTCCTCATGAGAGATCAGCAGTAATTTTTATCATTGTTATCTTATATGTATTATGTGTTTCATTCCCTCTGGTGGTTTTAAAGATAACTTCTATTAGTTTTCAGCAATTTGATTATGATGTGCTATGCTGTGGTTTTCTGTGTATTCTACTTGACATTCACAGAACTTATAGACTGATGACTTTGTTGTTCATTAAATTTGAGAGTTTTCCCATTACATCTCTTCAAATATATGTTCTGCCCTATTTTTTTCTCTTTCCTTTGCAATTCCAGTTGCTGATATGTGAAGCTGCATTTTTTTATAGTTGCCTGTTCTATACTGAGGATTTCTAATCCCTCATTATTCTCATTTCCCCTCTTGCAACGCTTAAAAATATTTATGGCAGGGGCTAGGATTGTGGCTCAGTGGTAGAGCGCCTGCCTCGCATGTGTGAGGCACTGGGTTCGATCCTCAGCGCCACATAAAATAAATAAATAAATAAATAAAATAAAGATATTTAAAAAAAATATTTATGGCAACAGTTTTGTAGTTCTTGCCTGCTCATTCTACCATTTTTCAGCTTTTTTAGTCCATTTCTATTGACCAATTTTCCTGCTTCTTTGTATATCTAGTAATTTTCAATTGTAGGCTTGACATTATTAGTGGCATGTTGTGTAGTGTTTGAGTTTTTCTGTCCTTCCTTTGAATGTTTGGGTTTGTCCTGATCTTTTCCTCTCTGCCTACCCAAACATCTATTCTTTTTATTTTTAAAGCCATTTTGTATGAGAAAGAATTTCTAAAACACACGCATCTTTGTTTTGTTTTTTTCAAGACTTACTGTTAAACTTTTTACAGCAGCTTTTATTAGGGATAGACTAATTCTACTTCTAAAGCATAAGCTATATTTTTTGAAAATCAGAAGTGTTCAATGCAGGCTCGCAATCATATAGGAATTCTGATAGTTGTTCAGACTGCAGATATCTGGTAGTTATTCTTTTCCCAGTGTTTATGAATTTTGTCCAGGTTTATAATTGTTTACTGTGGTAGTACTAATCTGGTACATCAGTTTGCCACAGCCATAAGTATACATCCGAGAGGGAGATTTTAGCCATACCTCAGCTTTCCTTTGATCCTTTTTTCTTTGTCCTTTGACCCACTAATTGCCCTCTACTTTCCTATTGTTCTCTTAGGAACTCATAATTTAGCAAAAGAACCCAAACTAGAAATTAATTCTCAAAATTCAATCCAATGGTCCTGGGCATAGTGGTATATGCTGGTAATCCCAGTGGTTTAGGAGGCTGAGACAGGAGAATTCTAAGTCTGAGGCCAGCTTCAGCAACTAACCAGAATCCTAAGCAACTTAGCAAGACCTTGTCTCAAAATAAAAAGGGCTTGATGGTTCAGTGCCCCTGGGTTCAATCTCTAGTACTAAGAAGAAAAAAAAAGAAAAAAAAAATCAATCTGATGCTCTTTCCACTGTAGAATATCTTTTGTTTCCTGGGATTAAAATAACATTCTAAGGTAGTTTTAAGTTGCTCAAACGTAATGTATTTCTCTCCCCGCCCCCCTTTCCTCCTTCTCTCCCTACTATTCTCTCTTTTTTCTGGATTTGTGTGGATCTTCTGCTCATGTTTTTAAAAGTTTGGAACAGGTTCACTGATAAAGCTAAAAATGATCCATGCTGAGAAAATTTGCTTAAAAGTGTTCCTGAGTGAGCATTCTGACCACACAAAACTAAACAACCCACAAAGTGTTTTAAGCAAGATAAAAAATATTACTAACATACTTCTCCCACATGCCTGTGCTCTTCGTTTCCTACCTGAAATCCATATAGTTTGCTCTTCCTCCCTGTGAGCTATTTTAGCTTCTTGTTAGATAAATAGACTTAGGCTCCACTTACTATTCTTCTGATTTAAGTGCCTCAGTGTTGATGAGAACTGCTCTTAGAATATAATGTTCATCACTCTCTGTCCACAAAAGATCTATTAATTCATATTTATAAAGTATAAGTCACTTTAAAAATAAATTTAGCATGGTTTTATTATCTTTTAAGGAGAAGATAAGAGCAGAGGTTGAGAATGAAACTGGTTTATAAAATGGGCCTTTAAAAAAGTATATTTAGGCCTGGTATGGTGGCACATGCCTATAATCCCAGAAACTTGAGAGGCTGAGGTGGGAGGATCACAAATTCAAGGAGAGTCTAGGCAAGTTAGCAAGCTTGTCTCAAAATAAAAAATAAAAAGGGATGAAGATGTATCTCAATGGTAGAGCAATTGCCTAGCATGTGCAAGGCTCTGGGTTCTGCAGTGTGGGGGATGGGATGGAAGAGAGGTAAATTTAAATTGCACTAGGTAAAAGATAAATAACTTAATGAGATTTTTTAAAGGTATTGGGTCTAATACTCTTACCTGTGAAGTTGGATATATTCTCGTGGTCTGTTGAGCAAGTGAAGAAATCTGTCAACAATCTTGTTTTTTCCTACACCCTGTAATCACACAGATAGTATTATATAAAAAGAGACTTTGTTTTGTTTGATTCTTCTGCCAAACCAGAAGAAATTTCTACAAAAACCTATTTTCTCAAAGTTGTACTGTTTTAGTTTATTATTAATGAAAACCAAACTATCAAAAACATACAGCACTAATCTCATATGAAATAAAGTTTTTGTCAAAAATTTGTTTCTAAACATATCAATTATAAGCTATTCTGTTTTAAAAGGAAATCCATAAGTTAGCCTCCTACGTCTTGATTATTTTGTTCTATAATTTTACAGTAAAGTTCATATATTACAGCAGAATATTTTTTCCAGATTTGAAGAATGGCATTAAAGTGAAATCATGTAAGTAGAGAAATAATGGTTTTTCTAATCAGTTCTTCAAAAGTATGGTTCTCAATTACAGGAAGACAACCAATACTATACATTTTCTGCTTTAATCAAACACTTCTCCTTTTATCCTTCTTTCTACTCCTTTAAGACCCTGGAAACCTAAAATTATAACCAAGATATGTTAATAAAACTCAATTGTATTTTTCTCTCCTCAGAAATGCCCTCATTTCTTTGCCACTTACTCATCCTGGGAGCCGATGTCCTTTTGTAGAAGACACACTACTAAAAATGGAATCTGATCTGTCGTAATTCCCCTATTTTAAAGTTTTCACTTAGAGGTGGAATACAAATGAATTTTTTAACAATTAGGTCGTATGTGAAAAGTAGAAGTGGTTAAAATGCACAGCTCTATATCACAGGTGACAACAATAATGTATTAATTTCTTACACTGTACTGGTATTTTTACACATTATTTAATTTAATCATCACACTGAGACAGTCCCATGAAATAGGATTATTCCTATTTCACAAATCACGAAACCAATGCGAAAGGGGGAAGATGGCAGAAAGGAGCTAGGCAGCAAGTCCAATCTCCTCACAACACAGACAGGAGGCAGCAAAGGAAAAGCATAACTGAGAGAGGGTAACAAAATAAATTCTCAATATTACACAGTCTGGGACCTGGAGAGACTGGATGATAGGTTACCAGAGAAGAAAATAAACTCAGAGTGCCCTAACCCTATCCCAAACCTGTGGATAAGGAGGAAGGGGCAACAGAGAAAAAAGGGTTTATTGGGGAGCGGATATTCCTTAAGCTCTACCATTTAAAAACTGTTGGAAAGAAAGATTTAAAGCACAATAATAACAGAAGGGTCCTTAAAACAGATCAAAGAGCTTAAAACCAAAATGTGAAAAGAAAACTGAGCCAACGGGTGGCAGCCATCTTATGGAGCCCTCAGCCAACCAGTTACCCCCTTAACTGCAGGGTATCTTCTCCAGGCCTAGAAAACTGCAAATTAAACCAGAGGGAAGTCCTGCAGTGGGACCTCTTAAGAATCCTAAGAATCCAGCCAGAAAAAACTTCAAAAGTACCACTACTGGCCAAAAATCTCGGCAAACTCCCCTCCCTTGCCCCTTACCTCAAACAAGAGGACTGAACCAGCTGGTGGGGGACCTGTGCTGGGAAGTGCACCTAGTCCCAATAAACTCTACACGATGTCCAATCGCTCACCTCAGACAGACAACAATGAAGCAGCTTACAAACTGAACAAAGGAAAGTGAACTCACCAGGTTGATCACTGACACTAGACAGGGAGGCACCATAGGAAGCATAGGGACACCATAGGATCACAGGCCTTACCAGAAGGAAACTGCATAAATATCCAGTAACATAAAGATCCAGAGGGAAATTACCAGAGTCTATGCAGCAGTAAGGGGCTGATACCAGCCTTAACGGTTGTTCAGCCTGAACCATGATCACAAGCAGCAAGTGTCAGGGCACTGTTTGGATACTTGTGGAACCTTGCATCAGACTTAGTAAACAGAGGGAATCAACACTTGCCATTCATAACCCGGGGCAGTGGAAACAAGAGCCCAGACTAACCACCAGGAACCCTTAACTACAGTACATCAGAGAGCCATGTCACCCAGGAGAAAACTTGTGCATCATATATCTGTACCATGCAACACCCATGGAAAACCCACAACCAGAGTTCCTGTGCTCAAGGACAGCCACCAGGATTTTCACTAGTGAAAAGGATCCAGTAGAGGGAAACAGATACATGGTGACCCACAGCAACCAGAGGCATTTCAGAACCTATATCCTAAACTATTGCATACCACAGAAACAGCCAAGTACAATAATGCACCCTCCAAGAAGTCAACTGCTGGCACCTGAGATGAAAACCCAGTAGCCGGTGGTAGGAGGATCATAGCAACTATGGAATTGGCCCCTGCGCCCCTGTAACTCAGGAGAGATCCACATCCAAAGACTGATGGACATCTGCTATATGTCCAAACCCCAATGAAATCCAAACCAAGAATTCTCTTCACCTTGACATGTTATACTATAAACAACTCTAACTTCAACATTTTTTTTCTTTTCTTTTCTTTTCTTTTTTTTTTTTTTTTTTTGGTACCAGGGATGGATTCAGGGGTGCTTAACCTGTGAGCCACATCCTCACCCTCTTTTATATTTTTACAGAGGCAGAGTCTCACTGAGTTCATTAGAGCCTTGGCTAAACTGCTGGGGCTGACAGTGAACTCACAATCCTCCTGCCTCAGGCACGAGAGTCACTGGGATTATAAGCATGCATCATTGCACCCAGCCCTAATTTCAACTTTGATCATACAAATAACTCCTTAACATGAACAATAATTGCTAACCCAAAAGGCAACATTGAACCTTCAACTGATTTGAAGGTATTTCATCTAATGGTATAAAACATTAATTGGAATCAATCTTCCCAGAATATCCTAAGCAATCCTTGGTGAAAAAAGTGAAGCAGGAGGCATCACAATACCAAGCCATAAATTATAGTAAAGAGATATAGTTAAAAAAAATGAAAAATCATGGTTTTGGTGCCAAAAGAGATATGAAGACCAATGGTCCAGAGCAGAAAGAATAGAAGACACAGAGACATACCACATAAATAAAGCTATTTCATACTGGACAAAGGTGCCATAAACATATATTGGAGAAAACATAGCCTCTTCAACAAATGGTACTGGGAAAACTGGAAATCCATATGCATGAAAATGAAATTAAGGGGCTGGGGTGTGGCTCAGTGGTAAAGCACTTGTCTAGCATGCCTGAGGCACTGGGTTCAATTCTCAGCACCACATATAAATAAATGAATAAGATAAAGGTCCATTGACAACTAAAAATATTTTTAAAAAAGAAAGAAATTAAATCCCTATCTCTCACCCTGCACAAAACTCAACTCAGAGTGGATCAAAGACCTAAGAATTAAATCAGAGATCCTGCACCTAATAGAGGAAGAAGTAGGCCTAAACCTTCATCATGTCAGATTAGGCCCCAACTTCCTTTAAAGTTTCCTAAAGTGCAAGAAATAAAAGCAAGAATCAATAAATGGGATGGGTTCAAAATAAAAAGTTTCTCAGCAAAAGAAGCAATCAGTAATGTGAAGAGAGGGCCTACAGATTGGAAGAAAATCTTTACTATATGCACCTCAGATAAAGCATTAACCTCTAGGATATATAAAGAACTCAAAATACTTAACACCAAAAAATCAAACAACCCAATCCATAAATGGGCTAAGGAATTGAATAAACACTTCACAGGAGAAGAAATACAATCAATCAACAAATATATGAAAAAATGTTCAACATCTCTAGCAATTAGAGAAATGCAAATCAAAACTACACTGAGATTCCATCTCACTCCAGATAGAATGGCAATCATCAAGAATACAGGCAACAATAAATGTTGGTAAGGATGTGGAGGAAAGGGTACATTCATACATTGCTGGTGGGACTGCAAACTGGTGCAACCACAATGGAAAGCAGTATGGAGATTCCTCAGAAAACATGAATGTAATCACCATTTGACTCAGCTATGCCCTGCCTCAGTTTATACCCAAAGGACTTAAAGAATGCTATAGAGATGCAGCCACATTAATATGTTTAGCAGCTCAATTCAATATAGCAAATCTATGGAACCAATCTAGATGCCCTTCAATAGATGAATAGATAAAGAAAATGTGGTATATATATTCAATGGAATATATATACCACATAGAAATTCAATGGAATATTACTCAGCTTTAAAAAAGAATGAAATTATGGCATTTGCCAGTAAATGGATGGAGTTAGAGAATATGACACTAAGTGAAATAAACCAATCCCCAAAAGCCAAAGGCCAAATATTTTCTCTGATATGTGGATGCTAATTCACAATAAACAGAGGAGGGCACTAGGGAAGAACAGAGTTACTTTAGATTAAGTAGAGGAAAGTGCAGGGAGTGGAAGGTACATGGAGATAGAAAGGATAGTGGAATGAAACAGACATTATTACCTTATGTACATATAAGACTGCATGACCAATGTGATTCTACAACATATACAATCAGAAAAATGAGAACTGTACCCCATTTATGTATGATATATCAAAGTACATAAATGCATTCTACTGTTATGTATAACTACTTAAAACAAATTTAAAAACTCATCAAAACTCACATTTCAAAAGAATTAATGGAAAGCATTACCAATAGATTAGACCACTTTCAAGACAGATTTTCAGACTTCAAAGACACACTATATAATCTTGAAAATAAAGTCAATCAGAGAGAAAAGATGTTAAGAGACCATGAATATAATATTCAAGAACTCTGACATGACATTAAAAGGCAAAATTTAACATTCATGGGGATAGAAGAAAGTTCTGAAATATAAACTAAAGCAATGCATAATCTCTTCAATGAAATAATATTGGAAAATTTTCCCAACCTTAAGAATGAAATAGAAATTCAATGAAATAATATTGGAAAAGTTTCCCACCCTTAAGAATGAAATAGAAATTCCAATACAGAAGGCAATAAAACTCCAAATATACAAAATAATAATAAAGCCACTCCAAGAAACATTATTATAAAAACACCTAACATACAGAATAAGGATGTATTTTAAAAGCTACAAGAGAAAAATAACTACTCACATTTAGAAGGAAACCCATCCAGATCTCAGCTGATTTCTCAACCCAGATCCTAAAAACTAGGAGGTCTTGGAATATATACCAAGCTCTGAAAGAAAATGGATGCCAACCAAGCATAACATACCCAGCAAAATTAAGCTTCATATTTGAAGGTGAATTAGAAATCTTCTATACTAAACAAAAGTTAAAACAATTCATAACTAGAAAGCCTGCACTGCAAAACATACTCAATAAAATATCTTCATAAAAAATACAAATTGAAACCAGCATAGGGAGGAAATACAATAGAAGAATACTCAAAAGAGAATCAAATCCAACTTTAACACAAGAAATAAACCAAAATGATAGGAAATAAAACTCATCTCTCAATAACATGCAATGTAAATGGTCTAAACTCTGAAATTAGAGACAAAGTTTGGTAGATTGGACTTAAAAAGCAGACTCAGAAATATACTATCTGCAAGAGACTCACCTTACAGGCAGACATCCAACGACAGAAGGAGAATGGATGGGAAAAAACATACAACTCACATGAATTTCATAAATAAGCATGGGCTACTAGTCTCATATCACATAAAGTGGACTTCAAGCCAGGAGAAACAAAAAAGGTCATTTCATACTGCTTAAATTAATCATATATCAACAAGATATAATAGTCATAAATATCTATGTCCCAAACATCTACACACATCAAACAAACTCTCTTAATATCAAGAGTTGAATACACCACAATACAATAATTCTGGGTAACTTAAACATGTCTCTATTATCACTGGTTAGATCATCCAAACAAAAACTAAAACAAGGGCTGGGATTGTGGCTCAGTGGTAGAGCACTTGCCTAGCATGTGTGAGGCACTGGGTTCAATTCTCAGCACCACATATAAGTAAATAAAGTCCATTGACAAGTAAACAAATATTTTTTAAAAAACTAAGCCAACATACAAAGGCCAAGAAGTAAAAAGTACAATAAAAATTTGGATATAACAGACATGTATAGAATACTGAATTCATCAATAACTGAATTCACTTTCTTCTCAGTAGCACATGGAACGTTTTCCAAAATAGACCATATTTGAAGTCACAAAGAAAATTTTAGCAAAAATAAAATAAAAAGAGATAATACCTTGCATTCTATTAGGTCATAATGGAGTAAAATTAGAAATAAATGATAATATAAAAAAAGAAACCATTCTAACACGTGGAGATTAAATAATACACTTATGAATAGTGAATGGATAGCAGAAGAAATCAGGGGTGAAATAAAACACTCCTAGAAAAAATGACAACAGTGATACAACATATCAAAAACTCTGTGACACTAAGAAGGCAATACTGAGAGAAAAGTTCATAGCATTAAGCTCATTCATTAAAATAATATAAAGATAAAAATAAATAATCTAACATTACATTTCAAGGCCACATAAAAAGAACAATGTGACACCAAAACCAATAAAAGGCAGAAAATAATTAAAATCTGAGCTGAAATAAATAAAACTAAGATTTAAAAAACATTAAAAATGATCAACAAAACAAAGAATTGGTTTTTTGAACAAATAAATTGACAAACACTAAGCCACATTAATCAAAAGAAAGAGGGGAAAAAATGCAAATTATCAAAATCCAAGATTAAAAAGGAAACATCAACACCGACACTACTGAAATCCACAGACTCATCGGAAACTATTTTGAAAATCATACTCAAATAAGTTCAAAAAATCTTGAAGATATGGACAAATTCCCAGAGACATATGACCTAACCTAACTGACTGGGTGCATATAAGAAAACTTAAACAGATCAATTTCAAGTGATAAAACTGAAGCAGGCATCAATATTCTTCCAACAAAGAAAATCCCAGGATTGGATGGATGGTTAGCTGAGTACTACCAGACCTGTGAAGAAAAACTAATAACAATTCTCCTCAAATTATTCCATGAAATATAAAAGAAGAAAACTCTACTAAACTCATTCTACAAAGCTAGACAAAGACACAAAACCAGACAAGGACACATCAAGGAAAGAAAACTGCAGAACAATATCCCTGAGGAACATAGATGCAAAAATTCTTAATAAAATATTAACAAACTGCATACAAAAACATTAAAAAGATAGTGCATCATGATTGAGTGGATTTCATCCTACAGACGCAAGGTTGTTTGAACATGTGGATATCAATAAATGTAATTCACCACATAAATAAAGACAATAAAGACATGATTATATCAGAAGATGCATAAAAAGCATTTGACAAAGTACAGCATTCATTCATGTTCAAAACACTAGAAAAGCTAAGGACAAACCCAAGGCCAACATTATTCTGCATGGAGGAATACTGAAAGCATTTCCTCAAAAACAGGAACAAGACAAGGATATCCACTTTCACCACTTTTATTCAACATAGTCTTTGAAATTCTAGCCAGAGCAATTAGGCAAGAGAAGAAAATTAAAGAGGTATAAATAGGGGGAAAAAAGCTCAAACTATCTCTGTTTGCTGATGACATTGTCCTACATTTAGAAGACTGATATAACTTCAAGAAGACTTCTAGAGCTCATAAATGAATTCAGCAAAGTGGCATGATACAACATCAACACCCATAAATCAATTGTGTACCTATACTCCAATCATAAATCTGATGAAAAAGAAATTAAGAAAATTATCCCATTTACAATAGCCTTAAAGAAAAAAAATTCTTTAAAATCAGTCTAAAAAAGAGGTGAAGAACCTCTGCCATAGAAACTATAGAACACTAAAGAAAGAAATTAAACCTCAGAAGATGGAAAGACCTCCTCTGTTCTTGGAAAGGTAGAATTAATATTGCCAAAATAGCCATATTACCAAAAGTGCTATACAGGTTCAATGTAATTCCCACCAAAATTCCAATGACATTATTCACAGAAATAGAAAAAATCAGTTATGAAATTCATTTGTGTTATTGTTTGGATGTGAGGTGTCCACCAAAAGCTCACCTGTGAGGCAATGCAAGAAGATTCAGAGGAGAAATGATTGGGTTGTGAGAGTCTAAACCCAATAGTGAATTAATCCCCTGAAATGGATTAACTGAGTGGTAACTGAAGGTGGGTAAGGTGTGGCTGGAAGAGGTGGACATTGGGAGCATGGCTTTGGGGTATATATCTTGTATCTGGTGAGAGGAGTCTCTCTCTGCTTACTGATCATCATGTGACCTGCTTCCTTTTGCCATATTCTTCCACCATGACATTCAGCCCCAAGGAATGGAGCTAGCTGTTTATGGACTGAGACCTCTGAAACCATGTGTCCCTAAATAAACATTTTCTCCTCTACAATTGTTCTGGTTGACTGTTTGGTCACAGCAGTGAGAAAGGTAACTAAAACAGTATGTGTGCTGAATGGTTCATGTACATTTGTACATACACCTACTGGTCCATTTTTTTCCTTTCTATCATTTCTTAAAAGGTGGTTATTGCACACAATGGCACATTCCTGTAATCCCAGTGGCTTGGGAGACTGAGGCAGGTGGATAGCAAGTTCCCAGCCAGCCTCAGCAAAAGTGAGGTACTAAGCAAACTTAGTGAGATCCTGTCTCTAAATAAAATACAAAAATAGGGATAGGGATGTGGCTCAGTGGTCGAGTGCCCCTGAGTTCAATCCTTGATACCAAAAACAAAACAAAATGAACAAAAAAAGCGGTTATTTTTCATGACCGTCTTTTGAGGGCTACAGTTTTTGATTAGTATATTTTGTTTTTGTTTGTATTGTTTTCCACTTATCTCTTTATCTTTATTTCCTTTTGCTAATAGCCAAATTCTATTGTTCTCTTTCAGTCTTTAATTACTTCTGCTTTCTCTCCTCCTGCTTCATAATTATCACATCCTACATCTATACTGCATTTTCCCTGTTTGCCTTCTGAAATAGCAAACCCTTTTGCAAACTTACTGGTTTCACTATTGGCAATTGCTAAACATACCATTTCTGTTTATTGTACCAATTAATATGTGGATGTCATATTAGGAACTAAATATTGAGTTTAATGCTGCATGTTGTTTGCATTGTTTGTTATTATTTGGTCTCCCCCTAAACTATGAGGCACTGGTAACCTGCAAGGACACTAAATCCACAGGGTAGAAACACTATTGCCTCAGATCCATATGGTTAAATGAGTAGACACACAAGCACTATGAAAAAGCAAGGAAACAAAAAACTCCAAACAAACCATAATATTTCAAGAACAGAATCCATCAATACTACAGTGGAAAAATATCAGAGAAGGAGTTCTGAAGTTTATAGTTAAACTGATCAGCAAGGTGATGGATGATGTAAGGAGTGAAGTCAGAGAGAGAATACAGCAAGTGAAAGATCACTTCAAGAGAGATTATGAAAAAAGTGTCAAGTCAAAATCTTCAAAATGAAGGAATCAATAAAGAAAGGTAAAAATTCAATAGAAAGCATCACCAGCAGAGTAGACCACTTGGAAAATATTTTTAGGCAATGAATACAAAATGTATAATCCTGAAAATAAAGTGGACCATAGAGAAAAGATGTTAAGAGACCATTAACAGAACTTCCAAAAAATATGGGATAACATGAAAAGATCAAATGTAACATCTATCAGGATAGATGAAGGCTCACAGATACAAACCAAAGGAATGCACATTCTTTTCAATAAAATAATATTGGAAAATTTTCTAAACTTTAAGAATGAAATGGAAAATCAAATACAGGAGGCTTAAAAGATCTCAAATATACAAAATGAACAGACCCACAACAAAGGCACATTATTATGAAAATGTCTAACATACAGAATAAGGATAGAAATTTAAAGTCTACTAGAGAAAAATGGACAGGTCACATTCAGACGGAAACAAATCCAGATCTCACGTGATTTCTCAACCCACACTCAAAAAGCAAGAAAGTCTTGGAATAATATATACCAAGCTCTGAAAGAAAATGGATGCCAGCCAAGAATAGTATACCCAGCAAACTTATGTTCAGCATTAACAGTGAAATAAAAACCTTCCATGATAAATAAAAGGTAGAAAAATTCACAAATAGAAAGCCTGCACTTCCAAACATACTTAATAAAATATTTCATGAAGACATGAGAAGTAAATTAAAAACCAGCAAAGTAAGAATAGAAGAATACTTAAAAGAGAGACTAGCTCAAATTAAAAACAAGAAATAAATGAAAATTACAGAGAATAATAATCCTTTCTCAATAATAACAATGAATATAAATGGCCTAAAGTCATCGATCAAAGACATACACTGGAGAATCGAATTAAAAAGGAAGACCAAGCAATATGCTGTCTCCAAGAAACTCACCTCATTGGTAAAGACATCCATGAAAGTAAAAAAATGGGAAAAATCATATGATTGGCATAGACCTTGTAAACAACTAGGGGTTTCTATCCTCATATTAGATAAAGTGGACTTCAAGACAAAGTTAATCAGACGGGACCAAGAAAGTCACTTCATACTGTTTAAGTGAATTATACATCAACAAGCTATAACAATTGTAAATATTTATGCTCCAAACAATGGAGCATCTATGTACATCAAACAAACTCTTCTCAATTTCAAGAATCAAACAAACCACAACACAGTAATACTGAGTGATTTTAAAACACCTCTGTCATCACTGGATAGATCTTCCAAACAAAAACTAAATTAAGAAGCTATAGAACTAAAAACTTATAATTAATAATTTAGACTTAACAGACATATAGAGAATATTTCATCCATCAAGGACTGAATATATTTTCTTTTCACTAGCACAAATTATTTTCTAGCATAGACCATATCTTAGGAGACAAAGCAACAGAGCAAATACAAAAAAATAGAGACAATACCTTGCATTCTGTCAGATCATAATAAATGAAATTAGAAATCAACTATTAAATAAATAATAAAAGCTATTTTAACAACTGGAAATTAAATAAAATTCTATTGAATGACCAATAGATAACAGAAAAAAATCAGAGGTGAAATAAAAACATGCTTAGAGGTAAATGAAAATAGTGACACAGCACATCAAAATCTCTGGGACAATATGAAGGAGTTCTAAGAGCAAAGTTCATAGTACTGAGCTCACTGATTAAAAGAAAAGAAAGTCACCAAATAAATAACCCAACACTGTATCTCAAGGCCATAAAAAAAACAAGAAATCAACACCAAAATCAGGACATTATTAAACTCATAGTCAAAAGCAATGAAATTAAAACAAAAAAATTTCAAGAAATCAACAAAACAAAAAGTTGATTCTTTGAAAAACTAAATGAAATGGATAAACCCTTACCATGTTAGCCACAAGAAAAAACTCAAATTACTAAAATTCATGATGAAAAATAACATGTCACCATGGACACTAGTGAAATATGGAAGATAATCAGAAACTATTTTAAAAATTTATACTCCAATAAGAAAACATCTTGAAGATATCAACAAATTTCTAGAGACATGTGACCTATCCTAATTGAACCAGGAGGATATAGAAAATTTGAGGACATAGATCAACTTCAAGTAACAAAATTGAAGAAGCCATCAACGGCTTACCAACAAAGAAAATACCAGAATCAGAAGGATGCTCTGCCAAGTTCTACAAGAACTTCAAAGAACTAACACCAATCCTCCTCAAACTATTCTATGAAATAGAAAAGGAAGAAATCTTTTCAAACTCATTCAATGAAGCTAGTATCACCCTGATTCTAAAACCAGACAAAGACACAACAAGGAAAGAAAACTTCAGACCAATATTCCTGATGAACATAGATGCAAAAATTTTTAATAAAATACTGGCAAATCACATACAAAACCATAAGATAGTGCACCATGATCTAGTGGGTTTCATCCCAGGGTTTCAAGGTTGGTTCAACATGTGGATGTCAACAAACTTAATTCACAACATCAATAGACTTAAATATAAGAATCACATGATTATCTTAATAGATACAGAAAAATCATTTGACAAAATACAGCATCAACTCATGTTCAAAATACTGGAAAAACTAGAGATAGTAGAAACATACATCTATATTGTTAAAGGTATATATGTTAAACCCAAGGCCAACATCATTTTAAATGGAGAATTGAAAGCATTCCCTCTAAAAACTGGAACAAGATAAGAATGCCCTGTTTCACCACTTTTATTCAACATATTTCTTGGAACTCTAGCCACAGCAATTAGACAAAAGAAAGAAATTAAAATGATATGATCAGGAAGAGTTCAAACTATCCTCATTTGTCAACAACATGATCCTAGATATAGAAGACCCAAAAAACTCCACCAGAAAACTTTTAGAACTCAAGAACAAATTCAGCAAAGTAGCAGAATATAAAATTAACACACATAAATGAATTGCATTCCTACACACCAATGGTGAATCAACTGAAAGAGAAATTAGGAAAAGTATCCCATTCACAATAGCCCCCCCTAAAATGAAATATTTGGGAATCAATCTAACAGAATAGGTGACAGGACTCTACAATAATACTATAGAACACTAAAGAAAAAAATTAAAGAATACCTTAGAAGATGGAATGATCTCCTATGTTCTTGGATAAGGGGAATTAATATTGCCAAAATGGCCATACTACCAAATCACCCTACAGCTTTAATGTAATTCCTGTGAAAATCCCAATGGCATTCTTCATAGAAATATACAAAGCAGTCATGAAATTCATTTGGAAAACCAAGAGACTCAGAATAGCCAAATAAATAATCAGTGAGAAAAGTGAAGCAGGAGACATCACAATATCAGACCTCAAATTATAGTACAGAGCTATAGTAACAAAAAAACCATGGTATTAGCACCAAAACACATGAAGACTAATGGAACAGAATAGAAGACACAGAGACAAACCCACATATATACAGTTACCTCAGACTAGACAAAGGCACTATGAACATATATTGGAGAAAAAACAGCCTCTTCAACAAATGCTATTCAGAAAACTGGAAATCCATATGTAGAAGAATGAAATTGAACCTCTATTTCTTACTCTGGACAAAATTCAACTTGAAGTGCATCAAGAACCTAGGTATTAGACTAGAGACCCTGTACCTACGAGAAGAAAATGTAAGCCAAATGTCTTCATCATGTCAGCTTAGGACTGACTTATTCAACAAGACTCCCAAAGCATAAAAAAATCAAGAATCAATAAATGGTATGGATTCAAACTGAAAAGCTCCTTCCCAGCAAAAGAAACAACCAATGAAGTAAACAGAGAGCCGACATTCTGGGAACAAATTTTTTACCACACACACATCTGATAGGGCACTAATCTCCAGGATATATAAGGAACTAAAAAAACTTAACACCAAAAAAACAAACAACCCAATCAATAAATGGGCTAAGGAGCTGAACAGGCACTTCGCAGAAGAAGAAATACAATTGATCAACAAATACATGAAAAAATGTTCAACATCTCTAGCAATTAGAGAAATGCAAATCAAAACTACCCTAAGATTTCATCTCACACCAGTCAGAATGGCAGTTATCCAAAATACAAGCAACAACAAGTACTGGTGAGGATGTGGTGAAAAAGGCACACTCAAACATTGCTGGTGGGACTGCAAATTAGTGCAACCAATCTGGAAAGCAGTATGGAGATTCCTTAGAAAACTTGGAATGGAACCACCATTTGACCCAGCTATCCCACTCCTCGGTCTATACCCTAAAGACTTAAAAACAGCATACTACAGTGATGCAGCCACTTCAATGTTTATAGCAGCACAATTCACAATTGCTAAACTGTGGAACCAACCTAGATGCCCTTCAATAGATGAATGGATAAAGAAACTGTGGTGTATATACACAATGGAATATTACTCAGCAATAAAAGAGAATAAAATCATGGCATTTGCAGGTAAATGGATGGAGTTGGAGAACATCATGCTAAGTGAATTAAGCCAATCCCAAAGAATCAAAGGCCTAATGTTTTCTCTGATTAGTGGTTGCTGATACATAATGGGGGTAGGGGTGGGAAGCATAGGAGAAACAGAGGAACTTTGGATAGGGCAAAGGGAAGGTAGGGCAAGGGAGGGGAGGCACAGGAGTAGCACAGATGGTAGAATGAGATGGACATCCTTACCCAAGGTACATGTATGAAGACATGAACAGCGTGACTCTATCTTGTTTACAACCAGAGAAATGGAAAATTGTGCTCCATATGTGTACTATGACTTGAAAGCATTCTTTTATTTTAAAAATAAATTAATTTTAAAAATAAATAAAATATATAAAGACAGGAAAAAAATAAATGCATGAGAAAACGTTCAACATCTTTAGCAATTAGAGAAATGCAAATTAAAACTATATTGAGATTTCATTTCATTCCAATCAGAATGACGATTATCAAGAATACAAGTAACAATAAATGTCAGCAAGGATGTGGGTAAAGGGGTACACTCATACATTGCTGGTGGAACTGCAAATTGGCACAAGCAATGTGGAAAGCGGTATGGAGATTTCTCAAAAAGCTAGGAATAGAACCACCATATTACCCAGCTAGCCCACTCCTCAGTATATAGCCAAAGGATTTAAAATCAGCATACTATAGTGACACAGTCACATGAATGTTTATAGCAGCACAATTCACAATAGCCAAACTGTGGAGCCATTCTAAGTGTCCTTCAACAGTTGAATGCATAAAGAAAACGTGCTATATTACTATTTGCTTAGGACTGGTGAGGTTTTTTGAATAAAGATAAGAGCTTAAAAGGTACAGGATGTTTTCCTGTTGTTGTTTTTTGTTTTGTTTTGATTTGATTTTGTAAAGTGATGAAAATATTCCAAGATTGACTATGGTGATTAATGCATATATGTGTCAAGATACTGAAAAACATTAACATGTACACTTTGAAGGAGTAAAATAAACATATGATATGTGAATTATATTTCAATAAAGTTGTAAAATAAAAAAAGAAAACATGATATATATACACAATGGAGTATTACTTAGCCATAAAGATGAATGATTTTTGACATTTGCCAGTAAATGGCTGGAACTGGAGACTATCATGCTAAGT
Source organism: Xerus rutilus (assembly GCA_028644305.1). NCBI lineage: Eukaryota > Metazoa > Chordata > Mammalia > Rodentia > Sciuridae > Xerus > Xerus rutilus. Next base: position 102,719,351 of record CM053404.1, read on the forward strand.
AAAATAAGCCAGTTCCAAAAAGTCAAAGGTCAAATGTTTTCTATAATTTGGGGAAACTAGTCCAAAATAAGGGGGGAGCAGTTAAAAAAAAAAGAATAGAAGAAAGATCAGTGGAGTAAACAAAGGGGAACAAAGGGAAGGAAGTAGGGATGAAATAGGAAAAGACCATGGAATGAATCTGATCCAACTTTCCTATGTATGTATATGAATATGTCACAGTGAATCTAACCATCATGTACATCCCAAGACACTAATTTAAAAAAAAATAAGTAAATAGCCCAAAGATCAGTAGAGTAGAGCAGAAGAGAAGAAGGGGGAAGAGAAGAAGAATGAGGGGGGAGGAGAGAGGAAGGGAAAATATTAAGGACTAATTTAGAACAAGTTTAACATATTATATTCCATGCTTTTATAATTATGTCAAAATGAATCTTACTGTCATATATAACTAAAAGAACTGATAATAATAATAAAAAGACATGAAGGCTCAGAGAAGTTAAGTAACATGTACACAGTCACAAAGCTAATCATTGTGGAACCAGAACTCAAATCCATGTGTGTATGATTCTGAACCTCATGTTTTTAGCTTCTACATTAGGATTATATTTATTTCAGGGATAAATTGATTTAGGCAATCTGAGCCTTAAGTTATTTCTTTCTCCAATTCTACAATCCATTCTAAAAAAAACAATTAGGCAGATCAGGGCAATGCATGGTACCTAGTAAAAATAACAAAAGTTCAATAAAGAAGCAAGCATTATTACTGTTATTTTTACTACATATTCAAACATCTTATGAAGAAAAGTATTTTACAGGCACTAAGTTGGAAATTCGAATCAATTAACTGAGACTTATTGAGACTGGGACTATGCATGCTTCGCTTATCAATGTAGTCCCAGATCCCAGAGAGCACCAGATACTATTAACACACTAAGTAAATACTTAACAAATGAATGAGTATAGAAAGTTTGGAAAGTAGTAGAAAAATGGGTGCAAATCCTAGTAATGTAAAGATTGTGACCATGTTAATAAGAACATTTAATAATGGAATCTGTGGTGAGTTATAGATTTTTTAAAACTGGACAAATTTTTGAATGATCCAATTTATTTCTCCTATAAAAATTTAAAGTTATATCAGAGCAGAATGCCAAGCAGAAAGATTCACTAAAGCAGGAATAATGGGCCATCTCATCTTCTAGGAAATCTTTTCAGTATCTAACTAGATTTCACCCAAAATAATTTCAAGCCCAGCACAGAAGCACAAAGAAGGAAAATCACATTTGTACATTTGCATGTCAATTAGAACAGCTATGTAAGCTTTAAATGGTATGCTACAATAAACATAAAATTTTAAATAGATAAAATCAGATGAGTAAAATGTCTGTGTTAATTTTTCAGCTCTGTTAAATTCAGTGATCCCAGAGAGAAGCAAACATCATAAATGCATTAGCATGTCAGAAATAGGAAGGATTTCCTGAAAGCAATGAGTCATGAAAAGCTACTATCAAGGAGTTCCTCCTCCTTTCCCAACTCCAAAGTTATTGGATCAGTCATGCTTTTTCAAATTTCTCTTGAGCAATGCATCATTTAGGAGCTTTCAGTTCCCAAAGATGTAGGATGAGATCCTCAGCTGCCACTAAGGAGTTTTTTTTTTCTCTGCTCTAACCCTGAACCCCAACCTGAGCTGTCTGCTTGTTCCACATACTTCCTGGGAGGTTTCACCTACTCCCATAACCTCAGTCATCACACATGGCTTACACTTCTATTCTGAGCTCTATTGGAGACCTCTTATTCCTGTCAACTAAACTTCTGTACCAGATGTTCATACCAAACTCATTAGGCTTCTAGTCAAACCCACTCATCTTTCCTTTTAACTCCAATATAATAGTATTGCTATGTATCCTGCTACTCATTGAAGGAATCTTAGAATACTACTCATATTTCAGTGATATTTTGTCCCATTTCACCCCTAACCCCATTCTAAATGTCACTAGGCTCTTTGCAATCCCTATCAATAAAACCTTTACTTTTCCATACCTTCTAGTCTTTCTTTTTCCTTCCTTCTCTTTTTTCACTCCTCCTTCCCTTCCTCCTTTTCCCTCCTCCTCCCTTCTTTCTTATCTAATTCATCAAATACATGAGCATGTAAAGTTATAGCACCCTCCTAGCTGTGCTAGATAAAGTGGTAAATTTAAAACAAGAAACAAAAAACAATAGCTTCAAGGTCATGCTCATAACTTACAGTGTAGTAAGGAACATAGGCAATTAAAACAAATACCCAGGATGACCCAGGGTCATCATATGAAGCATCTGAGACACTTAAGATTTAATCTAAGGCCTGGAAAGACCCACTGCAAACAGTGATTTTAAATTGAGATATGAGCAGTTAGGGGATATAGGGAAGGAGAGGAGAATATTTCAGGTGGAGGGAACAATGTGTGTACTGGGCAACAGTGTACTGGGAAGCCAGGAGGGTGACATCAAATGCTATAAGAGGGGTAAAGAAGGGAGCGGTAGGGAATAGGACTAGAAAAGGAGGTGGGGTCTAACTTTTGCAAAGACTTAGAAGCTGAGAGCGTGCACTGTTCACTGACAGCACAGAGAAGCTACTGAAGTGGAGGAGTAATAGGAACAGATTTTCTGTTTGGGGAGATAACTCTGGTAGAATGGTCTGTAAGAGAAAGAGAAAGGGAGGAAGGGAGAAACTAACAGCAAAGGCAAGCAGTTTGAAAACTTAAAAAATTCAAGAAGGAAATGATGGTGGTCTAAACCATAAAATAAAGAGAAATGGATAAACTTAAGAGCTATTTAGGAAAAATAACTAACAGGACTTGGTGATGGACTAGGAGGATGAAAAGAAAAAGAAATCAAAGTCTCTGTCTTGGACAACAGGGTAGTAGGTCAGACCCTTTACTAAGAAAGAAATAGGGAAGAAGTAAACTTCCTGGGCAGAGAAGAGTTTTTAAAATGCACTTTAATTTTGAACATGTTTACTTTGAAGTGTCTGCTTCCATATCTTTTCCTTCCTCTCCAACTCACTGTCTCAACTCATGAGTAGTTCATCTCCCTCCAGGATTCCTGGAAAGGGTCCAATTTGCTTTCCTACCTCAAGACTCATGATGGGGCAGTCCCATCATAAATCCAAAAATAAATTTGTTTAGTTATTTTTCTACATCAGAGATCTCATTAGGTCACATCCTACTTCATTTTAGAAAGCTCTGATAGTTCCTTCGAGGAAATGCTCAAATAATCTAGAAAGGAATCTCTGTAAATAGCCTGAACAAAATCAAACAGTTTAGCAGTTTGTTCCTTCCAATCATAGTTTCTGTGTAGAACAGAAAATCCTCAGGATTACGTTAATTGAGTAAATATATAAACAACATTTCATTTTTCCACTATAAAAAATACACGCACTCATTTTTCTCACAGGGAAATTTAAAAAACAAAGCATCACTCTATGCACAACTGCTTAAAAACTTAAGATTCTGATTTTATTCCTGTGCATATTTATGTTTACTTACTAGCCATTATTATCCTGTATGTGCAATTTGTATTCTTTAATAAAAATTAAAATAAAATAAATTGTTACATCTTGGATATGAGGTGTCCACCCAAAGTGCCTATGTTTCTGCATAAATATTCAGAGATGAAATGACTGAATTGTGAGAGCTATAACTAATCATCCCATTCTAGTTGAATGGACTAAGTGATAACTGTAGACAGGTGGGGCATGGCTGGAGAAGGCAGGTCACCTGAGATGAGCCCTAAAAGGGTACAACTTTCTTGGAATCCCATCCCCTTCTCCTTCCACCTCTGCTTCCTGATCCTGCCATGAGCTGAGCAGCTCTCCTGGGTTGGGTCCTTCCACCATGATGAGCTGCCTTACAATAGGCTGAGAGCAACAGAGTCAGGCATCTATATACTGAGACCTCTGATACCATGAGCCAAAACAAACTTTCCCTCCTCTAAATTGCTCTTATCAGGAATTTGGGCACGGCAACATAAAAACTAACTAAAAACAATTATTACTTCCTTGTGTTAAGGATAATATTTAGTGAATATAATTTTTAAAATGGAATCTATGGAATGAGAGATCCTAAAAGATACCACCATCTCATGAGAATGCCTTATAATTACGATTACCATCTTGTCCTGTTACGTTCTTCACAACAAAGCACCAATAGAGGGACCATTAACTACAGAGTTAAAAGGAGTAGGGAATATGTGAAATCCCACAGATAGGAATCAAACTGAGGGCAGGTAATAAGCATGCCTCCAGTTTCTATGAGAGAAGAGCTTAAGGAATATGACTTTTAAGAACTATGGAGGACTATGGGGTTCTTTCAATGTTTTCTGCTTTTTATTGTAGTTATCCTAGTTCTTCAAAGAGATCAGCCATAAAATCCTTTAGGGGCTTCTGGGAGTGTATCCTTAATAGGAATTAGGTATAGAGCTTAGGAAATTCTTATCTATTAGATAAGGAGAAAGGAAAAGAATGGGAGAAGAGGGCTATAGAAGAATGGAAAGCAGGCAAAGGGAAATTAGTCTATGAATGAGATATGGACTAAGAATGATTCTCCTGGGACATAAATGTTGAAGAATCAGTAATAAGCCTTGAAGTAGCCCCACAACAACAGATAAATTTGCAAGCTTACTCTGCCAGTCTCACATATGTTTCTATCAATGGACCATTTCCTGAACAATTATCTCCATACTTCCACATCTCTGTTCATGTCATTTCTTCTGAATAAAATAGCCCATCCTTCCTCATTTGTCATCTTCCACTCATCCTTTGGCTATCTGATGAATTGACCTCACTTCTATGTAGCTTTTCCTGACTGTCCAACTATTTTTCTCCTTCAGTACTAAGATCCAGAATGACATTCTCCTTTAGGTTCCTAAGCCACTGTCTCTACCCACAGTATACTCTAGTATTATGCCAAGTGTCTTGACAAGTAGACGCACTCCTTGAAGACAAGATCATGCTCTTATTTATGTCCCTATCACCAGTGACTCACAAATAACCTACAGATAATAAGTATTAAAATTTGAGAAAAAGGGGGAAGAAAAGGAAAGGAAATCATGTGATCTTCTTTACAGAGGGTAGAAACCTCTTCCAGGAATATTATACTCCCTTAGTGAAAAAAAAAGAGGAACCATTCGGCATTTGGTTTTTTGGGATTGGCTTACTTCACTTAGCATAATGCTTTCCAGTTCCATCCATTTGCCTGCAAATGCCATAATTTTATTCTCTCTTATTGCTGAATAATATTCCATTGTGTATATGTACCACAGTTTCTTTATCCATTCATCTATTGAAGGACATCTGGGTTGCTTCCACAGTTTTGCAATTG
>CM053404.1:102725201-102765500 GCA_028644305.1 Xerus rutilus
AAGAACGTAATCTGCTTATAATTTTGTGCAAAGTTAGAAAAATTATGATTGTAACAATTTTTTTCTATTTGCCTCAACAAATGTTTTCAGTGAATAGTGTGTACAGCTTCTGATAATTTTGTTTTTTTCTGTTATGTTTGCCAACATGTATTAAAATGCAACTTTTGGGAAAAAAATAAAATAATAAAAAAAAAAAAAAGAGGAAGAAGGTAACATTTATAGAGTTCTATTGTTGTCTGAACATGAGGTGTTCTCTGAAAGTTCACATATGAGATAATGCAGGAATGTTTAGAGGTAAAATGATTAGATTATGAGAGCTGTAATCTAATCAGTGCATTAATCCATTTGACAGATTGACAGTCTGAAAGGACTACTGGGAATTCCAATGCCATTCCATATAGAAATAGAAAAGGAAATCATGAAATTCATTTGGAAGAATAAGAGACCCAGAATTGCCAAAGCAATCCTTATCAAGAAGAGTGAAGCAGGAGGCATCACAATACCAGACCTTAAATTATACTACAAAGCTACAGTAACAAAAAACAGCATGGTACTGGCACCAAAATAGACATTTAGACCAATGGTACAGAATAGAAGACACAGAGATGAACCCACTTACATACAGTTATCTTATACTAGATAAAGGAGCCAAACACGTACAATGGAGAAAAGATAGCCTGTTCAACAAATGGTGGGAAAACTGGAAATCCATATGCAACAAAATCAAACTAAACTCCTACCTCTCACCATGCACAAAATTCAACTCAAAGTGGATCAAGGACCTGGGAATCAGACCAGAGACCCAACGCCTAAGAGAAGAAAAAATAGGCCCAAATCTTCATCATGTCGGATTAGGACCTTACTTCCTTAACAAGACTCCTATACCACAAGAAGTCAAATCACGAATCAACAAATGGGATGGATTCAAACTAAAAAGCTTCTTCTCAGCAAAAGAAACAATCAATGAAGTGAACAGAGAGCTGACATTATGGGAACAAATCTTTGCCACATGCACATCCGATAGAACACTAATCTCCAGGATATATAAAGAACTAAAAAAACTTAACACCAAAAAAAACTAACAACTCAATCAATAAATGGGCCAAAGAGCTGAACACAAACTTCACAGAAGAAGATATACAATCCATCAACAGACATATGAAAAAATGTTCAACATCTCTAGCAATCAGAGAAATGCAAATCAAAAGTACCCTAAGTTTTCACCTCACGCCAGTCAGAATGGCAATTATCAATAATACAAACAACAATAAGTGTTGACAAGGTTGTGGGGAAAAAGGCATGCTCATGCATTGCTGATGGAATTGCAAATTGGTGCAACCAATCTGGAAAGCAGTATGGAGATTCCTTAGAAAACTTGGAATGGAACCACCATTTGAGCCTGCTATCCCACTCCTCGGCCTATACCCAGAAGACTTAAAAACAGCATACTACAGTGCTGCAGCCACTTCAATGTTTATAGCAGCTCAATTCACAATAGGTAAACTGTGAAACCAACCTAGATGCCCTTCGATGGATGAATGGATAAAGAAACTGTGGTATATATACACAATGGAATATTACTCAGCAATAAAAGAGAATAAAATCATGGCATTTGCAGGTAAATGGATGGAGCTGGAGAACATCATGCTAAGTGAAGTAAGTCAATCTCAGAAAATCAAATGCCGAATGTTCTCTTTGATAAGTGGATGCTGATTCATAATGTGGGGGAGGACACGGGAAGAATGGAGGAACTTTTGTCACAGGGATAGGAGCAGGGAGGGGGCAGAGGGACAGTAAGGACATCATAGCCCTAGCTTTATGTATGACCACATGTATGTTGTGATTCTACATCACATACAACCAGAGAAATGAAAAGTTGTGCTCCATCTGTGTACAATGAATCAAAATGCACTCTGCTATCATGTAAATCTAAATAGAATAAATAAATAAATTTTTAAAAAATTCATAGGGAAAAAAAGGACTACTGGGTAGTAACTGCAGGCAGGTAGGGTATGCCTTTGGGCTTCATATTTTTTCTCTGGTGCTCCATGCTTTCTCTGTTTCCAGACTGCCATGAGTTGAAGAGCTTCTCACTGTGATATTCTGCCTTACCTCAGCAATGGAACCAGCCCACCACGGACCAAACATTTGAAAGCATAAGCCAAAATAAACTTATCCTCTTCTAAGTTCTTCAAATCAGGTATTTTGGTCACAGAGATGAAAAACTGACTAACACAAGCCCTTTGTTACATGTATAAATGCCCTTTCAGTGCATTTGAATGCTCCTACTAGCCATGTGAGGAGGAAATGCTTTGGAGAGAGGCAAATTTAAGGGTTTTTTGTTTTTTGTTTTGTTTGTTTGTTTGCTTTTTTGTTTGTTTGCAATCGGGGATTGAACTCAGGGACACTCAACCACTGAGCCACATCCCTAGCCTTGTTTTCTATTTTATTTAGAGACAGGGTCTCACTGAGTTGCTTAGCACCTTTCTCTTGCTGAGGCTGGCTTTGAGTCTACAGTCCTCCTGTCTCTGCTGCCTGAGCTGCCATGACTACAGGTGTGTGCCATGGCACCCAGCTAAATTTAAGTTTTAAGTTAAGAATGTTGCACACAAGGGATTCTGAACACAGATTCATGCTGACTCAAGAGATTGGACTGTATCTTCCATTTCATCATGCAAAAGCTAAGTAAGAGATAGCCTCCTTGAACTGAATATTTATATCTTGATATCATGGAGTCAAAGATCACTACCAGAAAACTATAAAATCACCTAAAATAAGTAACAATCACTCATCATGAGGCTGGGACTTCTTGCATAGAACTTAAGGATCAGGAGGGTGAACAGTGAGGGGGTCACTCCAGATCTTATCTTCTGCAGAAATATTTTAAAGGGGCTCCAAGAGAGTATTTGCCACTGCCAATGCTCAGCTTTCCCTCATGCTCCCTAAAATGTAGTTACTTTGAGTCTTTCTTCCAATTGCCCTCAATTCCTTAATAATTTTCACAAAGTTGGTTCAGTTCATGTAATATTTAGATATGTTCTTTGGATGGTGCCCTACGTTCCTTTATAGAAAACTTACTATATGAGTGTCATTAACAAATATCAAACACAATGAAAAGTAAGAAAGAAACTGATGTTGCAATAAAAAAAGAAAAAAATTTCAGCTGCTTTTTTCAAATTTAAAATTTCCAACAAATGTTGAACCTTCTAATTCTTTGCTTAAAGTCACTAAAAGTATATTATACTAGGAGTTGGGAGACTTGCAGTATACTCTCTGCTAAATGCCTCTCAGATGGAGGTGTCTGCCACCACCTGAGCCTAGCCATGCTCATCTGAATACTGAGAATATAGAGGGCCTAAACAAACTAATCTCTGAATAATATCTTATAATGATACTATTTAATCCCATAATCAAATAAGAGATTGATACTATATGATCACTGGTAATTTCTTATTTTTCAAAATTATCTCAATAAATGCATATTACTTATGTAATCAGAAAAAAATATTTGAACTGCATAGTAAATAACCCTAAACATTCATGCACACACAAAAAATGGGTTCCCTGTATAAGAGCCAATAAATAGTACCCAGAAGTCTGATGAGAGGTTATACATTTTAATTATAAACTAGTTTGCATGACTCTAAAAGAGACTTAACTTCTGTCAAAGTCGTAATTTTCTCTTTACACATAAATAATAAAACCTATATTCCTACAATTTCCCTCTGAAATATTTTGTTGCTATAAAGGGCAAAGATAAACTTTTGGGTAGTATGGTCAGGCATTAGTTGCACAAAATCAGCCCTGACAAATACTTCATGGGGGATGGGGTCAATGTTTCTGCAAAAATAAAATACAAATTCAAAATAAGTATGAAAAAAAGATTCACTAAGAAACACTAGATAGGGCTGGGGGTATAGCTCAGTGGTAGAGTATATGCCTAGTATATGGGACACCCTGGATTCCATCCTCAGCATCAAGAAAACAAAACAAAAAACTACTTGATAGACAATCTAAATTGGCACAGAGAATGTGAAAAAATGACATTTATATCTAGACTATAATTTAGGCAAATTCACTAACCAACGGGTTGGGGAAGGGACAATATATATATATATATGCTGTGGGGGAGGCAGAGAGATATGAGTATCACTGTATTTGATAAAAACATGTATTTCACAGTCTTAGGACTCACAGACTACTGGAGCTATTAGAAGCACAGCACACTTAGTTATCAAAGGCCCTGCTGCCACTACCATCTGGGAACACAGGAAAATTTCTGGATAAAATGTTCAGTCTCTCTACAGATTTTAGACAATTGCTCTGGCATAGCAACACAGTATATTTCTGATGGAACACAGTAACAACCTGCCAGGACTCAGTTCAAATTAATTAGCAAATTCACACATTCTTTAATTTTGGCAATATAATATGCACAGTATCTTAATATTAAATAATTCAACTAAACATTTGCTAAGCTTCTGTGCACAGAAAAATGAAGTCCCTGATCATAGTAAAGTTATAATTAATGGAGAGAGGAGACACAAAGAATTATATAGTAACAATGTACATAGAGTTCTATTTAGTTGACCCTAAATACATATTCACTGATTTTCATAATGCATAAAAATTCTTAAAAATCATAATGCTATGAAAATTAAGAAGAGAGTTATTTTAAGCCTGGAAAAAATGAATATCATTTTATTTTATGATATGAAGTAATAAAGAAATTAAATTGGCTTAATGAAGCTTAAAGATATTTTCCCAATAAAAATTCATTAATATTGGTATAATTTTTAATAAAATGTTTATACTAATAAAGATGGGCCCTCTTCTTCTTTAAAGAGACTTGGAAGCTGTATCAGCTAAATGCAATGGCCAGGCTTTATTTGGAAGTTGACTGAACAAGCCAGCTATAAAATAATATTTCAAGATAAATGAGAAAACTAAAAATAGATGGGGTATCAGATTAAGAGATCATTACTAATAGATATAATAATAAATTGTGATTATATTTAAAATAAATACTGAAGTATCTGCAAGAAGGATAATTTATTAAAAGATGACATAAAGTAAGTGTTGGGGAATAAATAAAACAAAATGGCAAAAAAGTTGTTAATTGTAGCAGCTGGCTGCTGGGTACAAGAGGGTTCATTGAATACTCTACTTTTCATAGTATACAAATTTTTCCATAAAAAGAATTTTAAATATCCTTTACTCTGTATGTACAGTCTCTTATTATATCCTATTAAGACCACTCAACAAGTTACCTACCATGTTGTTCTTGTTGCTACTAGTACTATTACTACTAGTATGAGTGTGGCGTGAGGAAACCAAAGATGGAAGATTAGAGAAGGGTGCACTTTCCAGTTGCTCCATGGCTTGGGATACTGCTTCTCAGTGAGGTGAGTGACAAAGGGAATTACTGAAATTCAATATTGGACAGTCAGAGAGTCACAGAGACCCAGAAATTTGACTGCTTTGAACAGAGGACGAGAAAGAGTAGATTGAAGCCAAGAGAGTGGTAGCAGAGGCACCAGTTCACTGCAGAGGGGAGGTCTACACAAACGGAGAGGGCAGGGGAGAAACACAATAGATAAGTTTGCCCATAAGAAACTTCTAATTCAATTATAGATTAAATCAAATACATATCAAAACAATTTTCAAAGAAAATTGTGAGAAATATATTAAAAATAGTGAGAAAATTCTATAAAAGTTCAAAGGATAACAAGACTATATTTCTATTTGGGGGAGATGAAGAAAAGCTTCATAGAGGAAAACAACATCTGAGCTGTTGAAATGGCAGAATTTTCAAAGGCAGAGAGAAGGGAAAGAGACACCATACAAAGGAAGTATCAGAAAAATGGCTTAGGAAGAATTCTGGGCATGGAAGGGTTGGACACTATGTACAGAAGAATTAGAATTATAAAAGGAATTTGGAGCCAGACTGTCAGTCATTAGGTATGTCTCCCTATAAAAGAGATTTTGCTTTGTAAGCAAGTAGGATCATCTTCAACTTTTAGCAGAAAATAGGTAAGAAATGCTGTCTTAGATTAGTCTCGCTGCTATTAGGTCAGAAATTGCCAAGGAACTGGAAAGAATGCCCAAAGAATCAGTCATATAAAAATAGAAACATGAATAGAAGAGATAGAGAAGGCATACTATATGGAAATCTTCCAGAGTTAGTTTTTCATTTGTTAACAGGAATATGTAACAGAATTTGGGCAAGAGCAAAAAAATATGAATGTGGAACAAAAGGAAATTTTAAATAGAAAAATATCAGCAGACTGCCATTATTTGCTAAAATGATACACAATGACTTAAAATGAAAAAGACAAAATGTTGACAAACCCTAGCAAATGATTTTATTGGGCTATATTCATGTAGATGTGATTGTGAATAATTAAAGTGCCTCATTAAATATAAATTAAATTTTGATGACTTGCTTTGAAATGTTGTCTAATACTAGAAACAATCAAGTGACATTATTTTATGTAACTGATTAAATTTTCATTTCTAAAAATGAAACACTGCAGATTTTAAAGATAATTCTTATGTAAGAGTATCTAAGCCATTTATGCCATCACATTGCAAAGATTTTTTTCCCTTCAAATATCTAATAAAACATAACTTATCTCAAAACTCAAGTATTCTAACCCCTAAACTTTATGTTTGTTGTTGTTCTTAGGGATATTTTAAACAAAAAGAAATAATGTGCCTATAGGATGATTCTATAACCTCCAATTGTCACAATAAATTTTTGTGTATTAAATGTAACAAGACTCTACAGATTAAAAGAAAAGCAGGTATGGGAAGATGCAGAAACCAAGAAGCTTATTCTTTACCTAGACCTGGGACAAAAACAGCATCACTGGTTCAAAAACAAATTCTCTTTGTTAAGCAGAAAATCGTGATGATGATGATATGATGATAATACCATAATGAAACTCTTAATTGCATGAAGGATACATGTAATATTATAATTATAGTATGCAGAAAATAATGCATGTGATAGCATACTACAGCAGTTCTACAATATACAGGACTATAGCCTATGTGACCATCAAGCATGTGATTTCAGGGCTCTCCGTGTTATTTGGCTGAAAGGCAGCAATTACGTTTCATTTACTAGAAAGGCAATGTGTTATGCCACAAACTCCCACCTAGACAACAGAAAGATAAACAAGTCTATTTTATTTCACCAAAATAAAGATGCAAATTATTTTGTTTTGCTATGACAAGTGGTGTTTTATGGGACTGTTTTTAGCTTCTTAACAGACAAGAAATTTTGTCTAATAGTATTGATTCTTAGAAAAGATAATACTATCTACTAAAAGAAGGTTGGACTGGGCTTAATAAAGGTGATGGACCTTGAGATGCCTCAAAATCAGCACCTACTCAATTCAGTTTCTCCATTTGTAAAAACTGCCAGAAGAGCAGTCTTCTGAAATAGCTCTAGTTATAATTTCAATCATGGAAGTGTCTTTCACGGACTTCAGCCAGTATCTAGTTTGCAAACGGAAAGCTATATAGACATCTATCTACAGGTGTTTGTATTAAGAGCATCATTGAATTTTTATATTTATGCCAGCTCACTGTTAGATTCTTTGTCATATTTAATCTCTAAGTTTCACTTTTAATTACCTTTTATGGGGGGGAGGGTACTGGGGATTGAACCCATGGGCACTTAACTGCTGAGCCACATCCCTGTCCCTTTTTTGTACTTTATTTAGAGGCAGGGTCTCACTAAGTTGCTTAGGTCTCACAAAGTTGCTGAGGCTGCCTTTGAACTCCTCATCTTCCTGCCTCTGTCTTCCAAGTCACTGGGATTACAGGCATGCACTACTGGGCCTGGCCTTTAACTTTTTTTGGAGCAGTCATTGTTTAATGCTTTAGAAAGAGAAAGGAAGGAGCCTGCGCAATTGCTACAAATGGTTCAACTGGTTTCAAATTAAATCATGTGATTAAAATAGGCATTTTCCCAGATGGCTGTCACTTTGCATTTGAGGGAAAACATCAATTACAGCATCCCATGAAAGCTGAGAGTCAATAGTCACCAAACTACCACCTGCACCTTCACTTGCATGACTCTTTACTTTTTCATTGTCATGTTTCAGAAGGTGGATATAAGGTGAAGGTAAGAAAGTGTATAAAATATTAAAAGGAAACAGCTGGTTAAACTTTTTCACTTCAATCTGGAAAGACACTGAGAGAGCAAATGCTAGGACAATTTAAGTCAAGAAAAGATCACTTCCTACACCCAGTGATCTGAAGAGTTGAAATGGCCAGCGTCATGGTTTACAATGCTGTTGACCTCTTGAAGCAGGCTGGAGATGCAGAAGGAACATTCCAAATCCTGAGTGACAATGTCATAAAAGGCAAAGACATATTCTCCTAGACACATTCCTTATTGCTCCTAGTAAAAGAGTCATCCTGGTTGAGTCTGCAGAGTGCCACACCAAGCTGCTTCCTGTGTGGTGAGGGCTCATTGCACAGTCCCAGCGTAAGGGGAAACGGCAGTGCTCCTGAGGAGAGTGGCCTGGGGAGACAGCTGCAGGAGACAGGGACCAGCCAGGTACCACGCCAGGGACCGTGCCTTAGCCTATCCTGGTCTACCAGCCACTGTGTTGTGGAGCAAAGTAGCCTCTACGCTGGCCACAGCTTCCCTACACGCATCCACAGATGGATGCCCACCACTGCCTCGTCCTCACTCCAGCCTTCTTGGCTCCACTTTTACATTTGAGTGTGGCCCACTAAACTAGCATGCTCTTGTCCCCAGTCAAGGTTGCTCTCATGACACTGAAGGCACAGGACTTCACCACTGGAAATGCCCTTGCTTTTACACCTGCAACTCCTCCAGGATGAATACGCTCACTCCTTCACATGCAGTGGGCCACAAGTACTGGGTAATTACATGTCTACACTGCCCTGCTCCCTTTTTCCAAGTTGAAAAGGCTTCTTGTACATCTCCCTCACTGCCTCTTGCTCATGCATCAGTAAGACCCATGTTCACCAACGGAACGGAAGGGACACAGACTCAAGGAGGGTGAGAAATGAGTGGCCATGTTCCTGTTCAAAAGAAAAGTGAACGTGTCTCCAGAATGAGGCAGGTGTGACAGGGCACGCTGCAGACGAGAACATCAGTGACTCATAAATGGCCCCAAAGCTCTGTCTCTGGATTGGCATGAAACATGAATTGTTTAAAGCCTTGTTCATTTAAAGGTTTCACTTGGAATATTTTGTTTCTTAGTTTATTGCTTTATTTTGAATAGTATAACTCTGTCTTGGTCCCATTAAAAGTCTGGATAACTTGCTTGAAAATAAATAAATGAATAAATAAAATATTAAAAGAGGTTTGAAATCTCTTTGATAGATGAAACATGGCACTTTCAAAGCTACAGAAGAAGGACCTGAGTTACTGTGGCTGCAAAAGCACACATTCCTGAAGACAGAAATCTTCTAGATGACCAAGATGCAGAGAGAACACAGAAAGAAAAAACAACCTTTGCACTGTACTTAGGCAAGCATAGCAGGGTATGTGATCTGCATGGAACACTACAGGTGGCTTTGCATGTCTTCACACCTTCCAAATGGAAGCAGAGAAGAGTCTAACCATAGAATTTTGCTCAGTTCTAAACACAGACTTGAGCTATTGAAAAAATGCCTGGAAAAAAAGTTTTATTTAGATTTTAACCAGCCACATGAATCCAATTTCCATTCCCCAACCTGCTAAGTGTAAGCCTGGGTAGTTATACCTTGTCTAATTAGCTAAGTACTACTCAGCACTTAATTATTACCAGAAATTTAAAAATAATAAGTATTTATTAGTCAATCCTAGTGATAATACTGCCAGTCTCTAATCCTATCATGGAATCATACCTAGTTGAAGGGGCCACTTAACTATTCACTCTTTAGAGGAGAGTTACTAGATTCTAATCCATTTGTCTTCTTAACTCAGCAGCTGCAAGCTTACAGAAGAAAAAATAGTCAATGATTTTCAAAATCTCCTAAGAATAATCCAAGTTGAAATTTAAAATTCATTTTACTTCTAAACCATTTTGCCTACTCATTAAGAATTTATTTTATTATAGTCCTCTAAAATCCAGTAATTCACCTAACAAATTTTTATTTAATGTCTACTGTATACAAGGCATTGGAAAGAATGCAAAATTAGTGAAGACTCTTCTTGAGGGGCTCATTCTCTTTAGTAAAGACAGGACAGGCAGATGCATAAATCTAGCAGAAGATCAACAGAAATCTACACTGGCTCACTAAAACATATTATAGAATACTATAGCTAGGAGCAACCTTAGAAAACATCCATTCCAATCATTATTTGAGAGAGAGAGAGAGACAGAGAGAGAGAGAGAGAAGAAGAAGCCCATTTAGGAGATAAGGAATTTATTCCATATCATATACACAGTTTAAAAACCTGAACACAGAGGTCGGTCTTCACATTCCCAGTTTACTTCATTGCCATCATACCACATTGCCACTCTGACATGGAAAGCATTTGAATAGGCAAAGACAGAGGAAGGAAGACAGTACGCTGGCAAACATAGGAAGCCGGAATGTAACCCTAATAAAAAGGCTTATTTGGAAAACAGACCATTTAATTTCTCCGAGAACAAGAGTTTGAGGGAAGAAATGAGATAGTAGGCAGAAAACAGTGGGATCAGACAATGGAGGATATCAAATGTCAGTCTAATGGACTTTAATGGACGCAGGTAGCAGAAATTACTTACACAATCTGAAAGTTCCTTTAACACTTGTACTACAATAGAACACTGACAGTCTCCAAGGTTTATAAGGAAAAAAGAGAAAAGCCTTCCAATATGAAAAAGGTCAATGACACAGAGCACACTTACTGAACATAATCTCCCTTTGTTAATTCTTCTTTCTCTAAAGTGGAGGGTGGCAGAATATGGGTGAAAGAAGGCAAGACATAGTCTGTGGTGGGACTGACAAGTTTGTGATACCCCATACCTCCTGCCTTGCCCCTGAGTATCTTCAACTATATCCAGCTGTTTCCTGAACCAACCTTGGACAGGTCTGAATTGTCCATCCTCAGATGCTAGGGGACCCTTAGAGCTGTAGCTGCTCTTCCCTCCAGCACACCTTCCCTGTTGCCTAGCCCTGCCTCTAGTGTCATTCCTTTCCTTGGGACTTAGAACAGATGAGAGGTAGCAAGGTGGATTTTACACCAACATTTGTATAGCACTCCAGAATAATTTTAAAATACCTTCACGATTTCTTTTCATTTCTCATAAAGCAGAAGCAAACCGATCCACCTTACCCCTCACTCTGCATAGCTCCCCTCAGTCTTCCAGAGGTTAGAATATGCTCCCCATCTCTGGTTACTGGTTAGACTCTAATATTGACATTTAATGTAAATGACTGTCCTGAAATCCTGATTCTATTAATAGCTTAATAGTAAAAACTACCTTTGCTGTAAAACTGCATTCCACTCAACAAACCTTAGTGCATCAATATCAATGAATGCTTCAAAAACACCTGGACCCTATGCCTTGAACTCCAAGGTCCTTCCTTTTGCAAGCCTGCTCCTCAGAAAAGTTGCTCCTCAAGCCCAGCTTGATATGTTCTCAGTCTGTTTTCCTCTCAAAGCTAGTCTGCTGCTGCTGCTGAGAGGTCATCAGTCTCTGTGTCTAAGGGACACTCAGGTGATGGCAGAAGTTCTGAAAAGGATACACTGAGAGCACAATGATTAAAATGTCTGGGAAGCACTCTGCGCTATATAAGACTTAAAAGTCTATAGACTCATTGTTTTTCAAAGCAAGATGACAACTTGACTTCTAGGTTTCAACATCAAGGAACAAATACTGTCAATTGATCTTTATCCTTCCACCTCTGGGATACAGAAAAATGATTTTTCAGGGAAAAAAAGAAGGTGGGACTTTTTTCATGGAAAAAATTGCCATGAATAATTTATTGTTCTACTTTTTAATTCTTGTTTAGAAAACATGAAACAAGATATTAAAGTACTTTTTAAACTTTACAGTGATTTTAGTTTTAGCTGGCAGAATAGAGCACAGTGTATTTTCCATGCATTAAGTCATGTTACCCTTAAATTAGCCCAACAGAACACAAATTATTTTTATTCTCAGGAAACAGTCTAAGATAAGTACTTTGCCCAAAGTCACACACCATATGTGGGAGCATTACTATTGGATCTCTAGCTGGCTAACCTTTAAGCCTATGCCTCAGCCAGTAAACTACTCAGTTGGCCCATTTTTATTTTTAAATAACACTTTAAAATTTTAGGTTTGAGGGGCTAAATATATTAAGAATATGTACTATTTTTGTAAGTACACAAAAGAAAAAAATAAAGAACAAACTTCTGAAAGCTTGTCACCCTTACTTTAAGACAAATTAAAAATGAAACCCAAAGTGCTATTTACTGTGGGTATGATAATTCCATTAAGGAAAATTATCAGCATCCTCTAATTATGGAATATCTATTCATTCCCACCATAAACACATATTGAATATCTACTATGTGGCAGTAGTGGGCTAAGAACCAAGTACAGAGATGAATAAGACAAACATGGTCCCTGCCCTCCAGAAGCTTACAGACAAGTTGGGAAAAGTCACTCATGTGTAAATACAGTATTTTTATCATACAACATGTAACTTATGAGGTAAAAGAGATAGAAGGGAGGAAAGCAGAGGAATTTAACTGAGCTAGGGAAAAGGGAAGACCTCCCTCCTAGGAGTTAGGCGCAGGGCATGATGTAAGGAGATAGGGAGTGTTCCATGTAGAAGGAAGACTATGCACCAAGGACCAGAATGGAAATAAGAAACTGAAGTAAGTTCAGAGTAGCTCAAGCTGCCATAGAGGGAAAAGAAGAGCCAAAGCCTGGGACTGGATAGATGAGCAAAGGCTGGATCCTGCAGGACTGTCGGGCATATTAAACACTTAGACTATACCTGAGGGGAATGGGGAATCAATTTAAGCACAAAAGAGAGACTTAATCAGGGGCTGGGATTATAGCTCAGTGGTAGAGCGCTCGCCTCGCATGCATGAGGCCAGTGGGTTCCATCCTCAGCACCACATACAAGGCAATAAAATAAAGACATTGTGTCCATCCACAACTAAAAAAATTTTTAAAAAGAGAGAGACTTAATCACATTATAGTTGTACAAGTATCAATCTGATTGCAGAGTGGAGACAGTTTGGAGTGTATTTGGTAAGAAATCATTGCTATAATCCAGGGGATAGGTAATGGTGAGCAGGGCTGGAGTAACAGATATGAGCAAGAAGAGTACATACTTGTGCAATAGAATGAATATGATGGGAGATTGAATGAGATCTGATTTAAGCCTTCAGGTAAGTCTAAAGTTAAGTCTAAGGTAAATATTCACCTTTAATTATTTGTATCTTTACTTCAAGGGAGGGAGCAATTCCAAAAACTTATTCCAACAACAAGACACTTACTGCTTTGAAACTATTACTGTCATTTGCTCATTACAGAGTGGGTTTCACCCATAACTTACCTGGTTACCAACCAATAATAAGTGTTCTCCAAGAAGAAAGTCTTTGAGCATATCTTCCATCACTATCATGTGCTAGGGAAAAAAAGGACCATGGGTTAACTGATTCGTACAATCAAGTTGAAATAAGGAAGTTAACTGTATAGATAACCTCTTGGAAGTTAAGACACCTATTATGATAGAATACTCAAGTGATTTAATTTTTAAGAAAACAAAATTAATGAGGTGGATATAGGTAAGCTATATAACCAATTAGGTCACTGATACTGAAAACTTAAAACAGCCCATTCAAGCAAGTCCAAGTTATTGACTAATTCAAATTGTTTTGATAATTCAATACAAATATTTTCATTTAAACTATGTAGCATTGTCTTAAAATTTAATGTAAAATTTAAATTCACACTTGTTAATCTAAACATATAATGGCTTCCAAAAATAACTGTCAATTTCTAGGGTACATTTTAGACTGACTTGATCTTAACCATTACCTAAAAACTACGTATAGCTTTGGAATTAAAAATATTATTTAACTTCTGCAGTTTTTTATTTGAATTATGACACAATATAATAAAAGAACAAGATTAAGGTTGTTCACAATAGCTACAGAGAAAGTTACATTGCTCTTTTGTATCTTAAAAAATAGGCCACCTATAAGTAGGTTACAAAAGCTCATTGGGGTCAGGAGAAGAATTACATCCTAGTACAATTAATATCCCTATTACTTTCTCTTGATTTTCTGTATCAAATCAAATAACAGTCTCATAAGTACTAAACTTATTGAAGTTCTCTATTTTAAAAAAAGGCAAATTAATCTTTTCATTTCATATATCTACAGATATTTTTCTGGTATGTCAACTGCTTTTCTTATTTTAACTTTGTTTAAAGAGCCAGAAAATTTTCCTTTCACTTGTCAAATTTATTTAACTTCTTTATTTCTTAGAAAGGCAAACTAAGAGAGCATTTTCCCTCCTCAAGAACAAATGAGTAGCCCCTGATGTTTATGTTGATAGTTTTTGATTTTTAAAATTAGGTACACTAGGGAGCTGCAGTTTTAACAAGGCTTGAAGTAAAGTGAGCATATTCATTTACTATCATTCCGGCACATTTTTTAAAATAAAGAGTCATTGTTAATAATCATGCTGGATCAACAACAGGTACAAACTGAGAGTATTTTTTTTTTCTTTGTAGTGCTGAGGATTGAACCCAGTGCCTTGTGCATGCTAGGCAAGGACTCTGCCAACTGAGGTACATCCCCAGCCAAACTGAGATTGTCTTAAAAGCAAACTGAGATAAACTGAGATGTATGATTTCCCTATAAAAGTGAGTCCTACAAAATAATTTAAAACTGAGTTCCTATGGTAATATAGCCCAAAGACCTTTACATTTTAATTAAGATGAAAAGTCAATGCCAATTTCCATAAACACTACATTTTTCCTGAAATAAATGGCTAATCTGCATGAGGAATGGATACAAAAGTTGCAAGGAGTAACTTCATGGCTAGGTAATACTGAAAACTAATTCAAACTATATTTGTATTCTCATCTGTATTATTCTAATATCTTCCTACTTCACATCCTTATTACATCTAACTAGGTTATTCAAATCCACAAACACTAACTAAAGCTAAGGTCACAACCAACATAATTCTTCTCTTGCCTTCTTGGTCTACTTAGCACTGCAGATGATTTCGGAAGTCTCCCCTTCTAGTTAGTTGTCTTTCTCTCCTGATTTTTTCCTGCCTCTCTAATAATTTCTCTCCATAGTCTTCTGGACTAGATCATCTTGTTGCAGTAATTCCTTCCATACTGATTTTCTCCTGGTTCCTTCGTTTGTTCTCTCCATTACCTTTTTACTTGCTTTCTTTGGGGTTTCAGTATAGGGTAGGACACGTTGTGCCTATTTGTACTCAGTCACCCCCACCTAAGAACAAAGTTAAGGCTATGTGCAGAGTTGGATACCCACACATCAGTGCTAGAAGAGCTACCTCTAACCTAAATCCTCTCATCCATCTCATGGCTACAGCTAACATTGATCTTCAAACATTAAGATTTCTCAGTGATGACTGATAATGACACTACCTGGTTATTGCCCAGTCTCTTAAATTCAGCACACCCAAATCCAAAACTTGGCTCATTATTTTATCTTCAACTTCATTCTTCATCCTTTATCCTTTTTTGCCAATTAATAGCATCATTTTCTATTGCCTGATCAAATGCTCATCATTATCATAATCACCCTGACCACCTTGCTCCTCTCTTATCAAGATCCAAGACATCCCCTAAAAAATATCAGCTGTATTTATTATTTCTTTATATTACCACAGCTTGAATTTAGGGTGTTATCATCTGGTCTATGTAGGTAGGTAGGTATGTAGGTAGGTATAATTTTTAAGCTAATTTAGCTTTTGTAACTTCATCCGTTCCCTGAGTAAATAAGTTCCCTAGAATTCTCAGTCACTTCTTTTTTCAAAATCCTGCCAATTCATTTTTCAAAACTCCTTAAATGACTCAATACTTTAGCAACAAAGGTACTCCTGGTGTTCCTGATCTGGTCTCAAGTTCATCCCCTACCACTGTCCTTTTTCCACATTATGTTCTAGGCATGGGCTGAATCTAGAATAATTTTCTACTCACTCTTCTGTTTACTTTCCCACCACACTATGTGCTCCCTGAGGCAGAATCTTTGTCTTTAAACACAAGTTCCAAGGACTCTACCTTTTAAATAGTCCTGTGAGGTATCCACTCTACTCTGTCCCCACTCTCACTGCCTCATTTCAGATCCTTCTTAACTTTTACCCAGACTGTTAGAATAACACCAAACTCATTTCTCTTTGCCTTGGTTCTAACACTTAGACAACATTCAAGAGTGAACTGAAAGTTAGCAAATGTGCTTAAAGTCTTTCATTGGTGAGGAAATCAATGGAAGAAATCCCAGTTCCTTAATCTCAGAAGCCCAGATAATATGATCCTGTCCTAACACATCAGCCTGGTCTCTTGAAACTTTTCTACTTGCAACCTCAGCTCCCTGCCAGTGACAATTACATGGGATTCCCTAAATGAGCTACTTTTTCATACAAACAAGTCTCTGCAAATGCTAGTCTCTGAGAGACTTGCCCAGCTTTGTCTTGTTAACCAATTTTCTATGATCTTCATAATCAGGAGTGATCACTTCACAAAGGTAAGCACAGTAACGTGCATATACTTCCATCACACTGTGAAGTAATCATATGTATTTGCCTATATTTTCCATCAGATTAAGAGCAATTTGAGCTCTAGAGATGTATTTGCTCATGTGACTATTTTAATCTCTTTATCCCAAGACCTTAGGACAAAGTCTGATCCATGATAAATATTTTAAAAAACTTTTTCAGATCTAAAGCTCCTTAGGCTTATTAAGAGGCTATGAATTTTCCTTCCCTCAAATCTCTCCTCTTTCCTGGTGCAAATGTAATATTTCTTAATGAAAGACTGGATGAAAAAAATATTTCTTAGCATGAATATTCAAATTTTTATTTATCCTTTTATTAATCCCCTCAACACTTATATAATTAGCAACTACTGTGTGCCAGGCACTTTGTTATTTGCTGGAGATACAAAAGAAAGAAAACAGAGGACTTTGCCCTATGATATGGAAGAACACATTTTAAAAACCACTCTCAACGCAATGTGGTAAGGGTCAACAGGGCATAAAACAATATGGTACCTAAATCTGCAAAAGGCTCTGAAGCATACTGCTTCAAACCTGAAGTGCAGCAAAAACAGAAATCAGAATACATATAGCAAAAGCAAAGTTAATCAAGCCATTTTCTCTAGAATTGGTACAGTTAAAACTTTCTCATTAGTGGTTAATTCATAATGCTTTTAGAGGAGGAGGTACGTTTAGAGATGGGTTACAAGAAGTCCCTCAGGGCCTCTGTGTAAAGTTCACAGAAGCCCTGCAGCCCTCCCTGTCTATATCACAAACACCTTGGCAACAAGAGACTATGTTCAAGAGCACAACAGTCCTATTTCCTACTAATTTCCTACATTCTTATACACTCTGAAATCTTTTCAATCCTTGCTTCTGTAGAGCTTTTCAGTTTATCGTTACTTATAACAGTATCCTGATTCTTGTTTTCTTTGTTCGTTTCCCCTACATGGACAGTGTGATACCATCAATTTTTAGAAATAGTATATTTTTCTTCTAATCAAGTTTTTGTCTTTATTAGGCAAGAGTTTTTCCCTCCTCTGTGTTACAATTTAATTTTCTGTTCATTTGTGTACTGATTATGCAAGAACACTAATATTTCTGAAGAAAAATAAAATCTACATTAGTTAACTGACTCTTAATAATTAAAATCAAATCGAGGTTGTCTTTGCTATGCCAGGAATAATTAGTATAGCTTCGACAAATTTCAAAATTTTAAACCAAGATTTTTATTAAGAAAGAAGAATTTACCTGGATACCTTCTATATTGTTAATATAATTTAGTGATATAAATTATGACACTTGAACAAAAAACAGAATTGTAGAATGTCAGATTAAAAAAGAAATTTAACTTTAATTTTACTAACACCTTAACATACAAAAATAGTAAGAAGTTTTAACATAATTTGTAAATATAATGCTACTATTTACATGCAGATTAGTGATGAAGTATTACAGAAAATTTTAAGTATTTTTTATTATAAAAGAAATATATAGCCTAGCAGAGTGGCATACACCTGTAATCCCAGCAACTTGGGAAGCTGAGGCAGAAGGATTACAATTTCAAGGCTAGCCTCAGGAACTCAGCAAGACCCTGTCTCAAAATAAAAAATAAAAAGGGGTAGGGATGTAGCTTGGTAGTAGAGTTTCCCTAGGTTCACACACATACACACACACACAAATTGAAAAGGCTGGCAGGAAGGACCACTTTATGGAAACCTGGAAAAGAAAACAGTTACATTCAGAGTAATTTTCCCTGAAAATAATCTTATTAAACTGAATATCTACAATATGGCTCTCCAGGTATAAACTTGTATCTAAATCTTAGTGGAAAGTCCATAATTATTGGTTGTTTATAGGATGGAAATTCTCTATCATACTCACTTAAAAAAAAAAAAAGGAGGGAAAGAAAGAAAATTACAGGAATTGTAGGAAAAGGACGGGAGTATGAGGAAAGGGATGTATCACATACATCCTTCTTTGAATTACTGAAATGATTTAACTAACAAGAAAGATAAAAGAGAACAAGTAGTTCTGTTTGTTTTTAATTTAACAATGGATTTACTTTATTAACCTGAAGTACAGCCATACAACATTTATTTATATGTGCATATAAAATTTATAACCCTAATGATAACAGCAACTCCTCCAATTTTTCAAGTACCTTTGGAAAGAATTTTGTTTTGCAATGTTTTAATAAAAGATGTTTCAACACTTCATATTGCATTATGTGTACTTAATTTAGAAAATTACAAATATAATTAAACAACAGTATCATTTGTCAGAGCTAACTACCACAATAAGTGGTGATTTATCTAAGTAAAAAAAGTGATGCTCTTACCTGAATATTATCATAGAAGAGAACATCAGGCACTTTCATTTTCTCATGGGCATCATATATTGGTGCACTAATAGTACCAATCCTCAGCAATCCAGATACCACTTCACCTGAACATTTCACACAGGACACAGAATTAGTCATAATAACATCCTACAAATAATATGCAAAGATGCTAAGTCCATCCAACACAAAATGTAAGTAGCTTCTGTAACACCTTTAGCTCTTCAGGGATTTTAATTTAACATGTAAAGAAATAAGCTTGAAGATGTAATAAAACGCCACAGTTCTATATAGAGCTTATAATGTTCTAAAATTTAATAAAATATATTTAAAGCAATAAATTTAGCAAATAGCATATAGATAAAATTGAGAAGTAAGAAACAACCCAGAACACAGCCAAGCCACATTCATAAATTTATCTGGTCAGAGATTATAATACACACATAAGCCAAATACACATTCAAAAGCTTTCAAGTGCCCTGAATATCATCTTTAAGAAGCACCTAATGACAAACTCCACAGAAGAATCCCTGTGAGGTCTAGTCAAAAAAACAGATGAACCAACCCCCTCGGACCTCTTGAAGTATTATTTTCAGAAATAGTCCAGAACATCTACATTTTCAAATAAACACCCAGGTAATTCGATACTCAGCTAGACTGGGAACCTCTGCCATACAAAGTTATTCAGCTATAACTATTATTGTATTGTTCCCTATTTGCTTTAAAGAGCTCTTTAAAGCCAGGAATTTAATAATAATAATGAATTTCTTGAAGTCAGGATCCTATTTTATGTATTCCCTATAGTATGCATATATTAAAGCTCATTGACATTTTCAAAGAACAATAACATTAATACTAATAGTGTTATAATATCGATGATCACAATAATAAAAGCTGTCATTTATTGAGGACCTTTCATGTACCAAATCCCAAACCAAGAGATTTAAATTTTTCCTTATATAATTTCAAGTAACTTAACAATGAGACAAGAATTGTGAGGAAACTAAGAATATAAATTAGTTGTTTTAAATCACCTAGCTAGTAAAAGTGGAGCATAAAATAAAATTTCAACTAATCTGACATTCTTACTATCAAATCAAGTATGTTTAATCCTTTGGCTCCCAGTAATATTCTATCCTATGAAAATACCCCAACAAGCAGATACACAATTACAATGCCTTAAAAAATTCACCTATCTTTCATTTTCCTACTTCAAATAAGAATATTTCAATTTGTTTCTGCTTTAAAATGTTTTTTCAATAGCTAAGCCATACTCCACTTGCTTCTGTGGAGTATCCTGGACAATTTAAAACTAAAAATAATTACACTGTCACCTTGTTTAAGTAGTATTGAGTACTACACACTTCCAGAGCACAGATCTTAACAGTAAATTTCCCCTTCAATAGACTTTACCATTTTCTTTTAACACAAGGTCTATATGGAAGGAAAGCCAAGAGTTGTCACATTGAGTATTTACCATTTATTTACTACTACCAGGCCTTGAAATAGACCCAGTATAAAACTAGAAAGGGAAAGAGCCAGAATGTGGCAGTGAATCAACTTGTGTACCTGTATGCTGAGATTACACTCATAATTTTAGGTTCTAACAGCATCTGATAGCATCTACAATTTAGTCTGTGGAACATGTCCATTCAATAGATATAGGGCTTTAGGACAATTGAATTTACATAATCGATGCTGATAAACAGAAAAGGGATATGAACTCAGAGAATGATGATGCTGGGTACATTCCTGGGAGAAAGCTGGCTAGCTATCTTGTAAAACATCTCGTAGTATGACATTATTTTGGTAAATTTATCAAGGTCCTCAATCTAGTAGGCTCAAACCTAATTTTATAATCAAAACTGGGAGTAAATCTAACTTCGAGGAGAATATTAAAGACATTCTGATTAAGAAAACAAAATTGCAAAATATTACATCACAGTGGAAACTGCAACTTTCATATCAACTATGATACACTGATTGCCATAAAAGCTTATTATTTGGAGTGGGACCTGCATGGAAAGCCATGTTCTGAAGAAGTTTATTTGGTGAGCATGGGCTCTTTTTTTTTTTTTTTTTAATATTTTTTTAGTTGTAGATGGACACAATGCCTTTATTTTATTGCTTTGTATGTGGTGCTGAGGATCGAACCCAGGGCCTCACACATGCGAGGCAAGAGCTCTACCACTGAGCTACAATCCCAGCCCGAGCATGGGCTCTTAACAAGGAAAATGAATTAATGAATTCTCTACAGGACAGATGATTTTTAAAATGAATGGTATTAGTCAAGTGGAAAAGTCTCATCACTTAAGTCCTTTATCCTCTACAAGAGGGGCACTGCTAACAAAGACCTGTTACCAAGACTAGATAAACTACAGTCTGAAATAACAATCTGTCCTTGGATATGTTAATAGATTCCATCAAGTAACACTCTGAATCTTCAAATCCCAGAGTTATTCTGTCTCTTTTGAGTTGACTCTGAATTTCTATTCAGATCTATCAGTATATTAAATTTATAATTTGACTCTAAAAAGGTCATCTAATACCAAATTCTTGGTTCAGTGTAGCCTTTAAAAAAGTCTACAAAGAGAATCACAGTAGTCTCT
Organism: Xerus rutilus; assembly: GCA_028644305.1. Lineage (NCBI taxonomy): Eukaryota > Metazoa > Chordata > Mammalia > Rodentia > Sciuridae > Xerus > Xerus rutilus. The sequence continues at coordinate 102,746,851 of CM053404.1, forward strand.
TTTAGGGAGTGATCACACATTAGATATTTTGATATAACAACAGGTAATTACATTAAAAAATGGGGAAACTTTCACTGTGCTCTGACTGAAGAATAGGAAACTTTTACAGAGAGATAAATCTCCCCAAAAATCAAACTTATACTTATGGCTACTCAGAAAAAAGGTAGCACAAACAACACAGGTGGAAATGGAAGGAGTAAAAAGGAAGGCAATGTTATTCTGATTATTATTATAGTCTGAATCAAGCTAGAAAAGTCGCCGACACATGTCCCATAGTACACTGGTGGTCCTCAAAATTTAAATGTTGTGCAAAGAAAACAGAATTCTAGATTCTATAAAGACATATATATGGAAAAATGTATTTGTCAAAATTACTCAAGTTGATTACAAAATTAATCCTCAGAGCATTTAATATGTTAGTGTCAATTGTGACTCTTGAGGGCCAGGAAGAACTAAATCTAGTATGTACTGAAATGAAGTAAATATTCTAAAGTTTAACTTACAAATAGCACTCACATCCCTAAAAAACAGATTCTTCAACTCAATACATAAACAAAATGCATTAAAAACATTTTTAATGCATTTAAAATAATAGCACCAAACGTCTGATAATTATTATTTCACTAATTTAATTTGTTTCATTAAAGAGAAACAAATTAAGTACCTACATTTGTAATCCTCCAGTTCTGGTTCCAGATTATCATCAGCAGTTATTTCTATTGCTGCATCTGCCAGATTTTTCTCTAAAGCCGACTTAGCAAGGCTTGGTAAGAACCTGGGAGAGAACAGAAGAGTAGAATGATAAAATCAAATTCCTCTGTGATTCTCAGATATCTTTAAATGCGTGCACACACACACGCACACACACACATGCACACCTTTACTAATTACCACCAATTAAGGGAGATTGGTCTGGATCTGTGAGATTCAAAGCATACTAAATTTTAGAATAAGTATTAAGTATATATAAAGCATATTAGTGGAACCTCCTTTAATAACTAAATAAAGCTCATTTGTACTTAGCAGTACTCATTTACAAACAACATTACAGAATAAGAATTGAAATAATTTGCTTTTTAAGTGGATTTAATATATCTCATATATCTTGTTTATTTTGTTACTGGCTTATCAGATTTTATTAAATAGATATAATAGTAACATTTTAGACTGCTCTGAGTTTACAATCACAAATTCAAATCAATGGAGGCGAATTAGTAAGATTTTTCTTTAAACTTTCTTAACAAATTATTGAATGAATTTGGTTATTCCTTTCATTAAAAAATATATACCTGCAGGGATGGGAATTTAACTCAGTGGCAAAGCACTTGCCTAGCATGCATGAAGTCCTGGGTGTGATCCCTAGCACCACAACATAAATAAATACAAAAGTGAATCTCTATATCTATTATGTAACTATGTTGTCAAAACAACAATTTGGTGAGTGATAGAGACAGTATTTAATTATAAACATACTGTGAGCATCATTTACAGGGAACATGAAACAAAGATTCCCACCCACACAAATAAAGTTATACTAGAGTTTGATCACAAGTGAGCTCACAGAAATAATCTTTAATCCATGATAATCTGCACCATACTAATCACTACGAAATACAATGTTCCAAATAAATATACTAAGAACATATCACTTCTAATTTAGATCTTATACAGCTCTAAAACTTTGATAATGGTTCTAACAGGTTTGGGGATAACTCTAATAATGGAGAAGCTGGTGTGTGCCAGAAAACAAACAGATGTCCACAAAGCATTGGTATGGAATAATCCCTATCCTTATAATATTCCACTCTACATATCTGACACTAGCTTTTAGCTATTGTCTAATTTTGGTCCTGGGCCATGTAAGGGAATTTATATACCTCTAGACCAGTGGTTCATCAATTCAGCAGCAAGTCAGACTTATCTGTTGCACTGCTGACCTTTCATCACAACTCTTAGATCATTGCCTTCCAAACCAAGTGCTCACTTTAACTCCCAGTCCCAATAACTGGGCTTTTGTTCTGTTTCTTGAGCCCTGGTCCTAGTACTCAATCATTCTTTCTCTCACCATTCTTCCAGACTTAGAATTAGTGGCTACACCTGTGCACCCTGTGGCTACATCTCCATTACTTCCTACCAGACCACCTTGATTGGCACTGTCCACTTACAAACTAGATTTGTTTGCTATTCCCAGCCATCCCTGACATCTGCATGGTCTAGCAACACATCTTCCAATTAGCCTTGAATTGGAACCTTTCTAGATTGCCTGCAAAGCCAGTGGAGGAAGCAAATATGGAAGAAGGGATATAAATAAGAGTGAGGGAAAAAAAGAAAGGTGCTCAGTGCATATCAGGCTGTCTTACTTAGAATGTGTAACAAATTAACTAATTTATATTTGTATTTTTAATTCTTAAATTTACAAATAGTAATTTAAGATAACTTATGATTCAACCTATTTACAAATATAGTTTGCAAAATTAGTGAGTTAAACAGAATATACATAAAATTATTAATACAGGTTCAAAAGTTTAAAGATATTTAATTTAGCCAAGTTTTATAAATAGAACCAAACATTTTCTAAAGGCCTTTAAAAATGATGGTTAAGATCTCTTAGTTAGGGGCTGGGGCTTTAGCTCAGTGATAGAGCACTTGCCTAGCATGCGTGAGGCACTGGGTTCAATCCTCAGCACCACATAAACATAAATAAGTAAAATAAAGGTATAGAAAATACAATAACATTGTTTTTAAAAAAATATCTCTTAGCTGAATGAACAGAAAACCTACAGAAGACTTAGAATTTTTTAAATTATAGCTTTAAAAAATTTAATCAGTTTTTAAAACCAAAAATAAATCCCTAAATAGTCTCCTAAAGTGAATATTTTAAAAAATAAAATAACAAGAAAACAAACATTTTAATAAACTTAATGTTCCATAAGTTTAGGCTAGGTAGTTTCTTTAGATTTTTGTCCACTTAATAAAATGCCTCATGAATATAAATTATGTTAATATTGTTTTAAAAATTTCAACAAAATTCAATTCTGTTTCACTGCCTTAAAACGGAATGAAAGAATAAAAAAACAAAAACAAAAAACTCCCACACTTTATCACCAACAATTTTTTGGTACCTTCCTGACATTGTGCTATCCTCATAAGAAGGTTAGTAAAAAGACTTTTGACTATAGCTTTGCTAAAGTCAACAGATGATGCAAAAACAAGATAAACTGTCTTATTATTCATTTCTATTTCCAAAGAGTCATAAGGTGAGAAGAAAATGGGGTTTTATTGTGGTCAGCTATAACACTGGAAAAATTAGCTACTTCATTCAGTGAAGTACTTACAGAACAAAAAGTAAACATTTTTAAAGTATGAAATATTTTAGTAGTTCAGAAAATTACAGAGTACATTACAGAAAATGTTTTTTTTTAATTTTTTTTAGTTGTTGATTGACCTTTATTTATTCATTTATTTATATGCGGTGCTTAGGATCAAACCCAGTGCCTCCCACATGTGAGGCAAGCGCTCTACCACTGAGCCACAATCCCAGCCCCCAGAAAATGTTTTTACAAGAAAAAATTTTAAAATGGTAGCTGATTTTCATTTTAAATTTCATTTCCCTTATTAGTAATGAGGTTGAATATCTTTTCAAATGTTTATTAGCCATTTGAATTATTCCTTCTTCTCATGAATGCCTATTCATCCTTTGTCCATTTAGGGTTGATTCTATTTCCTTAATATTTGTAGTCCTCGAATATCAACACTTCCTTGACTATAACTCTTGTAAAACATCTTTTCTTAGTTTTTTCTAATAGTCTATTTGTCTTCCCTTACACAAATACCAAATGATTATGAAGAATAGTTTTACAATGGATCTTGATTTCTGATAAAGTATACCCTGCTCAATCTTCAAAATTTCCTTCACTATTTTTGGAATTTGATTCTTCCATGCCAACTTTGAGGTTATCAAACTCACTACAACCTTCTGGAGTTTTGATTATATTATTTCTATATTTCAGTTCTGGGGGAAACAGTTTTAAACTAAGGAATCCTTCCTTCCATGTAGGTAGGCTTTCCTTTTATTTATGTCCTGTACTGTAAATTTCAATAAATATTTGTACTTTCATCCACAGAAGCATTACATGCCTAATTAATAGATTTATTCATAGGTCCTAGAGTACAGGAATGTTATTGATTTGAGTACATAAGTAGCCTCACTAAACTCTATTTTTTGTGTAGTCAATGATATAATCCTGGGCAAATGCACAAAAGTAAAAGTATAGAAAGATGATATTCTTGCTATGTTTCTAATTCTAAAGAAAATGTGCCAAGTGTTTTGCCAAAAGAATCAGCTGTAAATTTCTGGTAGATATTCTTTATCAGATTAAAAGCTGTTCAAACTATTCACGATTTACTGAAAATAAACCTGGTTTACTAAAAGTTATTTGGTTTTGCTTTTATTTGGTTTGGGATTTGGCTATTGGATTTTATGAAATATTTTTTCTTTATTAAAATAATATCTTTTATCAATAATATAACAGTGAAGTAAGAATAGAATATTGGACCTTCTTCACATTGTTGAGATAATTCTGAATTGTTTATTAGTTTTAAAAGTGTATCATATACATTTTAGATAAATCAAAAAGAGATACATTTTAATAAAAGTTAACTGAAAAAGAGAAAACCTCAGAAATAACATCACCCTTTTGCTATAGCTGAGTATTTGTGTCCTGCCAAAAACTCACACGTCAACATCCTAACCTCCACAGTGAATTTGTGCTAACCTCTAGCTGGGAACACCTATAATCCAAAAGTACTCGGGAGGCTTAAGTTGGAAGTCAGCCTGTGTAATGAAGTGAGACCCTGTCTCAAAATTAAAAATAAAAAGGGCTGGGGATGTAGTTCAGTGGTAGAGCACCCATGGGTTCAACCCCCAGTGCAGGAGAAAGGAAAAAAGGAAAGAAGGAAGGAAGAAAGGAATGAAAGAATTGTGCTACCTTTAAACATTTCATGTTTATGTTTATGCTGATTTTTTTCCTTTCATTTCTACCTACGTTGTATTGATAATCAGTATTTCTCTATTTGTTCATTCCAATTCTACTAGATATATTTCCGTACTTTTTTGTGGTTACCCAAAATTTATGCATGCACACTCAAACTAACAAGCATTAAGTAATTTGATACTTCTGTTCTCTTCCTAGAAAATAGAACTAAGATATTCATTTTTTTCTAGTTTATATATTCTCTTGTTTACTATTAAAGTTTCATCTTGTTAAATATTTCCCTATATTTTTAACATTCATTTTTATTTCTTTACTTTTCATAATACATTTAAATTTACCATGTATTTACCTATATCTTTCCTCAATATTCTTTCTTTTTTTTTATTTGTTCTTTTTAGTTATACATGACAACAGAATGTATTTTGACATATCATGCATACATGGAGTATAACTTCCCATTTTTGTAGCTATATATGATGTGGAATTATACCAAATACACATAAATACGTGTGTATTTATATATGAACATAGAAAAGTTATGTCCGATTCGTTCTACTATATATTTCCACTTTTCAGCCAATATGAATAGTATTGCTAGGAACATATATGTATAAGTTTTTGTATGACATTTTAAAATTTCTCTTGGGTAGAAACTCAGGAATAGAACTGCTGAGTCCCATGGCAACCCCAGGCTTACTTTATTTCTTACACCTGAAACATTTTGACATTTTCTTCCTTTCAAGTTTGAATAAGAATAAATCATTATTTTTTATTATATTTTTTCACAATTTCTAATTTGCAGAGTGAATACAGAATATTTACCTCAGTTTATCTTGCTTATATTTGTCAATGGCTTCCTACACCCTTTAATTCAACACGTTTTTAAAATATTTATGTTCTAGAAGAGATTCATTAAGTTTTCTACCTGATATAAAAGGAAAAATACGGAATCACTCTGAAATTACTTCTTTAAATGTTGTCTTAAATATCTATCAAGAATAAAACATATGATAAAAATTCATTCCCTAATTCTTTCTGACCTTTATTAAAAATGTTCTCACATTTTCTATGTAGGCTGTATGACTGTTAATAATAAGTTAAATTTTGCCAATTTTCAACATCCTCAGATGCTTTATTTATTTATTTTTGGCAGTACTGGAGATTTGTACATGCTAGGCTCAAATGTTCTACCACTGAGCTATATTCAGCTCTCTCAGATGCTTTAGGATAGTTTGTGTTAATGTTCTCCAAACTTTGATCACTGTTGTTTATTTATTAGATCAGTTCTCATTACTGGATTTACTCTTGTCCTTTTTTTAAACAAAGGAAATTGAAAGTTGATTCAACTGACCACCTGTATCTTACAGGTGGTAGAATTTCTGAGGTATGGCTAGATCATTCTAATATATTCATAGTACTGTTTTTCCTTGAGCTTCAAAATTGTTCACATTGCTTAGTACTCCGATTTGACTTCTATGATCTTATATTTATAACACATCCAAAGACAAAATATTGTTCAGGTAATTAAACTATATTTTCTTCAGTTTATAACTGAAAAATAAGTAACTGAAGCCTTTTTTCAAATTTTCATTGAAAGTCTCATATTCTAATTAAAAGAAGGGGGTCATTTTTGTTATGCCTCATAACTATTAGTTATTCAAAGAATTACTCTAAAGACACTGGAGAGTCAGCTGGATACACCACAGGGAAAAGAAATTTGAATTGCAACATTAAGGAGTTTAACTAAAAGAAAAATTGTCTATTACATTGAAGAGGATCATTTCCTATTCTCCTAAACCATAAATAGATTCTCTTTTAATTCCTCTAATCAAGGAATGAATGGACAATAAGCATAACTATCATAAAAATTACAGGAAAAGAATTAAGTATGAAAATATTAGAATATATGAAAAGAGTCTAAAAGAACACTCTGGGCCTACTGAAGATTGTTCTTAATCTTTTCTTATTACTCTTTTAAAATTGTTTCATGCAAATGTGACTCTATAAGTCAATGTCTTAAATCACTTCTCCATTGGTATGAAAACAGTATAGACTGAAAACATCTCAGTTTTGTTAAAATTAGAGTAGAGAGCAGTACTATGAAGCATGGAAAATCTCAAGGCAAATTTGCAAGGTAATAAGTACAATGCACAAAAGCCCCAGCTCTTAAGACATATGAACCAGCATTCAAGACCCAAACCTATTACTATGTGATCTGAGCAAGTGACTCGGTTTTCTCATCTATAAAATACTTCTTAAAATTGTTTTAAATGTTGTATTATTATTATTTTATTTTGTCATACTAGGAATTGAACCCAGGGCTTCATAACTGCTAAGCTTACACCCCCCACCTTGTAATTATTTTTATGCCTAAATAACATAATGTATTATACTAAGTAAATTCTAATAACTGATGACTACGCTAAACTATCTGCATATTCATACCAATACTTTTTATAAACCTGTGAATATAGACTATCAATTAAATTTATGTTATGTTTTAGCAAAGACCCAAAGACTTGAAGTAAGAGTATGGTTACCTGGAAAGACAAGCTTTAGTAATAGCACTATGAAGATTTTCATTAGGATATTGTGACAGCCTACGAGAAATCCGCAACAGTTGTCGAGTAGAAAGTGATGCTGCCAAAGATTGTGCCTATCAAAAGGTAAAGAAAGTATGTTAAGAGACTTGCTTCAACTTATTAAATTCCCTTTAAATGGGTATCATAGCAGAATTCATTACTCCTGAAGGATAAAGCCAGATTTAAATTAAATATGCACTGTTAATGAACTACAAATAAAAACCAACTTACACTTTAAACATCCTTAAAGGTAGTTTTTTTTTCAATGTAAAAGGTATCAATTCAATTCAAGTTATTTTAATTGTGCTAAGTGCTATGTTCATATATTGGGGTAGAGGAGGGTGAATAGGGTAAGAATGTTATAAAACACAGGTCACACCTATCTTACAAGTAATTTCTATGTACAAATGACTTTTTTTTTCTAACTTGTTAAGATATTCTAAAAATTCCTAGAACTTTAAGGAAATACGTGGTTTCTGAAATAGAGAAAAGGAGTTGTGGAATATTTAGGGTGCTGACCACAGATGTGTGAATCAGTTTGTTAACTTGTGTGGCGGCTTGATGTTTGCAATCCTCCTCCTATAGTGTCAGAATAATTTTCTTCTTTTCTTCCTTCCTCAAATTCCACTCATGAAGTTGTTCATGTTAAACCTAGGACATGGTATGTGCTCAATAAACATTTGCTGACTTGAACTTGAATTCTCTTGGCATATAGCATAAAGTTTATAGGCTTTAAAGTTTGACAAGTCAGACTCTCTATTAACTGTGTAAACTACAAATTACTTAACCTTTCCAAGCCTCAGTTTCCTCATTTTTGAAATGGCAATGATAATACACTTACCTTTAAGGTTGTTTTGAGAATTAAATTAGAAAAAGATTTTAAAGCACTTAGTACAGGTCAGAAAAATATGGGTGCTCAACAAGTGGCAGAGATGATTAAAATAGTTACCCTCTTCACAATGAAAAAAATCAGATAGATGAAAGGGATGGGACATTACCATAATTTTAATGAGTCAGGTTGTTACTGGCCTAATTCTCAACTCAGATCAGTAGCATTAGGAAACAGTGGTTTCCACTGAAAACCAGAGGAGAGAATAATTTCTGAAGCAACTGGACCTTTGGGAGGGCACACCAAAGACCAGAGTGAAATGTCATAGTTGACAATAGCAGTAAAATGGGTTGAAGGGCCTAATAAAGGAAATTCTAAAACGTTAACAAAGGATTCAAAATAGATAAGAGGAGAAAGCCAAAGACAAATTTCACATTCATTTTCTTGTTCAAAGTTGCACCTAAGATCATCTCTGTAAGTCCCAAAAAAGAAAAATGTATTGACTTTTTCCTTCCTCACATACTTCAGATTCATAAGATGTCGATCTACTATTATTAGTATATACGACTGGGTTAGGAACATGACCACAATTTAATGGCATATCCTTTTTTTCTGTTAAAAAACATGTTCCAAATTTCAAAGAACTCATTCACAAGCAAACATTTGGTGCATCCTTGTTTTCAATAAATTTGCATTCTAGACATAGAGACAATCTTTAAATATAAGAAACCATAAATTACAACTCAAAATAGCATATAATTTAATGCTAAAATAAGTGTAACAGTTGACAACTGCTACAGTGGCTTAAAATGTTCCAGTGGGTAGGAGAACTAGTATGAACAAAGGCATGAAAGCAAAAAAGCAAAAGGAACATAAATTCATGTAAGCTGTGAGGACATCAGCACAGCTCTACTATAGGGCCCTGCTGGAAGGCTTGTTCTCAAATATCAAATTTGATGACACTTTGAGGAGTTTGACCTCATTCCTAAAGGAAAGGGAACTTTGTGCAAAGGAGTAACCTGATTTTAGAATCAAATTATCTGGCTTAATTCCCAACTTAAATCATCAGCCATACATAAAGCAGTTGAAGGATAGAGAGACTAGAATCAGGAAACAGAAGGTTATTTCATTAATCTATGAAAAAATAAAATCCTATAGTCCAATTATGGCAGCAAACATGAAGGGAAGGATGCGACAAGAGTCTCAAAAGACTTGCCAACTCAGAGGAATTAAGGAAAAGATTTAGCCAGTGTGGTTGAAAATATCAGTGGCTAGCGATGACTTAGAAATCCACATCCTTAATATCTAGCACCATGAAATTTTCCTATTTTAATCAAGAAAAATGTTTTAACAAATGACTCCCAAGAGAGGCTTCTGATGAAAGTCCTATTAAACTCTCAGATAACTTTCTAGGGTATAACATTCTAATCTTATTCTAAGCATAACACTGAATTCGGATTTCACATTTAATTCCAGTGATCAGTAAGGATTTCTCATGAATTTGAAGAATAAAAATTCTTTCAGTTGATGGAAGCAAAATGTTTTGCGTTAATATCCAGAGTTGAAAAAAATCAGAACTAAGCTATCTGTTGAGCCATTTAAGTGTTGAATAGAGTCTGATAATTTCTATTCTCATATTATCAATTAAAAATTGAGAGTATGCTTTAATTTAAAATTCCTAATGTATTTAACATTCATAATATCAAATTTTTATCTACACTTTATCTGTAAAAAACAGGGTGAGAACGTGAAGCATTAGTTACCATGGTTATGCAACTTAAAAACACACCATAAAGGGTTTTACATATTAACATGATTATTAGTACCCAGCATAAAAATATGAAAGATCTTACCAGAAATTATTAAAATCTTAAGGTAGACAGAGATAGAAATGAAATGGGGAAGAAATTTAAGAAAGGCCTTACTTAAAAAGTAACACCTGAGGGGCTGGGATTGTAGCTCAGCGGTAGAGCGCTTGCCTCACATGCGTGAGGCCCTGGGTTCGATCCTCAGCACCACATACAAAGCAATAAAATAAAGACATTATGTCCATCTACAGCTAAAAAAATATTAAAAAAAAAAAAAAATAACACCTGAGAAAATTTGAAAGGCATAAAGGAGTAAATGTGCAACCATCTGGAAAAGAGACTCACAGGCAGAGGAAATGCCAAGTAGCAAAGACTTTGGGGCAGGCACTAGTGTGTTCATGGAACAGCAAAGAGATCAATAGTGCTGAAGAATGAGTAGGGGAAAATAAGTTGGAAATGAACTCACAGATGTAATTAATAAGAGACCTGTGACATCCAGAAAATGGTCCAGGGTCCCCAAACCCTGAGCCCTTCCACACAAAGGTATTCAGATCATAATCTCTGGAACATGTGAATGTCACTTTCTATGACAGTTTTCTTTGCAGACAAGATAGGATTTTGAAATAAGGAAGTTATTATTTGGGTAAGCCCTAAATGAAATTGTATGTATCTCTGTAAGAGAGAAACAGAAGGAAACTTGACACAAATACACAGAGAAGGTGACAAAAAGATGGAAGCAGAATTGACATGATAAGGCCACAAGTCAAGGGATGCTGGAAGCCACCAAAAACTGGAGGAAATAAGGAAGATATTCTCCCCTGGAGCTTCCCAGGGAGTACAGCTCTGTTGACACTTTGATTTTGGGTGATACTGATTTGTAAATTTTGTTGTCCACCAGATAAATTTCTGTTCTCTTAAGCCTCCAACTTATGATCATTTGTTACAACAGCTACAGGAAACTAACAGACAACCACCTGAATGAATTATTGGTAAAGAGAGCAGTGGAGAGGAAGTAACAATATCCTACTAGGACAATTATTAACAATAGATCAAAAAAGAGATGTGACAATTAAACATGCTAAATTGGTGAGCCTCACTTTCATTTTAAAAGAAGATATAAGGAATGCAAGGAATTAATAATGTCAAGCTTTCTAAATTGGGTCATTTGGCAGATTACTAAAGAAAATTAAATTGGAAACAATTTAAAGGGGAAAGATAGCTTAGTTGTACAAGATAATTTATAGTAATCTCAAAGTATCTAGTTGAAAAGTAAAAGAGACTGACATTTATTAAGTAGTTACTAAAAAGAAGATTCTTTACATACATTTTAAAGTTTAATCACTGCAAACTTCTTATAAGATAAATGGCAATGTTCCCATTTTACAGATGAGAACACAGAATTACAGAGGTAGAAAGTGATAGTACTTTATGTTTCCAACATGCCAACCTTGGATATAAATACAAAAAAAATTAGAAAATAAAAGTTAGAAGCAGAAGATAAAGGCATTCACTCAAGAACAGGACACAAGGCTATAGAATAGATGATACTGCTCAGTGAAAGAGATGGAAGGAACAAAGTAGAACTCCCAGGTACCCCAAATACTCTCCTAAGGTGAAAAATTATATTTTTAAATGAGTCACAAAGATCTAGAAGAAATGTTAAAATCACTGAAATCATAGTTAAACACATGCATAGGAAAAACCTAAGACAAGGGCTAAAAATATCAATTTAACAATAGATTTTAAAACAACAGCATATCAACAAGAGAAAATCCTTTGGCAAAGCCCAGACTTACCGTTGGATCCTGGGTCTCTCTGAGTTTGTGTGTAAATGATAACAATTTATTCAAGGCTTCCGGAGGAATATTTGGGACCTATTTTTATGAGAGAATTGAGGAAAATCAGAAATAAATAAATCAGGATATCTGATCATTTGGCCAGAAATGATAACTACTTAACAAATAATATTAGAATTACATTTATAGAAAGCACCTGACTATTAGTTACATACTTAAATCATGAATCTGACAAATAAAACCAAGCTACTCTCCTCCATATGCAATGTAATCACCAGCATAAAACTGAACAATTAATGCAATTAAAAATGGGCATAGAGTGTAACCATTAAACTTTTTCATTTCTGGTTTTGTTGGCTTCATTGTGGATTTTTAAGCTCTGATTTAGGCATCTTCTTACTAGAACCAAATTGTTTTATATATGTATGCCTGTGTGTCTACTAAGTAACAGAAGATACTATTATGTAAAGAATGCTCAAGGTGTCCATTTTTCTCAAAAAATTTTAAACCACATACTTGAGGGCCACAATCAACTCAGGAGATCAGTTGCTCAAATAAAATACATTTATTGCTTTTATCTATAATAAACTTTAATGTAACTAAATATCTAATTTAAACTATAATAATTTTTATTTAATAACTTTAAATTTTTAATTGAAAAGGATCAATTTTAATTGAAAAGGATCAATGTTACAATGACAACTGGCATAATGTGACCATTTTGAAAGTATACTGCTCAGGGTTTCTTGGATCATTTAAGTAACTGGAATTTTTTAGAATTTTAATTCTATTTCTTAGATACTTTACCTTATTTATTCTTTAAATCAATCCTGTGGGGTAAGAAGTAGTATTATCCCCATTTTCAGATGAAGAAACTGTGATTGAGTGATTTACCCAAGATCTAGAAGCTAATACGTAGTAGATTTGACATTTAAGAGTCAAATTGCTGAACCCTAAAGCCTATGCTCTTAACCATAACCATGCTCACAATGATACCTAAAATTAACTATTTCATTCTGGTATTTCAAAGGGAATTAATGCATTTATGTGAAATGGTAATTTTTAGTGGTCTAAAACAGCACTGTTCAATAAAATTTTCTATGATGATGGAAATTTTCTTTATTTGTACTAATACAGTAGTTAACATACCCTACATCGCTATTATTTGAAATGTGACGAAGAAACTAAGTTCAAAATGTTTTATTTAGTGTGGCTAATGCTGTCACATTGAATACTGCAGTTCTAGAGCTCCAAAGTGGTAAACAGAGTGCTTGGTTAGGGCAAACACTAAAATAATGCATCACCCGCACATTAGAAGCCACCAGAGTTTCACGCCAGAAATCCACACCAGAGTTCCTGCCACCTGGCGGGAGCACAGGTCAAGGCCCAGGACCACCATCCGGGACCACCCCAAGAGCCCAGCCAAGGGCAGACCCGAGACTATTAGCCACCAGTCACAGGAGAACCCAGACCCAGGGGAAGGATTGCCTCCAGGGACCCCTGAGGGAGACCTGGCCTAAGTGAGGAACAGGACCGCCACAGTTCTGCCCCAGAGGTGCTGCCCACCGGCCAGGGCACAGGCTAAGGCCCAGGACCACCTTCAGGAACATCCACAGGAGCCCAGCCAAGGTCAGGCCTGAGATTGCTACCCACCAATCTGCTGACAAACAGAGGAACCCAGACCTAGGTGAAGGACTGCCTCTGGGGACCCCAGTGGCTGCGACCCACAACCGCACCCAGTTCAGCGCCAGAACCCCTGCAGATCCACAGAAGCCCAGGCTTAGGGCTAGACCCTCCATGTGGAATCCCTGAGGGAGTCTAGGCCAAAATCTGGCCTAGAACAGCCTTCACAGGTCTGTGAGAACCTAGGCCCAGGACTGCCCCTGCACATAATGAGGATCCATGCTATTGCTCCTTCCTGTATCCATCTTGTACACTACAGCCATCCCCATAGTTCTTCCCATGCATTAGGCTCTACCTTGGGGCAACAGACAGGGCCTGGAGGCAGCAGCCCCCAAAGGCTTCATCTCCAATCAATCAGCCCAAAGCCATTGAAAGTCCTACCTTTGTAGCCACATCTCTGAAAATGTTTGCATTCATCTAGGGCCACTATCACTGCCATCTTGAGTTACCTCCACTACCATCGCCACCATCTTTAGTGGCAGTAGTGTCCATCTGGGGTCACCTGCTGGGAACTGGAAGTGAGCTCCAAGGTGAGATACAGGTAATCTGTAGTGTCACTACAAGATTATAGGATAGAAACTGTAATAACTCAGATCGGCATTGCAAGAAAGGAAGATACATAATCAACATGAAAAAGCAAGGGAAGGAAGTGCCTGAAATAAAACCAGATGCTACAACAATAGAATCCATTGACAGCACAGTTGATGAAACGTCAGAGAAAGAATTTAGGATGTATGTAATTAAAGTGATCTGTGAATTAAAGAATGACTTAAACAAGCAAATACACGCAAAAATTGATCATTCCAACAAAGAAATAAGAGAGCACATAAAGGGAACCATTGATCATTCCAAAAAAGAGATAACAGAGCAAACAAAGACAACCATCAATCACACCAACAAAGAGATAAGGGAGCAAATACAGGTATCAAAAGATTAAGAAAGAGGTACAGATTGTGAAAAAAAAACAATCAGAAATTCTTGAAATGAAGGAAACAATAAACCAAATAAAAACCTCCATAGAAAGCATCACCAGCAGACTAGATAACTTGGAAGACAGAACCTTGGATAATAAAGACAAAATATACAATATTGAAAATAAAGTTGACCATACAGTGAAGAAGGTAAGTAATCATGAACACAACATATATGAATTATGGGATAGCATCAAAACACCAAATCTAAGATTCATCAGGATAGAAGAAAGCACAGAATTGCAAACCAAAGGAATGCACAATCTCTTCAATGATATAATATCATAAAATTTCCCAAACATGAAAAATGAATTGGAAAATCAAATACAAGAGGCTTACAGAACACCAAATGGAAAAAAGTAGAACAGATCTACACCAAGGCACCTTATAATGAAAATGCCCAGCATACAGAATAAGGATAGAATTTTAAGTGCTACAACAGAGAGGAATCAGATTACATATAAGGGGAGACCAATTCGGAAATCAGGAGATTATTCAACCCAGACCTTAAAAGCCAGAAGATACTGGAACAACATACACAAAGCTCTGAAAAAAAAATGGATGCCAACCAAGAATCTTATATCCAGCAAAACTGAGCTTCAGATTTGATGATGAAATAAAAACCTTCCAAGATAAATACGAGTTAAAAGAATTTAAAGCAGGGAAGCCTGCACTGCACAGCATTCTCAGCAAAATATTCCATGAGGAGGAAATGATAACCAACAATGAAAATATACAAAGAGGGGAACTACACTAAAGAAAAGGCCAATCAAAGGAGAAACCAAGTCAAGGTAAAAACCAAAAATAAACCAAAATGACCAGGATTACAAATCATATTTTCAATAATAACCCTGAATGTGAATGGCCTAAACTCATCAATTAAAAGACATAGACTGGGCTGGAATTGTAGCTAAATGTTAGCACACTTGCCTTGCATGTGTGAGGCACTGGGTTCGATCCTAAACACCACAAAAAAATAAGTAAATAAAGATATTGTGTCCATCTACAACTAAAAAATATTTTAAAAAAAAGACATAGACTGACAGACAGGATTAAAAAAAAAAAAAAACACCCAACAATATGCTGCCTTCAAGAGACTCATCTCACAGGAAAAGACATCCATCTACAGGCTAAAAGTGTAAAGGTGGGAAAAAACATATTACTCGCATGGACTGCATAAACATGCAGGGGTTTCCATCTTCATATCAGATAAAGTAAATGCCAAACCAAAGTTAGTGAAAGGGCAAAAAGAAGGACATTTCATACTTCTTATATGAAGTATGAATCATAAAACAACAAGACATAACAATCATAAATATCTATGCCCCAAATAATAGAGCAGCCATGTATGTCAAACAAATCCTTCTCAACTACAAGAATCAAATAGACAACAATACAATAATACTTGGCGACTTTAAAACAGCTCTCTCACCACTGAATAGATCTTCTAAACAAAAATTAATAAACTTAATAAACCATAGAACTCAATAAAACAATCAATAATTTAGACCTAACAGACATATGTAGAGTATTCCATCCGTAAACGAGCAAATATACTTTTTTCTCAGCAGCACATGGATCCTTTTCCAAAACAGATCATATGTTATGTCACAAAGCCAGTCTTAGCAAATGCAAAAAAAATAGAGATATTACGCTGCATTCTATCTGACCATAATGGAATGAAATTGGAAATCAATGACAGATTAAAAAATAGAAACTACTCTAACACCTGGAAACTAAATAATACACTATTGAATGATGCGTGGATAACAGAAGACATCAGGGAGGAGATAAAAAATTCTTAGAGGTAAATGAAAACTCTGATAAAACACATGAAAATCTCTGGGACACCATGAAGGCAGTGCTAAGAGGAAAGTTCATTGCATTAAGGTCATTCATCAAAAGAAGAAAAAGTCAACAAATAAATGACTTGACTCTACATCTCAAAACTCTACAAAAAAAAAAAAAAAAAACCAATACCAAAAGAAGTAGAAGACAGGAAATAATTAAAATCAGGGCTGAAATCAACAAAATTGAAACAAAAGAAACAATTCAAAAATTGACAAAACAAAAAGTTGGTACCTTGAAAAATTAAACAAAATTGACAAATCCTTAGTGACCCTAATGAAAAGAAGGAGAGAGAAAACCCAAATTACTAAAATTTGTGATGGAAAAGGAAATATCACAACTGAAACACAGAGGATAATTAGAAACTATTTTGAAAATTTATACTCCAGCAAAATAGAAAACCCTGAAGACACTGACCAATTTCTAGAGGCATATGACCTACCCAAACTGAACCAGGAGGTCATACACAACTTAAACAGATCAATTACAAGCAAGGAAATAGAAGATGCCATCAAAGCCGTACCAATCAAGAACAGCCCAAGACCAGATGGATTCTCAGCCGAGTTCTACAAGACCTACAAAGAAGAATTAACACCAATATTCCTCAAATTATTTCTTTGAACAGAAAAGGAGGGAACCCTCATTCTCATTCTATGAGGCGAGTATCACCCTGATACCAAAACCAGACAGAAATACATCAAAGAAAAAATTTCAGACCAATATCCCTGATGAACATAGATAAAAAATTTTCAATAAAATTTTGGCAAATCGCATGCAAAAATATTTTTAAAAAATAGTGTACCATGATCAAGTGGGGTTCATTCCAGGGATGCAAGGTTGGTTCAACATATGGAAATCAATTAACGTAATCCATCACACCAATAGACTTAAAGAGAAGAGTCATATGAATTTATCAATTGATGCAGAGAAAGCATTTGACAAAATACAGCACCTTTTCATATATAAAACACTAGAAAATCTAGGGATAGTAAGAACATACATCAACTTCATAAAAGCTTTCTATGCTAAACCAAAGGGCAACATCATCCTAAATGGAGAAAAACTGAAAGCATTACCTCTAAAAACGAAAACAAGACAGGGATACCCTCTTTCACCACTGCTATTCAACATAGTCCATGAAACATTAGCCAGAGCAATGAGACAGGTGAAAGAAATTAAAAGGATATAAATAGGAAAAGAAGAATTCAAATTATCATTATTTGCCAATGACATGATTCTATACTCAGAGGATTCAAAAAATTCCACCAGAAAACTTCTAGAATTAGTAAATGAAGTCAGCAAAGTAGCAGAATATAAAATCAACACCCATAAACGAAATGAATTTCTATACATCAGCAACAAATCCTCTGAAAGAGAAATTAGGAAAACTACCACATTCACAATAGCCTCTAAAACATAAAATAAAATACTTGCGACTCAATCTAACAAAAGAATTGAAGACCTCTACAATGAAAACTACAGGACACTAAAGAAAGAAATTGAACAAGACCTTAAAAGATAGATCTCCCATGCTCTTGGATAGGCAGAATCAATATTGTCAAAATGGCCATACTATCCAAAGCACTATACAGATTCAATGTGATTCTAATTAAAATCCCAACATCATTCCTTGTAGAAATAGAAAAGGCAATCATGAAATTCATTTGGAAAAATAAGAGACCCAGAATAGCCAAAACAATCTTTAGAAAGAAGAGTGAAGCAGGAGACATCACAATACCAGAACTTAAATTATACTACGAAGCTATAGTAACAAAAACACCATGGTACTGTCACCAAAATAGACATGTAGATTAATGGTACAGAATAGAAGACATAGAGACAAACCCACTCAAATACAGTTATCTTATATTAGATAAAGGTGCCAAATACGTACATTGGAGAAAAGATAGCCTCTTCAACAAATGGTCCTGGGAAAACTGGAAATCCATATGCAGCAAAATGAAACTAAACCCCTATCTCTCACCATACACAAAATTCATCTCAAAGTGGATCAAGGACCTGGGAATTAGACCAGAGATCCTACACCTAACAGAAGAAAAAGTAGGTGCAAATCTTCATCATGTTGGATTAGGACCTTACTTCCTTAACAAGACTCCTATAGTGCAAGAAGTAAAATCA
>CM053404.1:102766000-102790841 GCA_028644305.1 Xerus rutilus
ATGTTTTGTGAATTAAAGAATGATATAAGAAAGCAAATCCAGGAAGCAAAAGATCATTGTGATAAACAGCTACACAGGCAAATACAGGAAGCAAAAGATTACTTTAATAAAGAGATAGAGATTCTGAAAAAGAACCAAACATAAATCCTCAAAATGAGGAAAGAAATAATAAACCCAGCTAAAAACTCAATAGAAAGCATCACCAACAGATTATATCAGTTGGAAGACAGAACCTCAAACAATGAAGACCAAACATTTAATCTTGAAATCAGAGATGACCACACAGTGAAGATGGTAAGAAACCATGAACATAAACCCTAAGAATTATGGGATAACATGAAAAGACCAAATTTAAGAATTATTGGAATAGAGGAAAGCATAGAATTTCAAACCAAAGGAATGAACAATCTATTCAATGAAATAATATCATCAAAATTTTCTAAACATGAAGAACAAATTGGATAATCAAATACAAGAGGCTTACAGTACACCAAATGTACAAAATCACAACAGATCTACATCAAGGCACATTATAATGAAAATGTCTAGCATTCAGAATAAGGAGAGAATCTTAAAAGCCAAAATAGAAAGGAATCAGATTACATATAGGGGGAAACCAATTAGGATCTCTGCACACTTCTCAACTCAGACCCTTAAAACTAGAAAAGCTTGGAACAACATATACCAAGCTCTGAAAGACAATGAATGCCAACCAAGAATCTGATATCCAATAAAATTAAGTTGTAGATTTGATGATGAAATAAAAACCTTCCAAGATAAAAATTAAAAGAATTTACAGCAAGAAAGCCTGCACTACAGAAGATTCTTGGCAAAATATTCCATGAGGAGGAAATGAAAAACAACAATGAAAACCTGCAAAGGGAGAAACTACATTAAAGGAAAGGACAATCAAAGGAGAAACGCAGGCAAGTTAAAAACTAAAAATAAACCAAAATGTCTGGGAATACAAACCACATATCAATAATAACTCTGACTATCAATGGCCTAAACTCACCAATTAAAAGACATACACTGGCAGATTGGATTTTTTAAAAAGACACAACAATGTGCTGCCTCCAAGAGACTCATCTCTTAAAAAGAGACATTCACAGATTGAAGGTGGAAGGATGGAAAAAAATGTATCACTCACATGGACTGCATAAACAAGCAGGGGTTTCCATCCTCATATCAGATAAAGTGGATTTCAAACCAAAGTTAGTGAAAAGGGATAAAGAAGGTCATTTCATATTTCTTATGGGAATCATATATCAACAAGACATAACAATCATAAATATCTATGCCCCAAATAATGGAGCAGCCATGTATGTCAAACAAACCCTACTCAACTTTAAGAATCAAATAGACCAAAACACAATAATACTTGGAGACTTTAACACACCTCTCTCACCACTGGATAGATCTTCCAAACAAAAAGTAAACAAAGAATCTACAAATCTCAATAGAATAATCAATAATGTAGACTTAACATATATAGAATTTCCATCTTTCAACAAGAAAATACATTTTTTTCTTAGCAGCACATGGATCCTTCTCCAAAATAGATCATATGTTACACCACAAAGCTAATCTTAACAAATACAGAAAAATAGAGATACTACCCTGCATTCTATCTGACCATAATGGAATAAAATTAGAAATTAATGACAGTTTAAAAAAAAGAAGCTACTCCAACACCTGGAGACTCAATAATATGCTATTCAATGATGCACGGATAACAGAAGACATCAGGGACAAGATAAAAACATTCTTAGAGGTAAATGAGAACTCTGATACAACATATCGGAATCTCTGGGACACTATAAAGGCAGTGCTAAGAGGAAAGTTCATTGCATTAAGCTCATTTATTCAAAGAAGAAAAAGTGAACAAATCAATGACTTGACACTACATCTCAAAGCCCTAGAAAAAGAGGAACAAATCAACATCAAAAGAAGTACAATACAGGAAATAATTAGAATCAGGGCTGAAATCAATGAAATTGAAACAAAGGAAACAATTCAAACAATCGACAGAACAAAAAGCTGGTTCTTTGAAAAAATAAATTAAATTGACAAACTCTTAGCCACCCTAATGAAAAGAAGGAGACAGAAACTCCAAATTACTAAGATTTGTGATTTAAAAAAAGAAATATCATGACAGACACTACTGAAATATAGAGGATAATTAGAAACAATTTTGAAAATCTATACTCCAGTAAAATAGAAAACCCTGAAGACACCGACAAATTTCTAGAGACATATGACCTATCCATACTGAACCAGGAGGACATTCGCAACTTAAACAGATCAATTATAAGCAAGGAAATAGAAGATGCCATCAAGAGCCTGCCAACCAAGAAAAGCCCTGGACCAGACGGATTCTCAGCTGAGTTCTACAAAACCTACAAAGAAGAACTAACTCCAATACTCCTCAAATTATTCCATGAAATAGAAAAGGAAGGAACCCTTCCAAACTCATTCTACAAGGCTAGTATCACACTGATACCAAAACCAGACAGAGACACACCAAAAAAGGAAAATTTCAGACCAATATCCTTGATGAATATAGACGCAAAAATTCTCAATAAAATTTTGGCAAATTGTATACAAAAACATTTTTAAAAAATAGTGCACGATCAAGTGGGGTTCATTCCAGGGATGAAAGGTTGGTTCAACATATGGAAATCAATTAACATAATCCATCACATCAATAAACTTAAAGATAAGAATCAAATGATTTTATCAATTGATGCAGAGAAAGCATTTGACAAAATACAGCACCCTTTCATATATAAAACACTAGAAAATCCAGGGATAGTAGGAACACACCTCAACATTGTTAAAGCTACCTATGCTAAACCTAAGGCAAACATCATCCTAAATGGAGAAAAATTGGAAGCATTCCTTCTAAAAACTGGAACAAGATAAGGATGCCCTCTTTTACCACTCTTATTCAACATGGTCCTTGAAACTCTAGCCAGAGCAATTAGACAGATGAAAGAAATTCAAGGGATATGAATAGTAAAAAAAGAACTCAAATAATCATTATTTGCAGGCGACATGATATTATTCTGGAGGATCAAAAAAATTCCACCAGAAAACTTCTGGAATTAATAAATGAATTCAGAAGATTTGCAGGATATAAAAGCAACACCCATGAATCAAATGTATTTCTATACATCAGCAATGAATCCTCTGAAAGAGAAATCAAGAAAACTACCACATTCACAATAGCCTCAAAAAAAAAAAAAAAAAAACAACTTGGGAATAAATCTAACAAAAAAGGTGAAAGACCTCTACAATGAAAACTACAAGACACTAAAGAAAGAAATTGAAGAAGATCTTAGAAAATGGAAAGATCTCCCATGCTCTTGAATAGGCACATTCAATATTATTAAAATGGCCATACTACCCAAAGTGCTATACAGATTCAATGCAATCCTAATTAAAATTCCAAAGTCATTTCTTATAGAAATAGAAAAGGCAATCATGAAATTCATTTGGAAAAATAAGAGACCCAGAATAGCCAAAGCAATCCTTAGTAAGAAGAGTGAAGCAGGAGGCATCACAATACCAGAACTTAAACTATACTACAAAGCTATAGTAACAAAAATGGCATGGTATTGGCACCAAAACAGACATGTAGACTGATGGTACAGAATAGAAGGCATAGAGACTGACCAACATAATTACAGTTATCTCATACTAGACGAAGGTGCCAAATACACACACTGGAGAAAAGATAGCCTCTTCAACAAATGGTGCTGGGAAAACTGGAAATCCATATGCAGCAAAATGAAACTAAACTCCTCTCTCTCACCATGCACAAAACTCAACTCAAAGTGGATCAAAGACCTAGGAATTAGACCAGAGAAATAACTGAGGAGAAAGTAGGCCCAAATCTTCATCACGTTGGATTAGGCCCCAAATTTCTTAATAATACTCCTCAAGTGCAAGAAATAAAAGGAAGAATCAATAAATGGCATGGATTTAAACTAAAAAGCTTCTTCTCAGCAAAAGAAACAATCAATGAGGTGATCAGACAGCCCATTCTGGAAGCAAATTTTTGCCACACGTATATCAGATAGAATGCTGATCTCCAGGATATATGAAGAACTCAAAAAACTTAACACCAATAAAACAAACAACCCAATCAATAAATGGGCTAAGGAGCTGAACAGAAACTTCACAGAAGATATACAATCAATAAACAAATATATGAACAAATGTTCAACATCTCTAGCAATTAGAGAAATGCAAATCAAAACTACTCTAAGAGTTCATCTCACTCCAGTCAGAATGGCAGTTATCAAGAATATAAGCAACAATAAGTGCTGACAAGGATGTGGTGAAAAAGGCATACTCAAACCTTGCTGGTGGGACTGCAAATTGGTGCAACCTATCTGGAAAGCAGTATGGAGATTCCTTAAAAAACTTGGAATGGAACCACCATTTGACCCAGCTATCCCACTCCTTGGCCTATATCCTAAAGACTTAAAAACAGCACACTACAGTAACGCAGTCACTTCATTGTTTACAGCAGCACAATTCGCAATTGCTAAACTGTGGAAGCAACCTAGATGCCCTTCAATAGATGAATGGACAAAGAAATTGTGGTATATATACACATTGAAAAATTATTCAGCAATAAAAGAGAAAGTATGGCATTGCAGGTAAATGGATGGACTTGGAGAACATCATGCTAAGTGAAGGAAGCCAATCTCAAAAAGCCAAAGGCCAAATGTTCTCTCTGATTAGTGGATGCTGATACATAAGTGCAGTGGGGTAGGGAGCATGGAAGAAATGGAGGAACTTTGGATGAGACAGGGGGAAGTGGGGAAGGGGAAGGATAATGGGAGTAGCAAAAATTTTGGAATGAGATGAACATCACTACCCTAGGTACATGTATGAAGACACGAATGGTGTGATTCTATTTTGTTTCCAACCAAAGAGATGGAAAATTGTATTTTTTATATGCACTATAACTTGAAATGCATTCTAAAAAATTAAGAGAATTGATGATTAAAAATATCAGATGAGGACTTTGAAGAGTTCAGATAAAAGTAAGTCATATGAATATAGTGGGCATGTCCACCAAGTCCTTTACTGCATGATCTGTAATTTTAAAGAACATAAATCACCTAATAATTTTAGAAAGCATAATTTTTAAACCAGGAAAACTCAATTTTAGAAATGGCCATATAGAAGACCTGGATGAATTCATAAAACTACTAGATATGATTTCATTTACCTAGGTTTAAAAAAATTATTACAAAAAAGTTGTTCCAGCACGACCTGAGGAATAATCTGTCCCAAAAGTTGTTGTGGGAAAACAGGGGAAGGGTAACAACATGGAAAGTGTCTGAAAGTCCTGAAGACAGCATGGTCATTCAGGATTGCTAGTAATTAGTAATATAGCAGAAACTGGGCATTAGCTATCCTGAGATCAGAAAGCTAAAGAGGCAAGTTAGTCCATTTTCTACTTTGACTAAGTGGTTTGCTATAATTCAGATCACTCTGCCTCAAGGCCCAGGACAGATAGTATCCTTGATCCTTCTGACTCCTAGTTGGGATAAAAAAAAGATAGGAGACACAGAGCCTGGTTTGGATGCACAAAATTAAAGCTGCATATGTAGATTTTTACTTAAGATAGAGAGGGATAGTAAATCAGGGAGTAAACAGTTAAAATCCAACAGGCAGCCAGGCATGGTGTTGTGCACATATAATCCCAGAGACTGAGGAGGCTGAGGCAGGAGGACTATAAATTTGAGGCCAGTCTCAGCAGCTTAGCGAGACCCTGTCTCCAGATAAAATAAATGAAGGGCTGAGGATGTAGCTCAGCGGTAGAACATATCTGGGATTTAATTCTTAATACTGCAAAAGAAAAAAGAAAAAGAAATCCAACACAGAATCCAAACAGGAAGCCCAGTTTACATCCTTAAACTAAGAGATCAAGAAGCAGATACTACAGCAGAGCTGTAAGTATTAGGACTAGAGGAACAACTAAAATGAGAACAAAGGAGGTGGCCTGAATTTAAATATGGCAGTGGCCAAT
The DNA here is from genome assembly GCA_028644305.1 of Xerus rutilus. Lineage (NCBI taxonomy): Eukaryota > Metazoa > Chordata > Mammalia > Rodentia > Sciuridae > Xerus > Xerus rutilus. The sequence continues at coordinate 102,772,053 of CM053404.1, forward strand.
GCCTGGGATATTTACTGTCTGGGGCTTGCTCTTTAGTTTGGCTCTCACAAGGCACTTGAGAAAGTTAGCCAAATTTGGAGGGGGCATTTCTAACACAGCTGATGTATTGGGCATAGAAAGCTATTCTAACAATAAAAACAGCCACCAAACTAGTAAATAACAGGATGAGAAGGAACTTTTTGTTTTCTAGGCTCTCCCCCCAAAACTTCCTTACATACAAATAGGTTACAAGGAGAGTCATTTCCTGAGTTAGGTTCCCCAAGTCTGAAAGTTAGAGAGCAGAGGTTCTGCCATGTACTGCAGAGTGACTGGACAAACCACTGTTAATACCAAGGCTGAAGAAGCTGAATCATAATTGAAAATTAGGACACAAATACCATGAAAATTTAAAATCAAAGTTAGGTTTAATTTTGCTAGAATTTAACAATGACAAAAACTGACAAACAAAAAAGATGCTTACCTTCATATAGTCATTATTTCCTGAGGATTAAAGATTTTAAAAGCAAAAATGTATTTAAAAAAAATTTTTAAAGATTTAAAATATCAAGGTCAATATTTAAAATATTGGGGTCAACATGTTGGTAGGCACAGATGTATGTTTCTTTAATTTTAATTTTTATTTTTTGCTTGTTTTCTGGTTCTGGGGATTGAACCTAGGGGCACTCTACCACCAAACTATACCGCTAGCTTTTTTAATTTTCTAATTTTGAGAAAAGGAAGTCAGAAAGTTGCCCAAGCTGGCCTCCAACTTTCAATCCTTTCAATAAAGAGCTTTTGAGGAAAGCTCAGTGTACCAACAACAGGTAAGAATATAAGACTAGGACTGCCCAAAGAAAAGCTTTAGGAGAAAACCCTGGGAAATGCCAACTTAAACAGCACTGTAAAGGCTTTCCTAACCTTTCAAGGCAGTTTCTAGTTACTCCCTCTTCTGTGTTCTCATGGTCTCTTGCACAGATCTCTACTCTAATGTTTAAAAGCTGTGTTGTAATTATTTGTTTGCATATCATCTGTCTTCATATGTGGTACAATACAATAGGCAGTGATTATATCATCTTAGAGTTGGCACTCAATAAATATTTAACCTAAAAGAAAGAGTGAAGCAATGCCAACAATCAATAACAAAAGCTTGTAATCTCCAAATCAGTCCTATCAAATCATCAGTCTGGGTGTTATTCCAATCACCTGAGTTCTATTCTAGGTACCCAGAGAGTACTGAATACTGACTCTATAGATTGCCTTTATGATATTCTTGTTCAACAAAATCACCCAATTGCTATAGTTGAAACAAAAGCTTTAAAGTTGGGAGTTATTACTCCACAAATTAGTAAAAGCTGTTCTTAGAATCCTGATCTCCCAGAGGTAGATTTATTTTTGTGCGAGACTATGGAAGCTGTTCTTTCTTCAGACAACTGCAACTGACATACCACCCCAGATCACTCTCCCTATCCCTCCAAAACTTTCCCTTTTAAAAAACAAAACAAAACTTTTCTTCTCATTCTACTTTTGACTTTTTCTCTGTCTTAAAATCTCTGATACAGAAACATGGCATTAATTAAAATAAAATAAAAGTTGAGTTTGTTTAAATATTATAAAAATAGTAATCACATTGCTGAACTTTAGTTCTGTAATTAAGTACAGAAATGAAAGGACAATTTCAGTCACGGGTTTCTAATTTATAGCCAAGAGTAACATATTAGACATGGACAGCATATACGATCAATTTATGCTAGATAACAGATTGTGTTAATCACAAGAACAATTCATGATATCAATTAATTTTCTGAGTACAAATTTCTTTGTTTTTACACCCTATCGTGTCCTTCTAGTCAAGCTGTTAGGCAGTAAACACAGTCCTGAAAGACACATTGCCAAGTGACTTATAAGAAACTAAACTGTTATAATTGCAAAAGAGAATATATTTATTCAGAGAAAGGCAAAAATAGTTTACTAAATTAAATCAAAGTTAACCAGGAAAAGGTAAAGAAATTTACCAGTATCCCACACCATCCGAATGAAGCAGATTCTGTAACATGACAATGTTTAACAACAAAATAAAGAGACAACTATTTATAATCTTAAGAAAATATTGTTTCTTGGGTACAAAGGAGGAGTACTGATGAGGAAAAGAATTTGGCCTTCAACTGGTATAAATATTTTAGACAAGATAGGAGAATCACTGTTAGAATATCTCGCCTCTGAAAAGTTAATGAAGGCCCAACAAACTGACAGATCATGAGAGGGAAAGAAACAAAAATAGAAATTCAGCTCAGAAAGTTCAACATACATCTAAATAATGAAAGGTACAGAAAGACTACAGGAAATAGAAAGAGGTCTAAGATGGCATAGGAGCTAAAAGTACAAAGAACAAGTCCATATAAGTGCTTATTGGAATACTCTGTTGGAGAAAGGTGAAGCTGCAAGAAGATGTAATTGATACATACAGGATGTACCTCAATATGCTGAGAGATTTTGACTTTAGAGGAACTGTTTCAGATGAAAAACTTTTTCAGATGAAAAAGAGGGTTTGGATGTGAGATGTCTCCCAAAAGCTCATGTGTGAGACAATGCAAGAAAAGTTCACAGTGAAATGATTGGGTTATAAGAGCTTTAACCTAATCAGAGCATTAATCCCCTGACAGAGACTAACTGGTGGTAACTGTAGGCTAGTAGGGTATGGCTGAAGGAGGTGGGTCATTGGCGCATGCCTTTGAGGTATATATTTTGTCCTTAGAGGGTGGAGCATCTCGGATCTCTCTCTCTCTCTCTCTCTCTCTCTCTCTGTATACCATGTTCACAGCTACATTCCTCTGCCACATATTTTCGACATGATGTTTTGCCTTACCTTGAGCCCCAAGGAATGGCACCAACCCTCTGTGGACTGAGACCTCTGAAACTGTGAGCCTCAAAATAGATTTTTCCTCCTCTAAACTTGTTCTTGTTGGTTCTTTTGGTCACAGTAGCAAAAAAGCTGACTAAAACACTTTTTAATCTTTTTATGAAAAATACCTGTCCCTCCACTCAGTGCTCCCCAAGTATTACTGAACATATCTCTATTCTAACATGTAAAACTGGATTGCAATTATTTATTTAAATATCTCTCTCTCTTCATAGGCGGGTAATTACTAATTTGAGGAAAAACAAGATGTATGTATAAAGGGGAAATAATTATCGTACACTAAATAGATCAGGTGTATATAACCCTACACTGTCATAATCATGCAAAAATTAGAAAAAAATTCTGAACAAAATTATATTACTTTTTAGGAAGAATGAGTGGGTAGAAAAACATAAAAGAGACAGCAAAGAGCTAAACATTAATTATCTATGTAGAAAATCAATATATAATTGACAACACTAAAAAATAAATCAAGAAATATCAGTGGAACTACTTGGAAGTCTAAGGCAGAAGGATCTCAGGTTTGAAGCCAGCCTCTCTTAAAACAAAAAATAAAAAGGTCTGAGATGTAGCTCATTGGTAGAGCACCCCTGGGTTCAATCCCCAGTATAGCAAAAATATAAATAAAGAAAAGAAATACCAATGAAAGCATATTGCTTAGTAACACAGGGGTAAATACCAAAAGAAAGAGTTGAAAATGGTGGCCTTTATGGTGTGAAAAGAGGGAAATGAAAGGCTATGATAGAATCAATGATAGGTGACAGGCATTTTTCATAAAATGCTTTAGAAAACTCTATCAGGTTCTAGTTTCATGCCTGGTTAACACTGGTAAATAGTGAAACAAAAAACTTTTCAAGTTCATAAATAAAGCAAGTATTGCAATGACCTCTCTCTACTTTGTCAAAGTGACCTCTGGAGATAGAGGTGAGTAGGATTACATTTGCGAGAGAGACAAAAACTGAAGAACACAGGTAGAAACTTTGAGGAAGAACTTACTACTGTGGAAAGTGAGCCAAACTTTGCATGTGATGCTCAGAGCCACTCTGTTCCTGGAATTGTTTTCATTTGTAAAACTGCTGTGACCATTAAGGAGAACTTGGGTTCTTTTTTTTTTTAAGTTGTCAATGGACCTTTGTTTTATTTATATGTGGTGTCAACACTCGAACTCAGTGCTTCACACATGCTAAGCAAGAGCTCTACCACTGAGTTACAACCCCATCCCCAGAACTTGGGTTCTTTTCAGAGAAAACGATTATCATTTCCTGGACATTTGGTGACAAGTATAATGATCAATGATCCTGATGTCATAAGAGAAACTGCCAGGCAGGCTTGCTGTGAGCTACTTCCCAGTTGCTTTTATTCATTTCTCTGAAAATGAGAGTTCTTTCCTGACTAGAGATTTACATGCAAATAATGTACAAACACCAAATGTTATAAATCAAAAGTATGAAATGAGAGGGATTTTATAACTTTCCACCCTAAACCCTCAACTGGGCCATTTTCTGGGCTACAGAAATTTGCTAATGTATACCCTAGAAGCATAAGCAGCTGTATAATCAAGTGAAATGTTTAAAAACTTATACAAAGATAGTAAGGAATTCAACAGTTCCCCCTAAGAAAACATTGCAAGGAAATTTTTAAGCAAAATTTCGCTAAAAACATAAACTCAATCATAAATATACTTCATTATATTTTGTAAGGTTTTCTTGTTTTATATATGGTAGCAAGCCCTTTGGGGAGAGGGGAAACCTCAATTAAACAAAGTTGGATTAAGTGATGAATAGGTCTCAACCTACCAATCTCTAATTATGTTTAAAAAATCCACGGAAGTGTAATGAGATGAAAAATAACTTGTATTTGCCAAACTTCCTCTGAGAGAAAGTACAACATGCAGGTGAAAAAACTATTTTCCTTCAAACATTCCATTTTGAAAAGTTTCAAACCCATAGAAAATTTAAAAGAATAAAATATAAACACTTATATATCTTTCACTAAGCTTTTTTCAGTTGTTAAGATTTTATCACATTGTGTTCTTGCTCTTATTTATCTTTCCCTTTTTTCTCTCTGGTGCATGTGTTTCTATACATACATACGTGTCTCCCCCCCAAAAAAAATTTAGAAATAAATTTTTGATATATTTTACTTTATCCCTTAAAAATCTCTTGTATAACCACAATATCATTATGATACTTAGGAAAATTAATAGGAATTCAACATCATGTAACATATGCATGGTTGATATTTAACCTTTCCTAATTATCTTTTACGGTTATTTTCATTTTGCTTTCTGTTCTAGGATCCAATCAAGTCTCACCAATCGCATTTGTCTGTCACATCCCTGGAAAACGATTTAGATAAGCCACACTGGGTAACACTGTTATCAGGTGATATCCTTCTTGGGCAAAACTGAAGACTTCTAGGAAAATGGGGTCCAGTTAATTGTAAGCCCAGCTTTTGTTTTGCTGAGAGAATACACAGAATGAGGCCAAACGGAATTGGAAGGAAAAAGAGGGGGTATTATATTCTTAAAAATGTAACAGTGGTCCATTTTGTGCTTGGGGGTACAGCCCTACTGCTCTGCCGCTGTGACTTATTTTTTTTCTCTTCCTTTCTCCCTGCTCCTTCCTGGTCTCTCCACCTTCCTAATCTCAGGGGGGAAAGAACTGTCTTTCTTCCTCGTCCTAAGTCCTAAGTAGAGTTGTCTGTCCTTGAGCACACACCTCCCATAGGAACAAAGTAATTCAAACTTGGGCATGGCACCAGAAGATCTCAAAAATGACTACCTCCGAAATTAACAAGTAAATTACAACTCCAACAGGAAACCATGGAATCACCTATGAATCACCTCTTTAAAAGATCTCCGCTCCCTGGGTACAGTGGCACACACCTGTAATCCCAGCACTTTGGGAGGCTGAGATAGGAGAATCGCGAGTTCAAAACCAGCCTCAGCAATGGCGAGGTACTAAGCAACTCAGTGAGACCCTTTCTCTAAATAAAACACAAAAGAGGGCTGGGGGTGTGGTTCAGTGGTCAAGTACCCCAGAAGTCAATCTCCAGTACCAATTAAATAAAATAAAATAAGTATAGGGGGGCTTTATGGGGGGCTTGCCACAAGATGGCACCGAACAGCTGGCCCGAGGCAGATCACGCCACCCTGAGAGACCCACATCACCTCGCCCTTATTGGCTGACCTCTACTTCTGTGCTCATGGACAATGCATGCTCCTTAACCTAAATGCCTCTATACTGCTACACATGGACAGCCCACTTCCGCATTCGTAGTTTAGGAATGAAATACCATTGGATCCTCTCCCTTATATAAGCTTGTAACTTCCCCCTGAATAAACAGTTCCTGCTTGAAACAGAACTCTCTGGTTCCTGCGTGGTGATTTCAAGCTGGGTGGCTTTACCTTTCTCAGCTTGTCTTTGTTGCGGGCTGCTACTGGGGGCTCCTCCTTCCCACTGGTTGGGGAAGCCGATACCCCCAGCACAGAACCCCGACAATAAGAGCTCCCTGCTCCCCTTGATGGGCAGAATCATAGCCTCTGGGACAGGAATCTCCTGTTTTTCTCTTTTGCTAGCAAAGCATTAAAACTTTTTTCCTTTTTCTCAAAACGGCATCCTCATCACTGGATTGGCCTTGGGGATAAGGACCAAGCTTTTCAGTAATAAAACCAAGGTTTAGGCACCTATTTAAAAGAAGCCTGAAAATACAAAGTGTGTGTGTATGTGTGTGTGTGTGTGTGTGTGTGTGTATCTTGGATGGCAACCTCAAGTTTTAGGAAGTGCTAAAATCTTACCATGCCCAGGACACCAAATTATTAAGCTTTTCAAAGTTATTTTGGCTTGACCCTAGGTTTAGAAAATTAATGAACAACATTATTCTACTTAACAATAAATTACCAATAAATATAGTGCACTCAAAATTACCTCTTCTGTAGCTGCTCATCAGACATTTGCAGCTCTTGTTTCAAACGCATATACCTGTCTTTCCTCAGCAGCCTAGAACCATCATAGAGGCTAAGCTCTCGGTCATGGATCAACCTAGTGGGATAAACAGAATGTCAGAAAACAAACTAGCCAGTTTTGAACAGTGACATTATTAGAGGTAGAAGCACTCAGTCAACATTTTAATCATGTCTATTATAGCTTGCAGTTGAATTAAATTATTTCACTAGATGGACTTTTCTCAAAATTTCAAGGTGGCTAGTGCTGTTATATTTGGCAAAACTTAGTTTCTGTACTAGAGAGCAGCAGTCATTACTACCAGATATGGCCATTGAGCGGGCGGGAAAGGAGGAGAAGAGGGAGGAAGAGTGGCAAGGCGAAGGGAGACGAGAAATAGCTGAATGAGTGTCTCAGGATTACCATAAGGTATATATTACTGAGCAAGGCAGTTGGCATATACACCTGAGTATGATATAACTCTTTGAGGGAAGATATTATCCAAAATATTTCTCTTTGGAATTAGATGATTTAAAATATCAAAAATCTTCATAATGAAATAATTACACCACTATTTCACATGCAATTCTGATGGTGGCTTACTCATCTACAACAGAAACAGCACTGTCTCCCAGGTGCTGCAAAACTCAAAAACCACTAACTGCTAAGTCTGATAACACCATTTTAGGAGCTGCAACACAGTCTCCATTCTATAGTTCTATAATGCAGAGGTTATGGGCATGGGCAGTAGAGTCAGCTAGACCTGGGTTCAACTCCAGTTTGGCATTTTACTCCCTGAATGAGAAAGAGTAACATTTCTACCTTTTGATATTTTATAAAATTAAGGCAATAATTTTACCACCTCACAGAGTTGCTGTGAAAATGGAATAATATAAAAAAGATGTTTAATGGAGTTGTTCTCAATCTTTATTGTACATTAAGTTCTTCTGTAAAGTGCTTAAAAATGCCTATGTTCAAACTCCAGCCTGAACCAATTAACATCAGAATTTGTGGAGGTGGAACCCAGGCAGGCATCAGTATTTTTAAATTCCCAACTTGCAAGGTGATTCTAAGGTTGGAAAACCTGAGAAGTACTGACTTAGAACAATGCCCAGCACAGAGTAAGTACTCAATTAATGATAGCTGCTGCTGCTATTCCTGTTTGGCTAAACATTCAAGAGATAGCAAATAAAAGATGACTTTATTTTATTTTGTGTCTACACATTTGTCTCCTTGGGAGATAAAAATATAAGTATAAAATATTTATGATAAATCACTGAAAGTTTGTGATAGTATTTTTAAATGTGCTCAGATCTAATCAGAATCAATGTATTTGGGATCTTTAATTATACTACCTGCATCTTGTCAAGGACAAAAACTTTTTGAATAGCCAGTTGGGAAAATGGCTTACTGCACATATTTGATTCTTCCTCATAATTCAAAGTTGAAAATAAAATGTCCATAAATCATACAACCAAGAAGAATAAAAAATATCAGTAATTACTTTTCTAAAAGACACAGGATAGGAATATTTTCCACAAAATTTACACATGAAGAGTCTTCTCTCAACACTAAATTATAGAGACATTTTAAGAATATGTAGATATTTTCTCCATCTAAACTAAAATAAAAAACAATGGTTACATAAATGTTCAAGTTAATACCTACAAAGTGAGCTTTTCTAACCTCTTTACAATACAAACAGCTAAAACATTTTATATTAAAGCTACATATTTCTCAAAAAACAAAGATTCCAACAAAATCAACCAATAACATAGGTCAATATGAAATTTGTAACTAGTAAAGCTATAACTCTAAAAAAAATTCAGAAACTTCAACTGTGTAACTTATTGCATATGTAAATCTACATATACAATCTCCTTCAAAATTATCAAGAAATTTCTTGTTTCAGCTTTGAAAAAAAAATATGCTATGGCTGTGGCATTTCCCAAAATGTTCATTATTTGGAAATGAGAGTTTTTCAAGATCTAGAAACCCAGTTCAAAAAAAAAAAAAAATGGGAGCAATCCATATCTACTGCTTAAGTTGGTATGGTGTATGTCTGCATATCTGTGGTTTTTTGTGTGAGTGTGTACTCATACAAACCTCTGCAATACAGCAAGTGTGCCAGCATTGACCCGGTGAATGCCATCCAACAAGACCAGCTTGCCTTCCAGAGCAGCATTTACAAGGGGTGAGGACCTCCAGGCAGTGTCTCCATTTGGAAGTGTGTATCTCTGCTGGAGCAGATCACGAGCCGTCATATCCTAAAGCCAATTCCAGCAATCACCCCAAAAAAAATAATAACAATTTTTAAGACATGGATGTAGTTTTATAGTCCTCTCTCTGTGCATAATATGTCATATAACAACTAAGGAGCCATCTTCTCAAATTCACCAAAAAAAAAAAAAAAAGATCTTCAGAAAACTTTAGTTTTTTTTTCCTATTATTTATTAGCATAATATAGTAAGAGTGAGGATTTCTTCCTCCTTTTCTTTTTATTGAGCACTTCCCTTCTCTTTTAAAATGTTCATTTAAATAATGGCAGTAATTTCCACCTGACTTTAATGGAATTTAACTCAGTTGTACTCTTGCAGGTAGTAAACTGCATTGATTTCATTTTAAAATGAGAGGCTATGCAAACTCAACATTCAGAGATTCTTATCAAGAATGTGCATTTTCTTCCAGTTGATGAGTTTTCCTGAAAAGCCACTAGGGCCCATCACAGTAACCAGTTATATTTAAAGAGGCTTGATAATGGAGGAAATCTAGGAGGACAGTCATCAGATGAGGTACAGGAATTCAGAAACAATAGCATGGCACTTACAAGCAAATTTTTAGGGCACACACACAATGTGCTAGCACTAAAATAGTGTAACAGACTTAAGCAATCTATTAATAGTTGTGGTATATAAAAATCTACTGCAGAAGATATAGTGCCATAACATGAACAATTTTTTCTTACATGTGTTAATATTGAAGACAATGATTTCTTTTCTGTTACCAACTTCAGATACATTTTGTGCCACTTCGATCAAATAAAAGTTGAACTTTTACGGTCACTATTATACAAAAATGTAAAGTCTTTTATAAATTCTCTAATAACCACTGCAACTTTTAAGTAGATAGAAAACTAATGAATTTACTCATATTTACAATGGCAACAAGCCTATTCTGAACTCAGGATTAAAATATGTCTTACTATTTCCATGTTCACACTATAAAAAGGTATTAACTTAGTAACAGGCTTGTACTGAATCAAAAAGACACTTAAACAACATTCAAATTCAGCAAGTTCTTCTGACACATTATTAAAATTTGGCCTTTTAACGATTTAATTTTGATTTAATTCTTCAATTATGAATTTTAAATTTTATGCAAACTAGATGAACAGTATCATCATATGCTGCCTATGACAGTTACAACAGCGAATACTAAACTCATCACTATCATCAGTATTTTGCTGGATGGTGCATAGTAGGGATAGTCTGGACTCTGGTATAGAACAGCAGAAATAACTCTGCAAGAAAAATAGCACAAAATTCAAAAAAGTGCTTGTGAGTCATTTTCACAAATTATTTTTAAAATCAAGTATATATTTACATGTGTGTATACATACACACAAACAATCTCTTTAAAGTTAGAATTAAAACAAAGTAAACTTAAAACTCTTGTACTTATTATTCCAGAAAAATATTCACCATGGAGTTTCGTACATATTGTCCTAGAAAATAAAACTGAAAACATGCTCATAATATTAATTCAAAATCAAAGGTACATATGAGAAACAGCTGGGGTATTTTGGGAAAACACAAAGCTTAGACCCCACCAGTCTTAAGATTCTGATAAAATATGTTCAACCAACTATCTTTTTTATTAACATTATATAAATAATTCTGATATGCCTACCAGGCAGGATGTACTGTTCTATAAGATGCTAAGCTAATGTGAATCTTTGTCTCATTTACTTATACGCCCTCCTTATTCAAATGGAACTTATGAAGATTGCACAACTACACAAAATGCACAAGGTGAAAGAATGAAAGAAACAGGCAAAAATAAGCCTGTTTCCTTTCTTAAACACTCTTATTGGAATTCAGAGAGTAGTTGGCATGACCAAAGGATCCTCCTGATACCCTATTTGCAAGAAATGGATAGATGTTAATTTTGAAAATCCCAGCTGCAGTCTGAAAACATATGAGCCCAATTCCATTCACAAATTTTCTATTTGGGCCCAGGAAAAGGAAATGAGGAAGGTGACTCTGATGCAGAAGTTTAGAATACTAAGAAGCTGAGGCTAACAACTGTTGAACATCTTTTATTTTTTAAATTTCAGTAGAATTCCTCATTCTCATACTAACATATCCTGAATCAGAATTCTGCATGATATAAAAAAAGACCGATTTCATTTGGTTATGATTCCAAAATACTTTAATATCTTACTAGTTCACACAATGTTTATAGTGCTTGTTCATTCAAGTAAACATTTACCAATACAAATGACGAAGAAGACAACAAATCCATTCAGCTCTTTTCCAAACGAGCAAAGACTCCCTTATATTTACTCATGTAAAATAAAATAATTATTTCTTGCTACATAACAAGCTATAACACATCAATATAGCTCAATGCTATTAATGCTAACCACAACTACAGATTGGAAATATTCTTCCTTTTTCTAATCACTGGAGCAGTGAAAAATGGAAAATATTTGACATTTCTTAGCAGACTAGCTCAGTTCAGTTTTATCCCCCAAACTCTATGCACCTTCATGTTAGAAAGAATCACTATTCATTTCTAATATAACTTTGCATTAAAATAAAAACCATCCTCAGAAGAAAACAAAAAGCATTTCATTTATATAAGTCGTCACTTTTATGAATAAGATGCTACACTGAAAGATAAAAATCCCAGCCTTTCCTTAATGAGATAGTTGCCCGTATTTTTCCCAGTGTTAGTTAAAATCCAAAGTTATTTTCAATTGTGTAAGAATGCAAGAATACCAAACTAAGCCTTCACAGAATAATAGGACCTAATGAAAACATATTAACAGAAAAATTCTGGTATAATCTAAATGGGTCAAATACATGAATTTTAGGTAATAAGCTTATCTTTAAAACAGTAAAACCATTTTCAAAGGTTTCTGTCTATAAAGGACTAAGTTTTTAGTACCCTAAAATTAACATTTCAATATTTTATTTATTTTAACATATATTATAGACATATATACATATATTTATAATTTCATATATGCATATAATTTCATACATATATGATTTCCTCATTCTTCCTGCCTACCTATACATCTTTGTTGGAAAGTTAAAAGGAAAACTTTTGTTTAAGTGTGCTCTTTTTTTATGGACATATTGAAAGCACACTAATAAAAACTCAAAAAAGATGAATGCCCTCATTTTTATATATATTGTTCTTATCCTTAGAATCCTTGAACTTAAGGGAATAAAAATAGCACTAATGATATCATAAACCTGAACCATTTCCTCTTTCTGCATTTCCTTAAAAATTTGAAAACAACAGGACATGAAATCTAGTTCCTTTAAAGCTACCATTGTTTAACCTTCAGTGCCTCACCTTCATTCAGATCCCTGGAAAACATCCATATAGTTCCTAAGATTCTGTTTCATAATGAATTATGCTTTTGTAACAGAGAAATCGAATGAAAAATCAAAGTGTCCTAATAAAATGAGAAGCATAACTTTATGAAATGTATCAAAGAATATAAATTTGAACCTTAAAGCAATTATACACCTTAAGTATTTATAGGACTTTTGAATAGCCTAAGCTAATCTTTTTATGAATCTCTTAAGAAATACAGATAAAAGTCATTAGCTCAATAAAATAACTGCATAAAAGGTGGTTGTGTATAGAGTGGCTAGAATTAGATTATAATTACTTTCAAATTATAATATCATTCAGAAAAGATACATATTTTCAGTGTATCATGAAATTTTAACTACATCTCTTTAAATATATGAAAGTAAAATTATATAAACATAAAATTTTATATTATAATGCATATGTAATTTTTCCAGTAAGGAACTAAAATGATTATGACAAAAAGTGGGATATCAAACTGTATAAAGAATTTGATTGCAACTCAGCTTAAAATACATATTTTCATCACATATATGAACCTAGAAGAGTTTCAGAAAGTATTTAACTTGATTTGCAAAAATGTGTTTAACATATTATAAAATTAAGCATAAGTGAATAAATAAAACTAAACAAAGGAAGATAAAACCAAGAAAGGAAAAGATAGTAAACAAAATGCATACTGTACAAATAATCAAAATTTGAACCCACTCTTTCTAATGCCCAACACAAAAGTTGGCACACAGTCATAATAACCATAATATTGGCACCAAATCAGAGACAGAACAATTATTGAAAATGAGACTGAAAAATGGGTCCCATTTATCAGGTCATCACAGAAACAGTTGTGTGTTAAAGCATTAAAAACAAAAGTAACAAAAATTATAGCATCTAATAACTTTGAAAACCTCACTAGGAACCAAGCACTTTACATATATTAACTCATGTGATCCTTCCAACTCTAAGGAATAGGTGCAGATGAGAAAACCAAGGTCCAAAAAGGTTAAAGATTACCCAATCAAGGACACAAAGCTAATAAGTAGAGCTAGGTTGTCCTCAAGGATAAAATAAATTGAGCAACTAAAAGAAATTCCACAGGAAAAGAGCTGGTTTGGATTAATTAATCCATGGGTAGATTGGTAGTTAACAGAGGAATGTACCAATTATATACCTCTCAGGCTAGCTTCACAAATTCAAATTAATTTCTTATTTTTTATTGTCATCTCAATCAACTTTTTTTTGAAGGAGTCTAAAAGTAGTGACTAGTTGTAGACAACTAAGAATATCTCTAGGTCGGTATGATTCTTCATTCTCTTGTTTCTAAGTTAAAATATAAATGTTAGGCATTTAATATTTTTTAATTGGGGTAAATAAGTATTATGATTTTGTTTTACAAAAGAAACTCACTGGAGTTCTGTTGGCTTACCACAAAAAACTACCCTATATATATTCTCTGAGATATTTGTGTGTGTGTGTGTGTGTGTGTGTGTGTGTGTGTGTGTGTGTGTCCCATCAATCATATAAATACTTAAGAAAATCTGGGATTTAAATGAATAAAAGAATACACTAAGATTAACTGATTTAAGCTATTAAATTTGCAATAGGATTAATTATGTCCATACCTATTAGTAGCATAATACTGCATAAATATTGTCTAAACACAGAATGTGAATAAGTTTTAGGTCTTAGAATAGAAACAAAGACATTATTTATAGAGTCTAAGCATGAGCAGGGAACAGAACACAGGGCATGTGGCCAACATTCTTCAGTGTCATTTATGTTTGATCTTTAAAAGACCTCTCGTTTTACATATATTGTAAAATTATTTGTAAACTCTCCCATGCCTCTTCCTCAAGTTCTTCTTCTAAAGAACTATTTTTAACTTGTCACGTATAAAATAAATGTTCCTTTTTACGTTAAGGATAAGATGTTCACGTTAAAAGCCTATGTTAGTCTGCTATTGATGGGAAGTTGATTTTGAATCTAGCTAAAGATTTATTTTATAAACATAAAGCAAAATTCTCTGCTTGAAGCTAACCAGTAATCAAATCTACTATCTTGCTAACAACCAACTCAACTAAAGGATCTCTTACTAAAGCCTCAAAATAAAACAGAAAACCAAGGTCAAGGTAGGTGCAAATAAAGTAATATATATTACATGAAGATACCCAATCAAATGTCATTCTACTATCTCTCCTATGATATATATGTGTGTGTGTGTGTATATATATGTGTGTATATATATGTGTGTGTGTGTGTATATATATATATTAGAAAACTAGAAACATCGTTTCTTAATGCCTTTGCAACTAGCGATTTGTGAAAATGCCTTGAAACAGACAGAAACCAGATGTTTAAAGGACTAAAAGTAGCCAGTGAGAGGGAGAAGTCTGAAAGGCAATCATGGGACAGTTCACATGGGGCAGTGGTTCTCAACCCTGCTTTAATTTTTTAATTAAAATTTAAAAATACTTAAGTCCAGATCTCACATAATGCCAATTACTTAATACTCTCTGAGGGTAGGGCCTGGGCAGGGACATTTTTCAAAGATCCTTGAATGATTCTAATAGGTAAACTCATTGGTGGAGGGCTAAGAAGTCCAACTAAAGAGTTTTTTAGCCAGGCACAGCAGCACTCACATATAATCACAGTGGCTCAGAGGCTGACGTAGGAGGATTGTGAGTTCAAAGCCAGCCTCAGCAACTTAGTGAGGCCCTAAGTAACTCAGTAAGACTCTGTCTCTAAATAAAATATTTAAAAAAGGGTTAGGGATATGGCTCAGTAGTTAAGTTCCTCTGGATTCAACTCCCAGTTACTAAAAAAAAAAAAAAAACAAGGAGTTTTTATTTTATTTTCAGATAATGGAAAGCCATTTATGTATTCTAAGGAGGGAAATGACATAATCTTACTTACATTCTTAAAAAGTCATTCTTACTACTCCCTAAAGAATGGATTATAGAATGCAATATATTCTAATTATATATCTACAAATGTACAAGTGACACAAATGATGTGTTCTTTATAACTATAAAGGAAAATTTCATAAGACAAATGTATTTTGCACCAAAGCCTCAATAATGGGTCCAGGGATGATGGGCTAGAGTCATAGGAAATGTCTATGGTTATTCTAGAGTCTGCAAAAAGCAAATGATATAAGACTGATAATTAGCCCTGGAGTTGAAAGGGTGGGGAAAAGTTAAGAAATGTGCCATGGCTTTAGTACTTGACAAATCTTTTGAATGACTTAATGTATCCCTTTTGTCACCATCCTCACAAAATCAAAAATTGCTTCACTGAATTGCTCCTCCATGGGAGACATTGTGTAGCAGGAAGCCAAACACCTGCTCACTAGGCGAGAAATTGGAAAGTGCTAATGGAGTCAGGGAGTCATTAAAGAAAACAGTCTCTTGTCTGAGGCAGCACAGAAAATAAGCTTCCTAAGATTTGAAAAATGAAATCCTTGCACTTGAAAGACAACCTTTACAACCTGCCCACCTTCCCATTTATGTGACAGCATGGTGGGCAGCATTCCTCCCCAGAGGAAAGGATACAAAGGTGCCTATGGCCACCTAAATCTGGGAGAGTTTAAGGAAACCACAGGAAATGAACAGAAAGCACCACAGGAGCTGAACTGGCTAAGGTCATTCTTCAAGCTGTTATCTTTTAACAGTAGTCAATAGAGCATAAAACTGAGATTTTAGCAGTTTCTACCACCTCAAATCCCAAGATACTTCAACTACAAGTCTGGAAACATGAGTTCAGTTATATTAGACAGTGCCCTTTCCCTTCTATGTCCTTTTGGCTCTATCACTATGATTCCCACCAAAGGCTTTCACTTCAAACAGTTCAGGAAGCCTTGCCTCTACTATAAAATCAGCTTGAAAATCATCAGTAATGTTTTATTTAGAAAGTAGTATGCATCCTGAATGAAAGATTTTATAATGGGGATTTAGGACTCATACGAAGCAACAAGGTGATATAACTGAAAAGCATACATTTACTTCTTATTTTCAGAAATGGAATATATTCATAAAATATATAGTGCATAAAAACACATAAATTTTTAAATAAAATAAAAGTTATATCCTTCATTATTTTCTTTTTTATAAAAGATGAATCCTTACATATGTATAACTTCATCATTAATCTCACTAACCTTTGGAAACTCTCATTCTTACAGCAGTCTTAAATGACTATAAAATCCTGAGATTTCCCTAAGATCCCTAAGCAGAATTATTGTAAAGGACATTTAAAACAAAAGTACTAATGAAGGGTGAAAACCAAGCATAACAGTTTGTTGTTACCAGTATCACTACCACTTCATTATACTATCCCCTTATCCCTGGAATGAATCCACAGAGAATTCCCAAATTTGAAATCCTTTCCTTCTCAAAGATTATAAACCATCAGGAATGGTAAAAGAAATACCTTTCAAGATAGAGTTCCTTATTTAGTAGGATTCCTTGGTCATTTTACTTCTGTTTTCTCCCTTGGGCTAATGGACTTGGCTTTGTTTGCAATGTTTATTTTTATACACATGCCAAAGGCCTCCTAGTGTGCTTTTATAAAACTAATAAATATCTCATGGTAACTAAATTTGTTAAGATAACACAAAGATATCCATTATCCCGCCCCCAAAATATATATTGCTTCAATTAAGTAAGAAGTCAAGTATATACTTTAAAAGGAATTTAGGCCACCATGGACCCTGGCATCGGACCGGCACCCATGGACCCAAGATCAGGTCTATTCCCATGGACCCAGAAAATTCAATTAAGAGCTTCAACATTAGATTTGATTAAGCAGAAGGATCAAAAATCTTAAAGAATGGTCATTTAAATTATAGTCAAAGAAATAAATGAAGGAAAAAGGATACAGAAAGCCTATGGGACTTATGGAATTCAATCAAGTAAACTGAAATATGCATTACAGTAGTAACAAAAGGAACATAAAGAGAAGTGGACCAAAAGTTTATTTTAAAAAATAATAAGACTCGGGAGGCTGAGGCAGGAGGCCCATAAGTTTGAGGCCAGCCTCATCAGCTAAGTGAGGCCCTAAGCAACTTAGCAAGAGACCCTGCCTCAAAATAAATAAGTAAATAAGTAAAAAGAACAGAAAATTTCCTGAATTTGAAGTGAGAAATGAGGATCCAGGATCAATGAAGCCCAAAGAACTCCAAAGAGATGATATATAATAAAAATGTCACGGGCTGGGGTTGTGGCTCAGTGGTATACCACCACGTATGAGTAAATGAATAAAATAAAGGCCCATCAACATCTAAAAAATATTAAAAAAAAAAAAAGTCACCAAGACATAGTATAATCAAATTCTCAGAAGTCAAAAACAGAGATTTTGAAGGTAGCAAGAAAAAAGCCATTCATTACATACAAGGGAATTAACTAAAACTATTAGTGGATTTCTCAGTAGAAATTTGCTGACTGGTAGAAAATGGAATGAATACTGAAAGAAAATAAATGCCAATCAAGAATACTATAATCAGCAAGATTGACCTTCATAAACAAAGACAGGTTAAAGCCTTCTCAAAACAAACAAAAGCTGAAGGAGTCCATTACCACTAAACTTACCTCTTAAGAAATGTTAAAGGGAATTCTTCAACTTGATATAAAAGGAAATGAAAACATATGAAGGTATATAACTCACTATGAAAGTAAGAAAATAATCAAATTTAGAATGATCTACTAATGTAATGGTGATACACAAATCACTTTTAACTCTAGAATAAGTTAAAGACAAAAGAAGAAGACAGTTATGATAATTGGCTCATGAATATACAATACACAAAAGATGAATTGTGACAGCAATAAAATCAAATGTTGAAGATTTGTTTGTACTTAAAGTTAAGTAGTTAACAGCTTAAAAGAAGCAATTACACTAGAAGATGTTTTATGTAAGTATCATAATAACCACAAAGAAAAAACTTGGAGTAGATACACAAAAGATAAAAAGAAAAAGAGTCAAAGCAGGTCACTAGTAAAAGTCATCACATCACAAGGAAAGACAGCAAGAGAAAACAAGTAAAAAGGGTCTACAGAACAGTCAGAAAACCATTACCAAAACAGGTGTAGTTATTATTTGCCTTACTTTATATAGATTAAATTCTCCAATCAAAAGACAGCATGAGCCGGGCGCGGTGGCTCACGCTTGTAATCCCAGCACTTAGGGAGGCTGAGACAGGAGAATCGCGAGTTCAAACCCAGCCTCAGCAATGGCGAGGCACTAAGCAACTCAGTGAGACCCTGTCTCTACATAAAACACAAAATAGGGCTGGGGATGTGGCTCAGTGGTCGAGTGCCCCTGAGTTCAATCCCCAGTACCAAA
>CM053404.1:102790941-102844099 GCA_028644305.1 Xerus rutilus
GACAGCATGGCTGAAGAGATTATTTTAAAAACCCAACCATATGAAACTCACCTTAACCTTAAAGATGCACATAGGCTGACCATGAAAGAAATGGGGAAAAAATGGTAAATTGCAAATGGCAAATTGCACATGGCAAGCAAAAGAGAGCAGCAATGACTATACTTATATCAGAAAAAAATCATCTTTAAATCTAAAACTCCTAAGAGAAAAACAAGGTCATCACACAATGATAAAGGAGTCAATTTATCAAGTGGACAGAGCAATTGTATATGTACACCCTACATGGGAATCCCTAAATTTATAAAGCAAGTATTAATTAGACCTAAAGAAAGAAAAAGGTAACAATACAATAATAGTAGGGAATTTCAATATCCCACTTTAAAAGATTGATACATCATATGGACAGAAAATCAATGTGGAAATTGCAGATCTGAACAACACTATAGATCAAATGGACCTAATAGACATATACAGAGCTTTCAATTCAACACAAGTGAACATACATTCTTTTCAAGCACACATGAATCATTCTCCAGTATGGATCATAAATTAGTTTCAACAAATTTAAGAAGACTGAAATAATATCTTTCCTAAACACAATGTTATAAAACTAGAAATAAGTAAGAGAAAATTTTTGAAAAATAATGGAAATTAAACATGGTCCTGCACAACCAGTGGGTTAAAGAAGAACTCAAAAGGAGAAGAAGAAAAAATCTTGAGGCAGCAAAAACAGACACACAACATACCAAAACTTGTGAGTCGCAGTAAAAGTAGTTCTAAAGAATAAAGTTAATAGCAATAAATACCTAGTTTAAGGGAAAAAAAGAGATTTCAAATAAAGAATCTAACATTAAAACTCATGGTAGTAGAAAATGAAGAAACTAAAAGATAATAGAGGAAAAGAAATCATATAAACAATAGAAATTGATATAATAGAGAACAGAAAACAATAGAAAATATAAATGTAACTACACTTGATATTTTTAAAACATAAAATTGACAAACCTTCAGTTAGAACAACTAAGAAAAAAGAGCCGAGACTCAAATAAATAAAATTATAAACAAAAGAGGAGGCACCACAAATGATGCCACAGGAAAAGAATCATAAAAAGCTACTATGAATAATTATGTAATAACAAAGTAGATAACCTAGAAAAATGGATAAATTCCTAGAAATCTACAACCTACCAGGACTGAATCATGAAAAAATAGAAAATCATAATAACTCAATAATGGGTAAAGAGATTAACTCAGTAACCAAAAATCTGCCAACAGAGAAAAGCCCAGTCCCTGAAGGCTCAAATGACAAATACTTCCAAATATTTGAAGAAAAATTGTATTAAGTTATATTATGTGCATGAATTGATAAGGCATAATAAATCCCACTATTATGTATGATTTATCTAATGCACCAATAAAAGTTTTTTAAAAAGAAGAATTAACACCAAATACTTCTCAAGCATTTCCAAAAAACTGAAGAACAGGGAGTACTTCCAAACTAATTTCACAAAGCCAGTATAACTCTGATAACAAAATCAGACTTGAATATTACAAGAAAGGAAAATTACAGGCCAATATCACTGATGAAAAAAAGTACAAAAATCCTCAAGAAAATATTTTGCTAGTTTAGTGTGCTACTAAATTCAATAGCACATTAAAATGACTATACTAGCCAGGCACGGTGGCTCAAGCCTGTAATCCCAGCATTTAGGGATGCTGAGACAGGAGAATCGCGAGTTCAAAGCCAGCCTCAGCAATGGCGAGGTGCTAAGCAACTCAGTGAGACCCTGTCTCTACATAAAACACAAAATAGGGCTGGGGATGTGGCTCAGTGGTCGAGTGCCCCTGAGTTCAATCCACAGTACCAAAAAAAAAAAAAAATTGACTATACTGGGCTGGGGTTGTGGCTCAGTGGTAGAGTGCTTGCCTAGCACATGTGAAGTCCTGGGTTCAATCCTCAGCACCACATAAAAATAAATGAATACAATAAAGCTATTAAAAACAATAGTCTGAAAAACATTTTTTAAAAAATGATCATAAAATGTAATCAAGAAGAATTTATCCCTGGGATATAAAGATGTCCCAAAACAAACAAATTAATAAATGTGACACACCATATTAATAGAATGAAGGATGAAGTCATAGGATCATCTCAATAGATGCTGAAAAGACAATGGAAAAAAGCCAGCATTATCTCATGACAAAAACTCTCAAAACTAGGTATAGAACCCATATATTACAGAATAAAGGCCATCTAGACAAGCCTACATCTAACATCAACTCAATAGAAAACCTGGAATTTCAGGAACAAAACAAGGAACCCTGTTCTCACTAGTCTATTCAATAAAGTACTGGAAATCCTACCCAGATCAATTAGGAAAGAAAAAGAAATAAAAGGCATCCAAATCTAAGTGGAAAAACATTGTTTGTTTCTAAATGACATTATCAAATATGTAGAAAACCCTAAGATTTTACACATAGACGCACACACACACCAAACTTGTTGGAACTAATAAATTCACTAAAGTTGCAGGGTACAAAATCAACATAAAAAACCAGCATTTCTACATACTGATGTTAAATTATATGAAAACAATCCTATTTTCCCATTTACAATAGCATCAAAAAAGATGGCAAAAATAAATTTAAATGAGGAAGTAAAAGATCAATAACTGAAAACTATAAAGCACTGAAGAAAGCAATACACAAAAAGGAAAGGTATACTATGTTCATGAATTGAAAGAATTAATATTGTTAAAATGTCCATTGTACCCAAAGAGATCTACAGATTCAATGCAATCCCCAACAAAAATCCAGTGACATTTTTCATAGGAGAAAACACAATCCTGAAATTAATATAGAATAACAAAAAAAGCCTAAATAGCAAAAGCAATCTTGAGCAAAAACAAAACTGAAGGCATCATACTAGCTAATTACAAAATATACTAAAAGGCTGTACTCACCAAAACAACATGGTAATGGCATGAGAAGAGATACAAATACCAATGGAATTAAACCAAGACCCCAGAAAAACTCTCATTTATGGCCAACTGATCTTCAAGAACAATGCTAAGAACATATAATGGAGAATAGATGTTCTTCTCTATAAATGGTGCTGGGAAAATTGTATATGCAGATTTAGAAGAAAGATATTGGATTCTTATCTCGTATCACAAACAAAAATCAACTCAAATTGATTAAAGACATCAATGTAAGACCTGAAACTGTAATCTACTAGAAGAAAACATTGACCAAGCTTCAAAAGGTCTGTACAATAATTTTTTAGCAGATCAAAAGCAAAGGAAATAAAAATAAAACTATCTAAAATAAGTATACTACAGCAATACAGCTGCCTCCATGTTTACAGCAGCACAATTCACAATAGTTAAATTATGGAATCAACCCAGGTGCTAGTCAGTAGATGAATGGATTAAGAAATTGTGGTACATATATACAATAGAGTTCCATCAGCCATAAAAAAAAAAAAAGAATGAAATTATGGCAATTGCCAGTAAATGGATGGAAATGGATAATATCCTGCTAAGCAAAATAAGGCACACTCAGTATTCTACTTAAAGGTAAACAAAGGGGACTAAAGGGAATAGGAGGGGGGACAGTATAGGAAAGACAGTGGAATGAATGCAACATAATTTTCCTATGTACATATATGAAAATATCTAAGTGAATCCTACCATCATGTATACCCACAAGAATGGGATCCCACTTAGAAAAAGATATAATATATGCTTGTATAATTTCATCAAAATGGATTCTACTGTCATATATAAACAAAAAGAACCAATTTTAAAAAAAGAAAATCAACAAATGTTTTCTCGTACACACATAAACTATAGTAAAGTAATAAAGGGATAGGGAAGGATAGGATAACATAAAAATAAAAGGAAGATCAGTAATGCAGAAGGATCAAGAGATGGTGTAGAGGGATGGGTAAGTGGAAGCAATACAGAATGAATTCTAAAAATATCATGTTATATGCCTATATAAATATATGACAGGTAATTTCATCTTTATGCATACACAGAAAGAACCAACCATATAAATTAATAGATAAGCAAATGGAAGTCTAGTACAGAAAGTAGAAGGAGAAAGAGAGGACAGGAGAGAAAAGAGGGAGGTAAGAAGGGGTCATGAACAGAAATCAAATTTCATGCATGTATGAGTTTGTTGGGATGAAGTGAATTACTATGTATAACTATAAAGCTCTAATAAAGGGGTTTGTAGCTGTAACTCAGTGGCAGAGCACTTGCCTAGCACATGTGAGGCATTGGGTTTGATCCTTAGCAGCACATAAAAATAAACAAACAAAATAAAGGCATGCTCTACATCTACAACTACCAAAAATTTTTTTAAAGCTTTAATAAAAAGAAAACAATAAGTAAATAGATAAATCACAATATTCAACAACATGAACTATTGAATTACCATGAGAAATCAAATTTAGAAGATGAAACAATATGGAAATATTTATATATAAAATTAGGGGAACGTACAAGCAAAATGAAACATGTGCCTTCACTCTCATAATAAATATGTACAACATGTTAAGTTTATACATAAAACTGGAAGAGAATATTCACAAATAAAGCCAGCTGTTGCATTACAGTGTTGCATTAAGGATGGTTTATTTTTCCCTCAAAATTCCCTTCTGCTATTATCATGATATTTATAAAACTTTTAAAAATGCGCAGAGAACAAAAAAATGTAATTCTGCCATGAAAAACTCTAATTATATTGAATTATATATGCATATACATATATATGCAGTCCTAAAGGGAAGAAAATAGAAGATTAATTTTAGTAACCCTAATGAATATAATGAATACATTGCAAAACTACCACAGAAAAATAAATAAAGTGATTTAAAGCCCCTAGAATCCTGGAGAAGCTGTTTCCAGCCTGGCACAGTGGTGCATGCCTGTAATCCCAGTGACTCAGAAGGCTGAGGCTGGAGGATTACAAGTTCAAAGCCAGCCTCAGCAACTTAGCAAGGCCCTGTCTCAAAATTTAAAAAAAAACAGGCTGGGGATGTAGCTAAGTGTTTAAGAGCCTCTGGGTTCAATCCACAGTATCAAGAAAACAAAACAAAAAAAAGGTTTAAAAACTGTTCTATATACATAGCAGGTGTGCAGGTACACGGACTTGGAAGGCTGAGCTAAGAGGATCACAAATTCTGAGACTAGGGTCACAATTTAGTAAGACCTTGTCTCAAATTTTTTAAAAAATAAAATAAAAAGGACCAGGGATCTTGCTCATTGGTAAAGCATCCCTAGATTCAATCCTCAGTGCTCCTACCCCCACCAAAAAAGCATTCAATATATAAAAGATTTGAATATCAAATTGGAATTATTTTACAAAAGCAAATATAAAATTTGCTGACTTATAAATGACAAATTTATGTAACACAAGACAGTTTCTTAAAAATGAACTTTTATAACATTCTATCAAAATTAAACTTCAAGACATATTTTACATTTTTAGAATATATAATATCTACAAGTTTAAAAGAATATAAAGTTAAATAACCAAATATCCTGCCTTTTCAATACTTAACTTTGTGCTATGTCCTTTCACATACAGTCCAAGTAGTTCTACCAGAGAGTTTAAAATAAAATGTGCCATTACACTCACCTTTTGATATTATCTGTCAAGATGAGAGCCCAAGATGTTTTACAAAGTTTCAGTAATAAAAATAATATACTCACAAGATAGAATTGTATCATTTGAAAAATAATCTTTAATTTATGGAAATTCCATTAATCTTCTATTGTTTTATTTTCTAAAAGCGAGCAAATATGAAAACAGACCATACTGAAGAACAAACTGTAATGCAAAAAGAACAGTAGCATTCTAAAGCAAATCAAGCCTAATTGAAGGAAAACATTCTGAATCAAAACAGATGGTATTGCAAGAGCCTCAACCCAGTTACTGCCTGCCGTGCAGAGAGCCTCTCTGCTGCTTATTAATTTTAAAGATGTATAATCCAGCAGGCAAAGTCTTGAAAATTAATAAGCTATGAACTTTTGTGTAAGCTTTGACCTTAATCTACAGCTTAATCATTCTTACCCTTCATTTTGAAAGTCAGAAAATTCCAATTACTGGCCTATTTCAAAGAATTGGTGAATTACCTTCTAGTAAAAAAACTGATCACTTCAAATAAATTGCCAGAAAAATGATTATTAAATCATCACAAAACTATTTTTGAAAAACATAAGAAAAAGAAAATCATAATTTTCAGAATGAAATGAATCTATCTCAAAGTAGAGCCTCATGCCTTATCCTATAAGAAGTTGTTAGTTCTCAGAAGTCAAGAATTGATGATATTGTCAAAATAGCCATACTGCCAAAAGCACTATACAGATTTAATGCAATTCTTATTAAGATTCCAATGATGTTCTTCATAAAAATAGAAAAAGTAGTCATAAAATTCATTTGGAAAAATAAGTGACCCAGAATAGCCAAAGCAATCCTCAAGCAAGAAAAGTGAAGCAGGAGGCATCACAATATCAGACCTTAAATTATTCTAAGGAGCGATGGAAACAAAACATCATAGTACTGGCACAAAAACAGACATGAAGACCAATCGTACAGAATAGAAGACACAGAGACAAAAACCACATAAATACAGTTATTTCATACTAGACAAAGTTGCCATAAACATACACTGGAGAACTGATAGCCTCTTCTATAAAAGGTGCTCCAAAAAGTAGAAATCCTTCTGTAACAAAATGAGAGTAGACCCCTATCTCTCATCCTGCACAAAACTCAACTCAAAGCGGATCAAGGACCTAAGTATTACACCAGAAACCCTAGACATACTAGAAGAAAAAGTAAGCCCAAATCTCCATCATGTCAGCTTAGGAATCATCTTCCTCAACAAGACTCCTAAAGCACAAGAAGTAAAATCAAGAAACCTTCTTCACAGCAAGGAAACAATTATGAAGGTGAAGAGAGAGCCTACAGAATGGGAGAAAATGTTTGCCTCAGATAGAGCATTAATCTCCAGGATATATAAAGAACTCAAAAAACTTAACACCAAAAAAAACATATAACCCAATCAATAAATGGGAAAAGGAACTGAATGGGCACTTCACAGAAGAAGAAATATGATCAATCAACAAATATAGGAAAAAATATTCAACATCACTAGCAATTAGATAAATTAAAATTATAAATTAAAACTAAGATAACTGAAACTATAAAACTATAAATTAAAACTAAGATAAATGTAAATTAAAACTACACTGAGATTTCATCTCTCCATAGCCAAAATGGTAATTATCAAGAATATAAGCAACAATAAATGTTGGGGAGGATGTGGGGGGAAAGATACACTCATATGTTGGTGGTAGTACTGCAAATTGGTGCAACCACTCTGGAAAGCAGTATGGAGATTCCTCAAAAACTTGGAATGGAACCACCATTTGATCCAGTTATCCCACTCCTTAGCATATACCCAAAGGACTTAAAATCAGCATACTATAGTGACGTGGCCACATCAATGTTTATAGCAGCTCAATTCACAATAGCTAAGCTATGGAACCAACTTAGGTGCCCTTCAACAGATGAATAGATAAAGAAAATGTACATTTACACAATCGAATATTACTCAGCCATAAAGAAGAATAAAATTATGGCATTTGCCGGTAAATGAATGGAATTGGAGACTACCATGTTAAGTCAAATTTGCCAATCCCAGCCAAGTACAGTGGCACAGGCCTATAATCCCAGTGGCTGGGGAGGCTGAGGCAGGAGGATCTAGAGTTCAAAGCCAGCCTCAGCAATTTAGCAAGGCCTTAAGTAACTCAGTGTGACCCTGTCTCTAAATAAAATACAAAAAAGGGCTGGAGATATGGCTCAGTGTTTAAGTGCCCCTGGTTGAATCCAAGGAAGGAAGGAGGGAAAGAAGAAAGAAAAGGAGGGAGGAATGGAGGGAGAGAGGGAGGAAGGAGGGAAGTAAAGAAAGAAAGAAATTAGCCAATCCCCAAAAACCAAAGGTCAAATATTCTGAGATGCAGATGCAGGAGGGTGGGGAGGAGTGGAAGTTCACCAGATTGGACAGGCAAGAGTGGAGAGAAGGGAGAGAGGATGGGAATGGGGAAGACAGCAGAATGAACTGGAATTAACTTGCCTGTGTTCATATATGAATACACAACCAGTGTAACTCCACATCATGTACAACCACAAAAAGGGGAAGTTGTACTCCACGTATGTATAATATGTCAAAATGCATTCTACTGTCATGTATAACAAAAGAATAAATAATTTTTTTTAAAGTCAAGAATTGATCAAAACAATTCTCCTGCTTTTGTACTTACAGAATGTTTTAAATGAAGAAGCTACTAAATATTTTTGATAAGAAAGTTAATAATAATGCTTGAATGATCATATCTATCTACTTGATAAATATAAAAGTACTACTTAAAATATCTAAGATTTACCAAGTTTCTAGGATGGTATATAATCAACAGAATATCTTCTTCACACTAAACATTAGGCCGTGGTCTAGCC
Organism: Xerus rutilus; assembly: GCA_028644305.1. NCBI lineage: Eukaryota > Metazoa > Chordata > Mammalia > Rodentia > Sciuridae > Xerus > Xerus rutilus. The sequence goes on from CM053404.1 coordinate 102,799,471, forward strand.
CAATGGTTCTCAATTCTTTTAGAGCCAGTATCCTCATTTTATAAATAATATTTCATAATATTTGCTTTATAACTTTATCACCTCAGGAAAAATCCATAGATGTGATGGATTTTTCTACACACATAATTTCAAATAAAAATTCAAGATATTGCCTAAACTTTAGTACAGGGAAAATAACTTTTTAATAAATAATTCAACAAATATATGGGCACAACTAAACCAATAAACATAATGATGAAGTCAGGTACTCACAGCTAAATGTAGAACTGCAATGAATATGAAAACTATACAGACTGATACAGGTGTCCTGTATTTGTAATAAAATTACTATCAATGATGTGATCTTCCAAAATGATCAATTTGATCCAGTTATCCCACTTTTCAGCATATACCCATATATGGTGGGCAGATTAATATTGTCCCCCCACCCACAGTGATATCCATGTCCCAATCCCCAGAGCCTATGGATATGTTCTCTTATATCACAAAAGGAACTTTGCAGATATGATTAAATTAAGGACCTTAAAACAGGGAAGACTAGCCTGTGTTACTCTGGTGGACCCAATCTTATAAAATGTGAGTCTTTAAAATTAGAGGACTTTTCCCAGCTGTGAGCAGAAAGATGACAGATCAAGGATTCAGTGTTCCCTTGCTACCTCTAAAACACAGAAAGCTTAAGAGAAACAACTAGAGAGTGTCAGTCTAGAATCTTGGCAAAGGCACAGGGAATTCTTCCATAATATGGGTGTAAGAAAAGATGTCTAACCATGACTTAAAATCCAGATGCAATGAAAGAAAGAATTCAATCTAACTACAAACATCTTTTTAATTTACAGTGCAAAAAATAATAATCATAAGGTCAAAGGACAAATGACAGAGAAAATAAGAGGCAAATATCCCTAAAACATTAAGAGCTCAAAAATTAAAGGAAAAAAGATAAAAACTTAGTAGAAAAAAATAGGCAAAAGACAATTTTAAAAAGATATAATAAAAGCCTTTAAAATCAGATGCTACATTATGAATTTTATGTTCATTAAGCTCTCATATAAAAAGTAAAAACACAGAAAAAGATGTTCAACTTTCCACCAAAGAAATGAAAACTATTCTGAGATAATATTTCTAACTATCATATTGACAAACATTAAAAATTTTGACAGCCTCCTCTGTTGGCATTGTTGTACAAAAATGGCACAATGGTTATAGAGAAAAATCTGACCAAATTTGACAAAACTAAGCATACTTATTAACCTACCAATCCTACTTCGAGGAATTCATCCTGAATATATGCTTCTAATAACATGAAAAAACATACACATAGGTTTATTTGTTGCGATTTAATTTGTAATTACAAAGTATTAGAAACAAACCAATATTCCATATAGAGGATATTGGTTGAATATCCTCTGGTTTGTTCATATGATGGAATAATATGTAGCTATAAAAAAACAAATGGGAAAGATCACTATGAAAACCAAAAAAAAACTGTCCTTAGTTTACAATTATATTACAAAATGGCTAGAGACCATAGTATTTGAAAACTTCACATTTTAACTCGCCATCTGTTATGTATCCATGAAGGAAACAGAGTTAACTGAACAGCACATGTCACTGCTGTTACTTGTATAGGTTGAGGCCTTGGAGAGGACAAGGAAGAGAGCACTGAGTGCTGAACAGCAGAATTTCAATTTTAATTTGCAAACTATAAAAAGTGATTAAAAATGTAAAGCAAAGGGAAAATTAGAAGAAAAATCAGAATAGGCAAGATAAATTAGGCAAAACTTAAGCTACAAGTAGCTGGAAAGCTTAGGAAACTACTGTTGATAAAGTTGGTGAAAAGAGTTGACTTTGGAAGTAAAGCTCCTATGGAAGAAACAAAAACACTGACATAAACACAAATAAAAATATGATAAAGTCCTTGGCAATTAAAAGCAGCAGACTACTGTCTTGGGATAAAATAAAGAATTAGAGATGCACATTAGATGGAAGAAGGAAAAAAGTATTTGGTTTCAGTTTAGCTATAAGAAGAAAAACTTAGCTAAGGAGTCAAAGATGACCCTAAGACTTCAGCATGTTTTAGATCTTGATTACTTACATTAAAAAGTCCATAAGTGCCGGGCGCAGTGGCGCACACCTGTAATCCCAGCATTTTCGGAGGCTGAGACAGGAGAATCGTGAGTTCAAAGACAGTCTTAGCAATGGCGAGGTACTAAGCAACTCAGTGACACCCTGTCTCTAAATAAAACACCAAAAATGAGACTGAGGATGGGGCTCAGTGGTCAAATACTCCTGAGTTCAATCCTTGGTACAAAAAAAAAAAAAAAGTTCCATAAGCTTATTTACTCTTAAAATTCTGATTGAATTTGACTTAGGTTTTAATACAAATAGCATTAAGGAGATCTCAAAGCCAGTGTATTTATGATGGTCTCAAAAAGAAATCTAGAAATATGTCCTTATCTGGTCGTGAAGGAAAAGAATAATAACTTGTATTTCTTCATAACTATGAAATCACTGGCTTCAACACTAAAAACAGAATAATCAGTTAAAAGAATCTGACCTAACACTTGAGTCAAATGATTCAAGATTTTTATAGCCTATTATAAAATTTATTTTACATACAGCCACAAATTTGTGTTAAAGCTGTTTTCCTTTTGCTTCATATGAAATCCAGTTCTAAAAATAGTCAAGTCTAAAAATAAGGCAAACCCCACAGATTAAGTGTAGCTTTATGCATGTACAAATAACAAGGAAGTCTCCACATCTTCTAGGAAAACAGATGGAGGATCACTTGTTCCCACTAAATTCTCTACCTCTGGAAAGCTTTCATTAATGTGAACTATATTATTATTACAACCAAATTCATTCTTTAGTTCTATTAATTTCACTGTCCCAGAGAATTCAATGAGCTTTACCAAAAATATGTAAGTGTAAGCAAAAAAGTCTTATATTTGATTTCAGAATATAAACACCAAAAATTGTTCAAACCACAAAATCTGCAAATGTCAATTCAGGGCCTAACATATGCTTTGACTCATCCATGGAAAGAAGCAATATAAAGAAAGGAAAAAAGGAAAAAAAAAAAAAAAAAAAACAAATTCACCTCCAAACCATGTTACAGTTGTTATATTTCTCTATTCCATTCCAAGGTCTATACTTCAAGAAATTATTATTTTTTTTTTTTTTGGTACTGGAGATTAAACTTAGGGGCACTCGACCACTGAGCCACACCCCCAGCCCTATTTTGTGTTTTTTTTTAATGTAGAGAGAGGGTCTCACTGAGTTGCTTAGCGCCTCACCATTGCTGAGGCTGGCTTTGAACTCACGATTCTCCTATCTCAGCCTCCCTAAGTGCTGGGATCACAGGCTTGTGCCACCACACCCAGCTTAAAGAAATTATTTTTCAATGAACATTTTCTCTGATGATTAACACACACAAAAGGAAAGTGTAAAAGAAGATTGTTCACAATATGTGATTAGTTTGCTTATCTCTCTACTGTTTCTCTGATTCTTTTAAGACATCTACAAAGTCAACAGAGTATGTGCCAAGGACAGGCAAAATATTCTTATGGGAAAATTATGTGCCTTTCAGTTATCATCATCTGTTTTCTAGAGACAGAAGATTGATAAGATATGACTAAGTGACCTTATTCTGTGACAGAAACTAGAAGAAACTGACTTTATAAGTCAGAAGTATATGAGGAAACAGAATAGCCTGCCATCAGCTTTAATGGTTACATCTTCCTAATGATCATCCATCCATCAATAGACTGAACAGGAAAGCAAAAACATTAAAATAATAATTTTGTGAACTTGTCACTATTAAAAAGTAGGAAAGAAATCTGTTCTTCAGACTCTTAAACTAATTCTTTAACATATTAAGATAACATTCTCAATGGAAGGATACATTTAGTGTTTTTTTCAGCGTAATTAAAAAATTCCGAATTTCTGAATGATTAGACACACCTCATATACATTTTTCCTTAGTTCTTTTTTTTTTTTTCCTTTCTTCCCTGGCAGTACTGGAGATTAAACCCAGGCCCTTGAGCATGCTAGGCAAATGTTCTACCACTGAGCCACATTCCCAGCCCCTTGAATCTTTTTTTTTTTTTTTTAATGAACAGCAGGGTGAAGTAAACATAATTTCACAGTTCAAGCATACAGTATAAAAATCACCATAAACTGATTATAGAAACCCAGCACAGGAATAGTACTGTTTGAAAAAATTTATGAGGTATATAGAGTATTTCCAGCTTTCATTATAATGGCAGTTTTATTTTAATGTGAAGAAAATATTCATGTTCATAAATTTATAAACAATACTAAGCTGGAATAGAGTTAAGAGAAAAGAAGTATTTTCTTCAAATGTCTTCTCCATATGAGTTCAAAGCAATGGCACCTGATGGTAAATTAGACTCTTTTTTAAAATCTTAACTTGCTTTGCAAAATATACTAATGATCAAAGTTTTTCCCATTGATGTCTGGCAGAAAAACATTTGTATTGGAAATCAGAAGGTTGATGGAGAACAGGTTGATGAGAAGAGAAAGTGCTGTCCTCAGATTATTTCTGACATTAGCTATGGAAGGGTATAGAAAGATGAGTGAGCATACTAAGACAACCATCTATCTTATGATTTCTGCCAAGAGGCATGATTATGTAAGAGGGCAAGGTATTCATCATGGCATCTTCTACAAATTTGATAAGAGATATATTCCCTCAAATATCCTTAATTAATAGATCCAGGAGACCTAGAATCAATTTATAAAAACATATCAAAATGTATTGAGGGGGGTCCTAAGATTCACCACCTGTTATAGAATGTAAAAACATAATGTCTTGTTCCTTCACTTTACCTTTCAACACACAGAGAGTCCCTGATAGTTTAAATCTCTTTGCCTTAATTCATATTATTCTTGATTTCATCAACTTCACATATGCTTCTTCATAGACTTCATCTTTTAAGAGCATAAAGATTCTTGGTAAATATTTGAAACTTTTTAAGTCCTTCAATTGTTTTAACAACCATTACCTCCTTTTTATCCTTATCTTTTCTTTTGCATTTCTCGAAACATGATAATGAAAATTATATAAATAATCCAATATATAAATTATCTAAAATAGTAGAGATATGAATTCATCATAGTTTTACAAAGAGACAGGGTGCTTTCTCTTTTGTTTCTCAAACTGTTTTCAATGCAAGTCAAAATCCTAAATGGTACTTGGATGCTCTGAATGGGTTAGATTAAGTAAAGGAAAGAAAAAAATTACGAAGAATCCTTACATGTACATTTGTAACATATTCTTCTACTTATAGCCCCAAAGTTATCTGTACCATGTAACTGTAATTCCATCTAAACTCTGGCCAATTCAATAAGTAGGCACAAATTACCTTAAAGCCACATGGAATGAATATTCTCAACAGAATTATTTCAAATATAAGCAGCTAACAAAATTTTCTGATTTAATGCCACAAAAACTAACTAGTTTCAATATCATTTTCCAGAAAGAACATTTTTAACATAAATACACTTAATGTTAGAAACAATTCAAAAGTTTAACTAAAGAAGAATCTAAAATTACAAAAGGTATCTTCAAATGTAAATAAATGGTATCATATTCACTTTCAAAATCATTCAAAGAATAAAAATAAAAACTCTGTTTTAAGTAAGAAGCTACCACAATCAGCCAAAGATTGACTTAAAGCATCAAAAAAATAGCAGGATAAAAATATATTAGGAGAGGGCTGGGATTATAGCGCAGTGGTAGCGTGCTCACCTAGTACACGTGAGGCACTGGGTTCGATCCTCAGCACCACATAAAAATAAAATAAAGATATTCTGTCCACCTACAACTAAAAGATAAATATTTTTTTAAAAGATCATTAGGAGAGATCATTACAAAAAAGTACATGGTGGAAAACTTTACTCTGTAGGAATACCAGCCGTAGGCTTGCTTTTTCTCCATACTATGTGCAACATGTACATCCACCAAAATAATCTATTCAAAAATACTCTGGAATAAATGTAACCAAGGAGACAAAAGACTTATACACTGAAAACTGTAAAACTTTGCTGAAAGATATGAAATAAGATAAAAATAAATGAAAAGACAGTCATATTCACTAATTGGAAGACTATGCTATTAAAATAACAATATTACGCAGAGAGATGTACAGATTGACTGTAACTTCTCTCAAAATATCAATGACATTTATTTTTATAAAAATGGAAAAAACTTCTCATAAAATTCATATGGAATTTCAAGGAACCCTGAATAGTCAAAACAACCTGGGAAAGACATAACGTAAGTAGAGGTCTGATACTTTCTATTTCAAAATTTAACTATAAAACTATAGTAATTAAATCAGTGTGGTGTTGGCATAAGATAGACACAAAAATCAATGGAATAGAAAGCCTAGAAATGAAACCTTACATTTATACTCAACTGATACCTGACAAGAGTGCCAGGAATTTCAATGAAAAAAAAGAACAGTCTTTTCAACATTGGTGCTAGGAAAACTGGATATTCACATAACAGAAGATTAAAGATGGATACTTATACACTATATAAAACTTAATTCAAAATGGATCAGAGATCTAAATGTAGTACTGAAAACACTAAAGCTGTTAGAAGAGAATATAAGGGGAAATTTTGGCCATTGAGCTGAATTTATTGAAAATAACACTAAAAACGTAGGCATCAGAAGAAAATTGAACTTCAATAAAATTAACAACTTTTGTGAATCAAAGGACACTGTCAAGAAGATCAAAAGACAACCTGCAGAATGAGAAAAAATATTTGCAAATCATATATTTGAGAATGGATTCTATTTTCAGAATGTACAGAGTCTGGGGTTGTGGCTGAGTGGTAGAGTGCTTGCCTAGCATGTGTGAGGCCCTGGGTTAGATGCTCAGCACTACGTATGTATGTATAAATAAATAAATAGGTCCATCAACAATGAATGTATTAAGAACTCCTATAGCTCAATATCAAAAAATCAACCCAATGAAAATGTGGGCAAGGAACTTGAATAAGCATTTCTCCAAAGTATACAAATAGCCAATATATATACATAAAAGATACTCAACATCATTAATCATAGGGACCTGCAAATAAAAACCACTGTGTCGCCACATCACACACACTAGAATGACTACTATAAAACAAAAACAAAAGCTGAAAACAAGTGTTGATGAGGATGTGGAGGAATTAAAATATTAAAATCCTCATGCATTCCTGGTCGAATGTAAAATGGTACAGATGCGTGGAAAACCACTTATTGGCGCCTCAAAAATTTAAAGAGAATTACCATATGATCCAGCAATTACACTCCCAAGTATAACCTAAAGGAATTGAAAGTAAGGACTTAAACACATTTTTGTACACCATCGTTTACAATAGAAGTATTCATAATGGCCAAAGATAGAAACGAACCAATATTTTAACAAAAAGTGGTAGATATATCTAACAGAATATTATTCAGCCATAAAAAGATCAGAATTCTTACAGATGCTATAACATGGAGAAATGTTGAAAATATATAAGTAAACCAGACCAAAAAGACAAAAATCTTATAATTCCACTTATATGAGGTATCTAAAATATGCAAATTTATAGGAACAGAAAGTAAATTAGAGGTTACCACGGTCTGGATGAGGTGTAGGGTATCCAGAGCTATTGTTTATTGGGTATAAAGTTTTATTTTGGGATAATAAGTTCTAGAAAGAAAAAGTGGCAATGATTATATGACATTGTCAATGTACTTAATGTCAGTGAATTGTACATATATAAAAATGGCAAATTTTATGCTATGTATATTTTATAACAATAAAAATTATAATAATCTACTCAGCGAATACCTAATTTTCTCCCACAGCAGCCCAAACCAACTTCATTTAATTCTAAATAATCAGTAAAAGTACTTTGTGTGTGTATACACATAAAATTAATCTCTTAAAAAATAGACCTCTGGTATGTTACACAAAACTAGTATTGTAGGATGCACTTTCAAAAGCTCCAAGTAAGTATAATTATACTCTAATTTGATTGCTGTTTTAATTATTTATCTATATCAAAATTAAAGACAGCTCACAACTGCTAACAGGCCAAACATATATGTTTATAGTCCAGTAGTAAAAATGAACATTGTACCTGATATAGCATAATGGGTTCTATGTTGTATCCTAAGGTATCAGCAAAGTTCTTGGCAATGACTGTTTTCCCACAACCCTATAAATGGAAAGGAACATTCAACAGATGAATCTGAACAAGAAAAGCCAGTAAATAAAAGTTTGCAAAAAGTTGCCATTCTTACCTTTCCCCCAATTAAACATATGTCCTTAACCATATGAGATTGCATCATTTCAGCCAATAGCTGCTTATGACTTAAAGTCTGTATGAATTGGTCTGATGCACAAGGTTGACCAAATGGTCTGGTCCCAGCTGGCACCTGCAATTAAAGAGGGGTAGATAAAATATGTATATGCTTTTCTCAAAATATTAGCAACTTAAAGGACATAGCTGCCATATAAAAACTCCCATATACACTTAACTCCTTGCTCAATTCAAAGTTTTGTTTTGTCTTGTTCTTTGTTTTTTTCATACCAGGGATTGAACTCAGGGGTGCTTAACCACTAAAACCCATCCCAATTCCTTTTATTTTCTATTTTGAGAAAGGGTCTTGCTAGGTTGCTTAAAGCCTCACTAAGTTACTGAGGCTGGCTTTGAACTTGAGATCCTCCTGTCTCAGCCTCCTAAGATGCTGAGACTATGGGCATGTGCCACCACACTCAGCTATACTGGCTTTTGATATTTCAATAGAGCAGCAATTATTTTCCCATTCAGAGATCTAATTATCATCAAACATCCAAATTAATCATTCCTCTAAAATTAAATCCCATGTTGTCAAATATGTGCATAATAATCATGTCATTTTCTTGCTCTTTATAACTTGTAATATAAAAAATAAATCTCTAGTGGGGAATGAAGCCTTTTTTCAAATTGCAGTCATAAGTACAGAATTTAAACTCAGTCTATAACAGAATCTCGAACTCACTACTGACCTGATCTCTAAAAGCCATGCCCTCAAATCCTTTTTACTCTTATCTTTGTTTACCCTCAGAAGCATCTATTCATAAAAATCTCTCCTCCCATGCTTCCCACCTACTTTTCCTTTTATTTTTTTAGCTGTTGTTATTTATTTATTCTTTAGGGTCTCTATTCATTTGGTTTTCATCTTATAATTGCTCTTTCATTCCCTAGGGGACTTTCTTAAAAATTACATTTATTGTTTACTGATACATAAAACATAAAAATTATACACATTAATGGGTCACTATGTGGTGTTTCAATACATGTATAAATTGTATAATAGTTAAACCAGGTTAAATATTATCTATCTCCTTAAACATTTATTATTTCTTTATGATGAAAACCTCAAAAAAATCTTTCCTCCTCACTTTTAGAAATCTATAGTACATTATCAGTATCTGTAGTCACCTAGTATACAATAGCACATCAGAAAATTCTTACTCCTGTCTACCTTTAATGTAGTATCCACTGATCAACATCTCCCCATTCCTCCCTCTCCCACTCTCTCTAACCTCTGTAGCAACTATTCAACTCTCAACTTCTGAGATCAACTTTTTTAGATTCTATGTGAGTGAGATTATGATCTTCTTTTATTTTTTATCCTCCTTATCAGTACCCTAGGGGCCATGCTCTGCTGAGGACTCGGGACTTGATCAGACATATACAACATGAACCTTAAAGAATTTTAAGTTTGGAAATAACAATATCAGATTTGCATTTAAGAAAGATCATCCTGGTACTAACATGAAAAGTTAACAAAAGGGAAAGAGGTCAATGAAGTTAGAGAACCCTTACCAAAGTCAAGCAAATAATGAAGACTAGCTTATACCTCATGACTCTGGACATTCTGTTTAAAGTGTCCAGTGTCCTATCACCTTTCTACTCCTGGGCCATGGGGAAAATTCTACATTATTCTTCAACACTTAGCTCAAGTTTCACCTCATCTCTGAAGCTTTCCGTACTCCTCCAGAATTCCTGTATTACTTCCCTCTCTAGGTCCCTGTTGCCATTGATTCCATTGCAGTCCTTATTCATCTGCTTCTATCCTAGATTATCAGAGGTCATTCATCTGAAGAAGGCAGACAATGTAGTGGGAAGTGACATTTTCTAGAAGTACCAGCAGTGCCACCTCCTAGTTTATAACCATGAATGAAATCAACTAATCATTGTACATCTCAGTTATCTAACCTAAAAGATAGTGATAATAAACTTATATTCAGGACTACTGGGGGATTTAAATAGTACATTTGTGCAAGGAGACATAGTAAATATCATATAGTAAACACTCAATAAATCCTAATACAGAAAGGAGATACAGAGGTATAGATGTGGTGCTATAGAGCCAAATAAGACTTATGAGAAGGTCATATGCCTAATTTAGGCCATAAAAACAGCCATAACAAGGTGCATCTTACAATGAACAAACCTGAGATTCATTACCTTAATGGTCACCTCTTGTCCTGCAATTTGAACACTCACACAAGCATGGGAGACAAGGTTTTCAGTCATTCTCTCCACTTTAACAATCTCTTTAGGAAGCACACAGCTTCCTGAATCTTGGAGTTCAAAACGCTGTAAAATTACAAGAAAATCATTTAAAAGTCATGTAATTTACTTTTTTTAAATTTTTTTGGCAGTACCTGGGATCCAACCCAGCACCCCCATGCATGCTAGGCAAGTGCTGTACCCTTGAGCTCTATCTCCAGCCCTAAAATTTACTTTTGATTTTAGTGTTAATGTTGGAGATCTGAAAGATTCATCTAATTAGAACTGAAACCATTCTATACTACAAAAATAAAAGTAAAAAAAAATTAATGAGAACTTTTTCTACTTTTTAATAATACTATTCTACTTAAACCAAGTATTAAAGGTGACATTAAAATAGTTTGTAAAATTTATTAAATGACAGAAAATGGTATGCTTTTACCCCAGTTATAATAATGTCATTCTAAGTTGATATAAGATTGATGTCAGAGCACTCATATTCCTGAAATGAACACAAATGCACAGAATCATTTGCTACATTGGTTATGTCTTTATAAATAATTAAAGCTAAAATATGCCAATGGAATAGAAATAGGCTAGATTACACTTACATAGTAAAAGATCTCAAGTTGCAAGCTGAATTATAATTTGATGATGTAAGAAATTTAGAGGACTAGTCATCAGAAAAGTAATAAATGAGTACAAGAGGAATATCAAATCTTTCAGGCTATGTGCTAGCAATATGTAGAAAATCAGAGTCTATTTACCTTACTACTTTATGGGCTTTTCCTATGAATTCTTTAATTTCAATTAAACAGAACTAACATTTTCCAATATACTTTCTTTGGGATTATATTACTTATACTGTGATTTATAATTACACAGAATAAAATGTAAATCACATGGATATTAGTTATAAGGCAATGGCATTCATCCTCATAACTCCCAATCCTGTCCCACTATGCTCCACCTTCTTCCTACACTCTTCTAGGCTACTGAGCACCAAAAGAGAAATTATACAGACCATGTTGATTAGCTCATGAGAATGTGGCTCCAGTCTTTCCTGGGCTCTTCTCCCAAAGCACCTCAGCAACTAATACAAACCATTACTTGTCTCCTAAGAAGACAGTTTAAGCCCATCTACCCCAGTTTTGGCAGACAATCTAGATGTCTCCACTAACAACAACAGTGCCTTTAGATATCCTTACTCCTCACTAGAATGTAAGTCCCTTTAGAGAACTATTCAATCTATTTGGCTCACTCCAAAATCTCTACTACCTACAATTACACATGGTACCTAGTCAGGCAAGGTTTGTTAAATGAGAAAAACTATGAAATCTTTTTTCTTTATCCTCAAAATCATCTATAATTTCATCAATATTCACTTCTTTTCCCATTGTCTCAGTAAAAAGGACTTCTACTTTAAGTGACAGTAGACAGAAAGCCACCAGAAATCTTTCTCGATTTCAAATTAAGGCAATTCCATCATTCCAGTTTCTGGATAGAAAATAAGTTCTTAGCCAGGTGCGGTGGCGCACGCCTATAATCCCAGTACTTAGGGAGGCTGAGACAGGAGAATCGCAAGTTCAAAGCCAGCCTCAGCAATGGTGAGGCGCTAAGCAATTTAGTGAGACCCTGTCTCTACATAAAACACAAATAGGGCTGGGGATGTGGCTCAGTGGTCAAGTACCCCTGAGTTCAATCCCCAGTACCAAAAAAATAAATAAATAAATGAATAAGTTCTTATATCATTTGAAACCAACGTACAATGGTGCCCTGGAAATGGTGTTCTTCTCACTTCGCCCAAGCTATATTTTCCATGTACTCAACAAATGTCATCCCTACTTCCTAAAAAGATGTTTGTTTTTCCCTTTCCAAGAAATAGTCATTTCTTGACTCTACATCATCCTTTTTTTATTATAAATATCAACTCATGTTAACTGTATGGGTTTAACTGTGACAATTACATGCAGGTGTGTATTGTGCTTTAATAGTATCCACCCTCCCTGCCATCCTCTCCCTTATTCTTCTACATCATCCTTCAGCACCCATCCACTTCTTCCTTCTGCTCATCATTTTTGCTTATTTTACAAGTAGTATATAACCACTTTTTCATCTTTCTTTTCACTAATTTATTCTTATGCCCACTAATTTCTGGTTTATATTCCTACTTTACTAACACTGCTCTTGATAATTCCACCAATAATAGCCTATTTGCCAAATTTAATAAATTTATTTTCTTCCTATTTCATTGATTCCTCCTTCTTGGTGTCTTTCGCAAGTTTTCCTTCATCTTCCAAATCAGTGCATACTAGAGTACTTCAGGAGTGGATCATTTGATAGATATCATTAACTGACTGAAAATAAGGTAGGTTGGGGGCTGTGAGAGAAAGTGAGAAATCAAGAGTGTTCATGAGTTCTAGCTTGGCAAAATGAAAAGACAGTGATGCCATTAGTTAATGTGAGGAAGTAGAAAGAAGAAACACATTTGGAGTAGACACTAAATAATTCAATACAGTGGAATCATTCTGAATTTGAGGTTTTCAAGTGGGTTTAGGTGTAGTTTTTATCTGCATTCACTTTTTCAATACTCTCATCCAATCATGATTTTACAGACCATCTATATATTCACGACACCTGGTTTTCTCTTTCCAGTCTCTCTCCTGAGTTCCTAACTTGCATATGCAAACTTACCCCTTGACATCTCCCTTCAGATGGCTAATAGGTATCTCCAATTAAACATGTCCAACATTCAAGTCTTTAACCTAACCCCTATTTTCTGTCCCCAACTTCATCATTCCAGTTCCTCAGCCCAAACAGTTTGAAATTATCCTTGACTTCTTTTCTTAACCCTATATCTAAATCTTCAGCAGATATGTTGACTCAACCTTGAAAATATAACCCAAATCCAACTACCTCTTACCAACTCATAACTGGTCAAAGCTACCATAATCTCTCAACTGAATTATTATAACAATCTACTAACTGGTTTTCTCTACTTTCGCTCTTACCCTTCACAGTCTATTCATTACTCAAAAACCAAAATGAAGCTGCTAAAATGATCAGTCATATAAGACATTCCTCAAAACCTCCTAATGGGCCAGGCATGGTGGTACACACCTGTAATCCCAGCAATTTGGGGGGCTGAAACAGAAGGATCATAAGCTTGAGGCCTCAGAAACTTAACAGGGGCTAAGCAACTTAGACCCTATCTCCAAATAAAAAATTTTAAAAAGGGATAAGGATATGGCTCAGTGGTAAAGTACCCCTGGGTTCAATTCCCAGTACTGTCAAAAAAAAACAAAAAAACACTTTTAATGGCATTCCATCATACTCACACTAAAGCAGAAATCTCAATGGCCTACAGAACCCTACATGATCTGAGCTCCCCTACCTTCTAACTTCACCTCCTACTTACCTCTCCTTCACTTACTCTGCACCATCACACAATCCTATGCTGATGCTAGGATGCCCGAGGTATGTTCCTGCTCAGGGCTTATGTACGAGTTATTTCTGAAGTGCTTTCCTTCCACAGGACTTTTCTCCTTCAGATCTTTTTCCAAGTTTTGCCTTCTCAGTGAATACATGTATTCCTCAATTGACATACAGCATCATTTACTTAACTGATTGACTATTATCTTTCACCAAAAAGCAACCTCCATGAAGGCAGGGACTTTCATCTGTTTTGCTTCCTGCTACATTTCCAGCATAATAGTGCTTGGCTAGTATTCCTGTGGAAGGATGGATGTAATGAATAATTTTTTCAAATGAATATTCTAAAAGTCTTCTTTGAACAAGACATCTCTGCAGCAATGAAAACTATTGTTATCATTTTCCTCATAAAACATGACTCCTAATGTTTCATAAGGATATTCTTTCTGTTCTACTTCTGTCTCTCTGTCTTTTCTACTTCTGCCTAATTTGTAAGTTCTTTCCCCACTGTCCAAACCTTAAATGTTGGTGTTTCCAGGGTTCAGCATTCAGCTGGTTTTTCTTCTCAATCTACTTGTTCCCCTGAGTTATTTTAACCAACTCCCACAAATTAACAACTCACAAGTATTTATTTTTAATATCAAAATAGCTCCAGAGTCAGATCTATATTTCATGTCTGCTGGACAAACTTCCCTAGAAATCTCAAATTCAAAAAGATTCAAACATATAGAATTATTTAGCCTACACCCCAACAGTGTTCCTTCCCTGCATGTTCTCATATTAACTAATGGCATCTCTAGCTACTCACTTGTTCAAGTTAGTATTCATGGACATTCTTGATTTCTCACATCTTCTCACAGTCTCCCACCCCAACTCACATTTTATCAGTTAGTAACATTCAGCACCCCACATCTAAGACATTTGTTGTATCCATTTAATTCCTATTTTCACTGGGCTACTTCATGTTTGACCAGAGCTATTCATCATTATGATAAGTTAGGAGCAGAGATCAAATAGCATCCATTTCTGTATCCCTAGATTCTATATACATATCATAATTTGTCAAATAATACATGTTCAATTAATGTTTGTTGACTGGGCAAAAATACTAAATTCAAGACCCTTACAAGTCTCTCTGCAGAAATACCATTCAGATTATATTATCAATGAACAAGTGGAGTCAGGTGTGGTGGCACACACCTATAATCCTAGCACTTTGGGAGGTTGAGACAGGAGAATTGCGAGTTCAAAGCCAGCCTCAACAATAGTGAGAGGAGGCGCTAAGCAACTCAGTGAGACCCTGTTTCTACATAAAACACAAAATAGGGTTGGGGATGTGGCTCAGTGGTTGAGTACCCCTGAGTTCAATCCCCAGTAACCAAAAAAAAACAAGTGGTAGCATATCCTGTCTAAATCACTCAGAGAATGTACTAATTTAACATTTACTATGATGGAGTCCTACTTATGTAGAACTGAGGACCAAAACATGTTGAGAAAAGTGTGGATACATTTGTTACTAAACTGTGATAAAGGATGCCAACTCTCAAAGTGTGGTAGATTCAGAATGAATCTTTAAGGCATCTTTAACCAAAAGCTAGAAGTAATTTCATGACTATAGAAATGTTTTTAGAGCATGAACATCACATAATAAGCACCATCTGGGGAATAAAAATTATTGTAGTCATTTTTATAGCTAGTTCAAAAAAAAGAAAGGTGCTCCGACTTTTAACTGACGACATTTTCAGTGAGTAATGATTTTTCCTTAAAAAATGCAACCCAACTAAGTGAATACACTAAAATTCAGGGGGATATGTAACTCAAATACACTAAAATTCAAGGGAGATATGTTCACTCATTTCTATAGCAATCTAGAAGAGAAAATAATTATCCTTTATGAAGAAAAAGTTATTGAATAGACCTATTGTAATAGATATTTCTATTCCTTAATTAAGCAATCTTTCCAAATTCAGCAAAGTACCTTAATTTTCACCATTCTTATCAAAACTGTTTGAAGACATATAATATTTTGTTCACCTGTGGACATTAGCTTAAGATAACACTTTGAGGGTGGGATGTAGAAATTTAAATAAGAAACAGGCTACACAGAATACCCCAGAACAGATCACAAAGAACTATACCAATGAATAGACAGTTCCACTGCCTGCACATGTGCACAGGTGTGCATGCACGCAGATGCACATACTCCAACTGGAGATTGAACCCAGGAGTGCTTTACCACTGACCTACATTCCCACCCCTTTTTAGTTTGAGATAGGGTCTTTCTAAGTTGCCCAGGCTGGCCTCAAACTTGCTGTCCTCCTGCCTTAGCATTCTGAGTAGCAGGGATCAATGCATGTACCAACATTGAGGGCACAGTCCACTCTTAAGGAAAGATATTTTACCCTCTTATGTATAAACTTATGTATATATCAGTGTACGACAATCTTACCAAAAGAAAATTCTTCATTAGGTTCAGACAAGTCAAATCTGTGCATTAACTAGCACATCAGGTAATTAAGGTGAGAGAAGATAGCTACACCAGTCACTTTTTCCATTTTTAAAATTCTCTACAATCAAATTTAAAATCCTTTGTCTATAATATGAACCTTTCATCATCATGTTCACTTTAATTATAAAGGTTAAAATTAAGGACAAACAAAATGATACTAGCTGTTTTCTTCAGAAAATTCAATTCTTTAAAAGTATTTTCCGGGGATGGGGTTGTGGTTCAGTGGTAGAGCACTTGCCTAGCACGTGAGATGCACTGGGTTCAATCCTCAGCACCACATAAAAATAAATGAATAAAATAAAGGTATTGTGTCCATCTGCAACTAAAGAAATATTTTTTTAAAAAAGTATTTTCCACATTATATAACTTCTACAAGTAGTTTTAAAAATTAGAGACCAGAAACACAACAAAGTGATTTCTATGTAAAGATAAAGACCTGTGTTCATAACTGACTTATCTAGACACTGAATATCTTTTCTCAGCTGTGTCACAAAGTAACTTTGCATTGCTTCATTTTATCAGAACTTCCTCTGAGACACTCTTCTTTCTGAGTATGTGCCCTGTTCCCAAGGCACAGGCATTGTGCTGAGGGCATTAGGGAAGCTCATTTGAAATTGAGGAAGTCTTTGATCTTGAATACCAGATGTTCTGCTTCAGTGACAAATGCCAATTTAGCTCAGATGTTGATTTAATCAAAGATAAGTTCCAGTTCTCTTTTTATCCAGTACCTAGAATAAACCTTAAAGTGAACTACATAGTCAGAAAATGGCAGTTTCCCAATTCCTGAACCTATGAGTTTCCCCATTTTCAAATGGTTCTTAATGTCCTCTCCTCTTTTCTCTCTTCCTCTATCAAACATACACATACACACAGACACACACACAGAGCAGACCTCTTTTTTTCTCTTTCATCAGTGACTACTATTTCACCACTTCTGTTCTCTGCTTTCTTCTACTTTCCTTTGCCAAGATATTGACCATTATTCACTCCTTGATTCCTTATGCTTTTCTTTTAGGTTCTGTTCATAACTGTACTTCTCATTATCTATGAGAACTAGCTTTCTATTATTTTGTTATTATTATTAAACATCATTAATCAATGAAAACATTGTTTCTTAGGTTCTGTGGCTAGCTAATCTATTGAAAAATCTTACTGAAGCAACTAGAATTTCCTATGCCATTCTCCTGATTTCTCATTTCTATTACTAGATGAATACAGAATGCTTCTATACTTCCAAAGACTACATGTGGATTTGAGGATAAGGGAGAAACAAATATTATCCCATGTGCTCAAGGGTGTCAAATTCTGTGTATAGGACCTTCACTTTCTGGTCCTATACACAGAGCCACTACAGCTTAGTGTTAACATTCTATCTACTCCTTAGAAATCTGTATCTTTAGCCAGACTATATTAGGAGAAGCAAAAATTGTGCACACACAAAGTTACTGATTTTTTTCTGATCATTTGAGAACAAGCTGCAAATCTGATGTCACATACCCTTAAATATTCTGGTTCACATTTCCTGGAAACAAGAACTCTGGCCAATCTAATCACCATATAAACTTCCAGAATAGGAAATTAATTTAATATAATATTATTCAATTCATAGATCTTAAAAGCCTTACAAAGTATACCAACAATGTCACTTATTCCTATATGGCTCAAGATCCAGTGCAGGAACATTTAGCTCATAGCTCTTCAGTATCCTTCAACCTGGAACACAGTCTGAACAGTTTTAAAGAACATATAGGCCTTCATTCTGCACAATGGCCTTCAACCTAGGACTGGAGATGTTGCTCAGTGGTTAAGCATCCCTGGGTTCAATCCCATTGATGCTCTATATACTAGTTATACTAGGCCATACTCACATCCTGAACTCTTAGTAATCATTTCTCAGGAATGATGGTTTTCAAAGCTCATCATTCAGGAGATATATCATAACAATTTGTCCCACATGTTCAAGCCATTTTTACTGTAAAAATACCACTTTCTGCCAAGCACGGTAGTGTACACCTATAATCTTAGTGGCTTGGGAGGCTCAGGCAGGAAGATCGCAAGTTCAAAGCCCTAAGCAACTTGTGAGACCCTGCCTCAAAACAAAAATAAAAGGGACTGGAGATGTTGCTCAGTGGTTAAGCATCCCTGAGTTCAATCCCTAGTACCAAAAAAAAAAAAAAAATCATGTTTTATAGGCAATTGAGTATTTTGTACAGAGTAGAGAGATATTCAGAAATTGTATTCATATCCCATTCCTCATCGATGCTCTATACACTAGCTATAAATTGCTTGGTGACATCTTCCTAAATCAACCACCACTCAGATTAATGCCAAATGGTGATTTTTCTAGTTGTTACTCCTTCTTTATTTGTTAGTAAGCATTTCATGTTAAGAGATTTTTCCTTCTCTTCCATATTTTTATAATTTATTTACATGATAGAGATCCATGGATTCCTCTTTTATGAAATGAGTTCTATCAATTGTTATCATTATTTTTTTTAATTTTTTAAAATACTTTTTTAGTTGTAGATGGACACAATATCTTTATTTATTTATTTTTATGTGGTGCTGAGGATCGAACACAGTGCCTCAAACATGCGAGGCAAGTGCTCTACCACTGAGCCACAATTACAGCCCTCCTTATTTATTTTTAATGCTCAAAATTTTAAGCTGACACCTCTGTCATTTTAACATGTCAACATCATTTGTTGAACATTTCCTTACTCTCTAGCACACTAAGATGTTCAATCCTCGTCTTATATCTTGGCTCCATCCTTGAGTAAGCCCTATTTCCAAGGAGTTTTGATTTCTTTTAGTATTCAGTGTCTAGGCACATGACATAATCACAGTATTTTTAGGCTGTTGCAGGAGAGCTAGAAAATATGTGTATATATACACATATTGTATTATCTATTTGTTCATATATATTAAAAACATGAATCATAGTCATATCTCCAATTCCTATTCAATACCTCTTTCAATACATCAATTACTCCTTTCCTTGTTTATAAATCCATTCTACAACAGCTCTCATTATCTCAATACCCTCAACATAGTCACTCATTTGCTCAATCAATTTATTTTCTCAATGCAACAAATCCCTCCACACCAGTCCCTCTGTGCTTCTTTCCCCATTACTGCTTTCTTGTTGGCATCCAATGCCTCTCATGCCTAGAAAAAAAGACAAAGGATGGCAAAAGGAAGAAGATAGATGAGTGGAGAAAAATAGGAGAGATGGGAAAGGAGAAATGGGAAAACTAAAGGAAAAAGAAGGCAAAAGAAGGGAAAATGGGAATGGAAGGGAAAGGAAAGAAAAGGAAACAGATACTCACTTTTAAAACACCTTCAACAGCCATCTTCCCTTCATGTCCTAATAAAATAGTGTATGGATAAAGCCACTGGATTACATGTTTAATTGACATCATAGGAAAGGAATCCTATTTAGGAGCACAAATACACAGGAATAAGCAACATCTAAAACAATCACATAAAATGTATCTTAAATGTATATGTGCAATTAAAATTTCCCTATAAAAATAACCAATAATTTTCCAGAAGTGAAAAAGGAAAATATTCTCTCCTCTTCCTCTTCCTATTTCTACATGAATTCACTCCTACCTTTCATCTATGTGTCAATAGCTCCTATGTTTCTATGTCCAATCATGGTCTTCCTTGAGCTCTAGACCTGAATCTTCAATTATTCATTACACATGACTACAGTATGTACATTCAACACATCTGAAACTATACACATTTGCATATCTTACTCATCCCAAAGCACATGTTCCTCCTTTATTCATTATCTGAGTTCATCTCATCTACATTCATCTAGCTTCACAGCTATGACTGCAAAGTAAAGAAAGTGTTTTCCTCAAATCCTTCACCCCAAACCAAATTGTGTTCTCAGTTCTGTTTACCTCATAAAGAGTCTATTGATAGAGACCAACACAAAAATTTCAATATGGATTATCTATTGGATGATATTATAGAATTAATGTTAATATGGTAAGTATGATAATGGTGTTCTTGTTATGCAGAAAAATGTTCTAATTCTTAGAAATCATATACTTAAATATTTACGAGTACTACAATTTACTTTCAAATGGTTCAGGGGGGGAAAAGAGAGTGTGCAAGCAAATGTGGCAATATGTTAGTAACTGGTGCTTCTAGGTGAAGGAATTATGAATGTTTGATTATTTTCCAACTTTGCGAGATTTGACACTCTTTAAAGCACAAAGTTCTGAGCAAAAATGAAAAGTGCAAAATTGGATAAACAGAAGAAATGCTGTTCTGGATATGTAGAGCAATATAAAAAGTAGCCTTCTGTCTAAATAGAAATATTTCAAAAAGGCAATTCACATTTAAAAATAAGAGTTCCTCGGGCTAGGGTTGTGGCTCAGTGGTAGAGCACTTGCCCTGCATGCGTGAGGCCCTGGGTTCAATTCTCAGCACCACATATAAATAAATGAATAAAATAAAGGTCCATCAACAACTAAAAAAAATTTTTTTTAATAAAAAAATAAAAATAAGAGTTCCTTACCTAAAAAAATCAGTATTGCTACTACTTCAGATGGACCTCCTTGGCAGGGTCTCACTGAATATTATAACAGGCTTCCATTCATCTTGGCCATCCAGGCTCTCCCCAAATTCCTTGATGCCAACACCAAGGGAGGGGTTTTCCTCTAACATAAATTTGATCACCTGACACTCTACCTATTTCATAATGTCTTAAAGGCCACTTCTTCATAATAAACTTGAGGCAACTTTACTCCCATCCCATGAAAAATACTTCATAATCAAGTTCGACCATCTCCCTCACCCACTTTCTCTAGGGATATAACATTCTCACTCTCCTACCAGGTTCTTTTGGGATTGAACACCTACGAATGTGTCCTCTGCCTAGAAGGCCTTTAACTGCCATGCACTTTCTTAAAGTGTAGTGAACAGTGGCTGTATTCAACTCTATCCTCTCAGGTCTCTTTATATCCTCTATTTGTGCCTCACAGGTCTCCCTTCCCACAGTCAGCTGCTACAGGTCTTTTTAAGAAGACTGCCCTTCAGCTCCTGGGGCCAATTTTGCTCACAAGTTGGGAGAGATGGTAGTGTCTGGAAATGTGCACCCCCTAGGACAACTATTAACCAATGACTGATGGTAAGAAAGCCAAGCTCCACTGCACTAGGTGGGGCAACTCTGATGCCTAATTCACTGCAGTCCGTCTATTATTCAATAAGACTGAAACTTTCCCTTCTGCCTTTGAACTTATTAGTGAGATTGCTTGTCTGCCTCCTTCTCCAACACTATAAGTTCTATAGTAACAGAATGCATTCTTGAGCTCTGAATAATATACTTACTGTATTGCACAATAAATCAACCTCAGGCCATTTACAGAAGAATATGATAAGGAAACCTAAAGTGATTAATCCCCAATGATTAACTTTCAAATTTTCTTTGCTACATTTGGGCATACCAGTCATTAATTTGATTTATACATACCAGGATTTGAACTGCAGCTGGTAAACTATCTAAAGGGAAATCTGGAAGTCCAAGAGTAGAAGATTCTTGGGAACAGAGAGTTGTGGCAAAAGACAAGAGCTGAGAAACTCTAGGGGAAAAAAATGTATTAAATTTTATTCTAATAATTTTAAAATAAGTTTAAGTATGTTAAATATCAAATAGCTGGGCCAATTTAATTAATCTAAAATGATCCCTACTATTAATTGAAGAAAAGTGGCTCTGTACCTAATGTTCCATTTAAAACTCAGAAGCTGACTAGTTACATTTCCTAAAACTATCAGGATATGTAAGGTTTCACAGCCTGATCCAAATCTACCCTGCCAGCCTTATCTCCTACGTTTCTCAATCTTAAACCTAAACTGCCTTAAAGCATAAACTCTCATATCTCATGCATTTAGAAAAAATCCCAAGTAATTCCTTGATTTCATTCTCTACCTGGCAAAAGTCTACTCATTCTTTAGGACTCATTTCAAATGTGAATGCTCTTGTGAATACTTTAAAAAGTCTCAAACATAAATAGCCCCAATATTTTGAAATCGTGGCATATAACTAACTACACTGAGTTAAGCTAAGCTACTTGTACTTCTTTCAGCTCTACTAGATCTTCATTAAGGTTCTTATCATCAATTATCTATTTTATTGACTTTATCACTAGCACATACCAAACCTAAAAAATTCTTGAAAGAATAGTTATACAATGAATCTATTAATCAATGAACAGGCAAAACAAATTCAATGTTAAGGGTCTAGTATTTATAAAAGTACACTTACTTCTCTGCTGAAACATTGGCCCCAACTGAATATAATACATTAAGTTGATCCTAAAATGACATAAAAATAATTAAATTAATAAGAAATAGAACAAGTTAAATGGAGAAGTTTATAAACACAAACCTTTTAACTAGGCACACACTAAGAAATTCATAGGAAAAATTCATTTCTTGTTACATTTCATTTTATAAAAGTCAATCTTTTAAAAATCTTTCAAATAATACCACAACAATTTTTCATCCTAGTTCCCAGATATTTTTCCTTATACTATATCTTTTTTTCCTTTCCATTAACTACTGAAGAGGACCTTTAAGAACATTTTTATAGAACTGAATTTCTTATTGTAGACAAAAGCCTATTTTAAAAACTCAATCAACCTTGGTCATACTTACCTTGAAGGGTAGAAAATAAATATCTCTGGCTTGAAATCGAGAACGGAGAGGGGGGTCTAATGGATTCCCAGAGTATCTGGGCACTGGCAAGCCCAAGGCAATCACTCGGAAATTTTCACTAACTCGGACAATCTTCCAAGCATCCAACTCTGCTTTAGTATGATCCTAAGAAAGGAAGAGATCAAAAACTACAGCACAAGTGAAGCAGATTACAACTGCAAGAGCTGCCAGGCCAAGACATTTAAGCCCTGACTATTAAGAGAACTAGATCGAAAACACTCTCAAAATCACATAGTCAAGGAAGGAAGCAAAGTGAAATCTGGATCATAATGCCAGGCAAGGCTTGCAACATGAATACCAGTGTTGGAAATGAAAGTACCTTACACACCAAGGAACCAAGAAAAGCTGAGTCAGATCTCCAAGCCTCACTAAGTGACACAGAGGAAGAAAGTCAGGAGAACAAGGGAAATACATGATGACCAAGAAGGACAGACAGACCATCTGCAGAGTGGAGGTCGCCCACAGACCTTAAATAGATAATTATGTTTACAGGAATATTTCTAGCAAAGCATATTGCTAATAATAACTAACTTGTTTTAAAATTTATATGGTAAGCATATTCCATGAAATTTTCTCATTTAACTTGCACCAGAATCCAGATACTTAATGTCATTATTATCTGAATGAAAAATCTTAAGTTCAAAGGAGCTACATAACTTACCCATGGTCCAATATATGGAAGAACTGAGAGAACGGAAACTGTATAAGTTTTGGAGTCTCAAATCCTGGCTCAACTACCTGATACATGCATTATCAAGGTTATATATATTTTTGGGAGGGGTACCAGGGATTGAACTCGGGTACTTGACCACTGAGCCACACCCCCAGCCCTATTTTGTGTTTTTTTTAATGTAGAGACAGGGTCTCACTGAGTTGCTTAGCACCTCGCCTTTGCAGAGACTGTCTTTGAACTCATGATTCTCCTGTCTCAACCTCCCTAAGTGCTGGGATTACAGGCTTGTGCCACCGCACCCAGCTAAGGTTATATTATTTTACCCATGGAACCTCAGTCTTCTCATCTATGAAACAGAAATAATACATTTACATTATGATGACTGTATGAAAACTAAATGTAAGAATGTATGTGAATAGCAGGCACCTGTTACAAATCATTTCATACCTTCCTTCCTTCTCTTCTTTAATGGCTCTTCGCAGCCTTAAGCAATAGAATCCATGGTGCTTATGAAGTTTATGTAAATGTGCATATGCACATTATGAGAGAACAGTCCAGAGCTTTCAGCAGATCCTCAGAGGGCAATGCCCACACTGACAGTAGGGAAACTTCTCACATGGCATTCAATGCCTTTCCTGGCAAGATTTGTATCTGATATCCCAGTCCCAGCAATCCCGGCCTTCTACAATTCTGTGTTTCAACCCATTTTACCACTGTTATTTTCCAAAAATAGAAACTTCAGCAACACTGCTCCATTTGCACTGAAACACCTTTTTCACTTTGTACGGCATAAAAACAAATATCATTCAAAGCTTAGCACACACCATAGCTTCATAAAAACAGGCCCTTTTCTGATCCTTTCCTCCTTTAGAACCACTTTTATATCCGTTCATTAAATCTTTTACAAGCTTCTATCCCTATACATTTGTGTAGCTACTTCTTTTTTTTTAAGTAAATAACTTATTTATTTTGCTCTCCCTCCCTTCCCACATCCCAAAAAAAGCCATTTATGAAATACACAGTTAGTTGTGAGCCCATTTTTAGAGACTTTTCACCTGGGTTGTTGTTTTGTTTTGTTTTTGCAATGCTGGGATTGGAACCCAGGGCCTCACATCTCTTCTGTGCAGATATATGCTAGATGATTGTGCAGCTACTTCTACGCAAGACCGCCTCATACTAATCCAACCTCATAAGAGGATTTATTGCTTGTAAAACATAAGAATCCAAAAGTCTGTGGATAGATTGTACTATTAATTTTTTAAAAAATAATAAGTGATTATTTCAATGATAATCAAAAGATTACAATTCATAAATTAACAGTAACACTACGTTACATACATTAGAAAACAAGAGCCTGGATCCAGCCCTGTCTGAGAAATCAAGAAGACAATCTCCAGAGAACCAAATATTTCTATTTTTCATTTACCTGAAAGTGATAATTAGAACACAAATAAAGTTTATGCAGACTGATTATTTCTATAATAACAAAATTCCATGACCATCACCTCTATGAAAACAGGAAGATATGAAATATTAAAACTCAGTATTTTGAGTCTAGTTAGAAATAAATGGGACGTAAATTATGGTGTTGGAATCTGTTTGTCATAGAAATTGACTCAAGCCAGACATGGTGACACACGCTTGTAATCCTAGCACTTTGGGAGGCTGAGACAAGAGAATCTTGAGTTCAAAATCAGCCTCAGCAATGGTAAGGCGCTAAGCAACTCAGTGAGACTCTGTCTCTACATAAAACACAAAATAGGGCTGGGGATGTGGCTCAGTGGTCCAGTGCTCCTGAGTTCAATCCTTGGTACCAAAAAAAGAAAAAAGAAAAAAAAAAAAGAAATTGCCTCAAGATGAAAGGGTTTCATGAAGAGATCTTGCCTATATTCTGATATTTTCATGAGAGAGATCTTATGAATACAGAATTAACATTTACCAATAAAAATATGTATTTATACTAATATCTGAGGAAAAAAAGATGATCTTTCTCTTTTAATTATAAGTATTCCTTATGTACTTGAACTCTTTTGACTCTCATGTCCCAAGTTCTTATCCAAAGTAAAGGGTTCAATTACTTTGTGCAGAATTCTACTCTAAGAATAAAGAATATATCAAACTTTTTGTTGTGAAGTAATGCTTTTGCTTTCAAAAAATATGATTCCACATTCTAAGTAGTATTCTTTTCCAAATCATGTCCTAAAAAGGGTGAATATTATAATCTTTAGGGGAAAATAGTTATTTTGAAATTAGAAAGTGTCTAAAGAGAAAGTGATCTGATATCACCTACTTTTACATACAAATAATAAAAAATGTCTTCATTTCAGTACAAGAACTATATCAATATGAAGGAATAAAAATTTAGCTTTTCTTATTAATTAAAACCTCCATTATCCCCTTCTAATTGTATGAGAATGAGAGGATCTTTAGATAGATTTAGATGAAAATTACTATACTGCATAAGGAAAATACCATCTAAAAACTCCCACAGACAGGAAAGAAACACAGTATTGAAAGGGTTGCAAGATGGGTTACAGAGAAACAGCTTTGGACAGCAGGGATCAGAAAAAGATGCTCCTGGCCCCACCAGCTGTGGAACGTCAGTTCGATCAGACCCTCTGGTGTCAACATCTATTATTTAATGCCTCGTGTATTTCTGGACTTGTATTTGCACCCTAAGAGCAGGATCAAGAAATATAAGACAGGTCTTGCTCTTGAGCAATTTGCTGCAGAGTGAGGTAGTAAGATTAGCACATATGTATCTGCACAGAAGAGGTGTGAGAAAGCCTCCAAGTCCTAGAAGTTCGATGCAGAACAATCAGTCACAGAAGGCTGTGTTAGCACATAAAGCTCCAATGTAATACAGCTTGAGCTAAGTGAACAAGGACTAAGCAACTTCTCATTTGTGACTTTAAATGACACATCCAAAGGCTTTTGAAGAGCCCCATATCCTGTAGTTATTGCACAGCATTTAATTTCATTTACTTATTTCTCCATTCAACAAATAGTTAATGAACACCCACTACATTGTTCAAAGAATTTGAGAAAGAATGTGAGTGAAAAGAAATCTCTGCACTTGTAAAACTTATATTCTAGTAGAGGGAGACAGATAATGAACTACACACAGAATAAACAAGTTATAGAGGATATTAGAAGACAACATAGAAAAACAGAATAGGGTAAAGGTGTATAGAAGCAGAGGGCAAATTGCAATTTTAAATAGGAGGGTCAGGGCAGCCTTCACTGACAATGTAACATTTGAACAGACTTGACTACATTACAAGAGTAAGCCAAGTAAATGCCTGAGGTAAAAACCATTCCAGGAGATAAGTACCTGTGCAAAGGCTTGAAAATAGAATACCCACTTAGCAGATTTAAGGTAAAGAGAATGCTAGTTGCTGGAGTGAAGTAGAAGAGGTGGAGGACAGAAGGACATGAGGCAAGAGATGGTAAGGGCCCAGTAAGGGCCCAGATCATACAGAGCACTCGATTCCATTATAAAGATTTTGGATTTTACCCTGAGTAGAAGTGCAAGCCCTTGAGGTCAACCACAGAAGTGACCCAATCCAATGCATGTTTTAAAGCAATCATCAGCTGCTGTGTGAGGGAATAAGGATGGAACATGGAGTCTAGTTAGGAGCCAGGCATGAGATGCTAGTGGCTTAGACCATCAGGGTGTCTTTTAAACATCTTATTCATTTTGGTCAATGCCTGTTGGGGTTTGCACTTCATGAGGCTAAGAACTGAACTTTATTTGGTTTGGGATCCCTGATGCCACAGAGCATGAATTCGATCAGAACCTCTGGCGTCAAGTCATTTTATGCCTAAAAGTCATTGGGATTTTAATAAATAGTTGTTGAATGGAAAAAAAGCGGGGGGGGGAGGATGGTTAAGAGAAAATGTTATTAATCTCACAAAAAAGAAACAGTAGAAATCTGGGAGGTCCTCTGACATGGTCTGCAAAAGTACAGCCTTGTAAAACTGCAAACGCATTTGCCAAAGATAAGTGCCATCTGAATAAACGCCTGTCCTGATTCCAGCGGGAACTGTTTCATAGGACACTCCACCTACAGTTGACACTACCCACAGTTTGACAACAAGGATAAAGCAGGAGAATTTTTCTTCTCTTACTTGTAGAAGTTTGTCGTAATGCTCAGCAGACATTAGGAAGCGTCCATCTTCAAGCTGCATTTCCCTGTTTTCCAGTAAGTTGTTCAATACAGGCAGAACATTCCTCTCTGCCTTTTCCAAGCCTTCCAAAATGAGAATTCTGCCTTCTGTGGCAGCACGAACTGCACACTATTTCCAAAAAAACATAAGAGCAAAATGAGAATATTAAAGATAGCAGAGGGCCTTGGTCTAATTTTACATGTACTATAAACTAAACTTGAATTTCTTGTTATAAGGACAGGGAATCAGGAATGCCAAGTTCCAATCTTAATTTTTTTTTCTACCCAGGCTATCTTAGGCAAGTGATTTTACCTATTTGGACCTGTTTATTCAGTTGTAAAATAAAGAGATGATCTCCAAAGTTCCTTTCAGCATTAACATTTTAGATTATGTACCCAAAGGAATAGAAACTAAATGCTACCTATGAACTGGTAAGATAATTAAACAAGGGAGCTGATTCCTTAATTAGAAGAAGCAAATGAAGAAAGCAATCTGCCCTATCTATTCTGCAATCTTCTTGTTAGGATCAAATAAACTAGGCGAGAAGGCTTGAAGACCATAATATTTACAAATGAATCAACCTCAAAAGAATTCAGGTCAAACCTGATGGTTGGTGGAGGTTTTACAGTAGCCTAAAACATACTGACTTAGCCAGTACTTTATTCTAATAAATTTAAGAAAATTAGTAATGGATAAAAGTGAGAAATTAAAAAAAATAAAACTTCCAAATGGTGAAAGGCAGGAAAATTATAATACCAATAAATTACTAAAGATATATATATTTTTAAAAATTCTCCTTTAACTTGCAGGTCCTTAACAATGTAGAATAAAAGTAAATAAAATACGAATTAAAACTTCTTCATAAAAAATCCTTGAAAATCGGCTTTAAAAAGGAAACCCTCAGTCATGTTTCTTCTGCACATTCAACAACAGACAAAGTTAATGGTGCTGAATTTATATGATTACTCCTTCCTTAAAAAGGCTTTTTCTTTGGCCTCATGACATTGCATGCTCTTAGGAAAAGTTTCTCTTTTTCTGTGTGTTCATTAAATGCAGGTGATTTTCAGAATCATCTCCTTAACCCACACTCTTCTTACTCTACAAAGTCCTTCCTCAGTAATCTGAATCACGCAGTTCTAGACATCACTTCTATGCTAATGATTTCCCAAGTTTCAGAACTATATGGTTCTGTCATAGGATGGTTCTCTCCAGATTCCCAAAAGCTCTTCAGGGTCCCTGTACAACATTGAGCACATCCTTCTCCCTCCTCACAAATATGCTTCTCTTTCTACTTAAGATGGGAAGACCATTCATCCATCATAATCCTATCTTACCTCCTACATTCATCTACATGTTCTGATGATGTAACTTCCTTAATATTTCTTGAACTCATTCATTTCTTTACCACTCCCCAAGCTCAGGTCCTCCTTACCTCTCAGATGTCCTCCATAGTAGTCCAAGCTCCTTAATTAGGCAAATAAGTCTATCACACTATGGGATTTCCAATGTCATTTCCTGACATTAGCTGTTTCACATATGGTACTGTTGTGACAATGAACTGCATGTGATTTCTCCCACCCATGTACATACAATATTGCTTAACTAGAAAAACTGTTTACTTAAAGTGACCTCTTTACTCAAAATCTAATTTTCCTTTAATAATTATAATCAGCCCATAAAAGGAGCTAAACTTGTGAAGGAGGGAATACAAATGCCTACGTTTGTTTCTTTTATTTTCAACAGCCAAGGAAATTTCTGGATTAGTAAAGCATTGATTTATTTCAAGAATAGAGGAGCAAATAGGCACTGTTTAATCAAACTTGCATGCCATCTCCTTTTAATAAACTGCTGAATTTTACA
The DNA here is from genome assembly GCA_028644305.1 of Xerus rutilus. Lineage (NCBI taxonomy): Eukaryota > Metazoa > Chordata > Mammalia > Rodentia > Sciuridae > Xerus > Xerus rutilus. Next base: position 102,829,420 of record CM053404.1, read on the forward strand.
TAGTATAATAGAGCTTAGTTTATTTCAGGTGTCTATGTACTATCATGAAAGAATAAGATTTTAAGAAACCATATTAATCTAAAGCTAATCATCCCATTTTAAGAATGAGAACAATTCATGGATAATCTTTCAAATCTACCATTACTCTATATATTTTATTTCTCTTCCATAGGTTTATTATTTTAAAATGCATGCATAGAAATGACTTATAAGCTCCTAAGCAACAAACAAAACTAGGAATCTCATTTTGCTAGCTATATAAAAGACAAAACCATAGAAACAGTTTCTGGGACATTAAAAAATCAAAATACAAATTACTTTTTTTTATAAAAACTCATGTTTCAGGTAAGGTCTGTAATTAAGCTTTCTTTCACAAGAATTGATTTACTCCAAGAAAGCACAGCTTAGAATTTGTTTTTTAAAAAGAAACAAATTAGGTTATCATAACCTGTGGCAATATTATTTCTTAAAAATCTAAAGTTTTTTAAATCAATTTTTGTATAAAATAAGCTAAATACTGTATAAGACTTTTTAAGACTTCACAGGTTTGAAAACACATGTTCTCTGAGATAAAATTAGAAACACCAATCAAACTTCAGTGGTTAGTCAACTGTGGGGCCTGAGAAAACAAAGGCTGGTTAACACAGAACAACAACAAACTCTGCAGCTCTGCTTTTATTCACCTCAGGTAGACTTTGGTCTAGTATTCATTGAATCTTTTCAGAATAAGCCATGTAGAGGGATCAAAAACAGGAGCCAGATATACAAAGGCATTTCTTCATCTATTCTAATGGAAGTATTGTGACCACAAAGCTGAGAAAGCAGTGATGGCTGAAAAAAGATAATACCATCTAATGACCTCTTTAAAATCTGATCCATGTGGCTTGCACTTCTTTCCAGAATAAAATGCATATAAGTACATTTACACAGTGGAGGTCTCAAGTTAAGGACATCTATTACTCAAGAATAAAAAGAAAAACCATCCCTTTGACAAACACCATAGTAGTAACTATGGCAAGCCAGAACTGTCAATGGATGGTAAAATTAATTGATAAAGGTATGATGAGAAACAGATATCTTGTATAGCCTCAGAATATCTCCCCAGGAGACACTATAAATGACAAAGTGAAAAGTGGTTCAACACATTTTAACCAAGTGAATCAAAATTAATGTCACATAATGTGATATATCAATTTCACATAATAGACTTCTAACATGATGCCCTAAGATAAACATATCTCTTCTACAGTATTCTTACTAAAACTGCCTAATTTCAAAACTTGAGGAAATATCAAGACCCAAACTGAGTGACATTCCACAAGATAATTCCCCATGAAGAGAAGGAAGAAGCCTACAGCAAAAACTGAGTTAGGGACAATGTGAGTGGTAGAGGCCAGTGTTTGAATGATTCAAAGATATGGATATGTTCAAATGATGAGGAGGAGGAGGAGGAAGAGGAGATAGCAGAGGAGCGCAGACAAGAATGAGTAATGGCTGAAATAAAACTAAGAAGGTTGCTACTTGATGTTGGATCAAACCATCTGTAAGGTCTCTTTCACCAATAAGATCCATGAGTACAGGACTTACTTCATCTTTACTAAGAATATCTTAAAAATTAAAACAACAAATCTTCCCAACCTTTCTTATTAATACAACAAATTATTTCTTAATTTCACACACAATTTTAGTCACAATGAGTTGGACTATGTTTTATAGTCCAACTGGATCCAAAGATGAAAATATAAAAAGAGAATTACAAACTCATAAGAATGGTAAATTTTTAGAGAGGAAAACTGATAAGCTGAGGATCACCAAAGAATTTTAACTTCCTTCCCTATTTGCCCTTTGGTTGCATGGTTGGAGACCCAGAACATGTGGGAAAAAAATTTTTTAAATCTAGGCGGGAATACTGGCCAAAAGGAGAAAACTTTAAGCATATGTTCTTTGGTAACAAACTTTGAAACACTCAATTTATAGAACTAATACCATTTATTTACTACTTTAGTATCAACTTGCTTCCTGATTCTTCCTTAAAATAGTCTATAAAATAAGCTACATGCTTTAATAAGTACTGCCAAATTTTATTAATATAATCTGATTACTTTTGCAAAGAAGAAAATAAAATTTAAAAATAAGTAACTGATTAAAGCAAATAAGAAGTGTATTATGTATTCTAACATATCAAAATTATTTTGCCACACATAAATCTCAACTAAATTAGAGAGAAAAAAAATTATGTTATTCCTAATGGAGGCCCATGCATCTTACCCTCTTTGCACTAATGTCCCCTTCACCCTCTGTTCAGCATTTAAGAATGGAGGCTCAACAGGGAACCTTCCCTGTTCTCTCACATCCTAGCAGGATTCCCAAGTCTTCAAAGAATGAGAACCCTATGTTTTAGGCATACCAGTACAAAACTAGCTCACAGCAGGCTATTAACATTTATGGAATAAAAATGCAGCCACTCAGTTAAAAGATGATGTTATGTAAGTTTAGAAGGAATTTTTATATGAAGGATGACAGTTATCTATGCCTACACTTGTTATGAGAACAGAATAGAATAAGCTCAAACAGGAGAGACTTAGTCTAGATATTTTGAAATTTTTCTACATAGATTGCTCAGTAATTATAGTAAAAGTTTTCTGAAATCTTAAAAGAAAATAAAGAAGTAATGCACATACATTTTCATGTGGAATGACTAGTTGTGATAGCTCCTCAAAATAGAAATTAGGCCAATTTTAAGGATATTTTTTGTCCTTCAAGCCACAGAACTTCCAGAGACCTAATTTTTTAAAATGAAAAGCAGAAAAAAAATGCAGCAAGATCCTTTTGGCCCAGCCATCCCATATCACAGCTTTAACAACCCAACACATGGACATGAACAATTTCAAGACAAAAGCAAATACATGATCTAAAACCAAAAACTAACTAAGCCCCTATTCTAGATTTGCTTCTGGTTTGATATAAGACCTTAGGCAAACAATTAATCTAGATGTCAATGTCCTCATTTTTAGTAAATGAAAATATCCTCAAGAGGCATTGTACAACTTCTGAATCAAAGTAGTACTAGAAAAAATTTAAAGCTACTGAATCTATTAAAATGTAAGTTATTGTGCTGGGGCTGTTGCTCAGTGGTAGAGCGCTTGCCTGGCATGCGTGAGGCCCAGGGTTCAATCCTCAGTACCACATATAAAAATAATAAATGAATAAAATAAAGATCCATCAACAACTAAAAAAAACTTTTAAAAAATGTAAGTTATTGTTAGCGTAGCTATTATTTCACAAAAATGATCCCAAATTCATCTGTCCTCAAAAAGACTACAATGTAAAAGTACTGAAGAAGAAAAAGAAAAAAGAAAAATAATTACATCTTAAGTTCTTTATTTTAAAATATCAGAATAGATTCAGATTGAGCAATAATATGAATGTGTTCCCCAAACTTCATGTGTTGGAAATCCCCAGTATTAAGAAGTAGACCTTAAGAGGTAATTAGGTCATAGGGTTTTGCCCTCATGAATAGATTTATGTCATTATCTTAGAAGCTGACCTATTTTGAGAGTGAGTTCCTGATAAAAGGATGAGTTTGGCCTGTCTCTTCACTCTCCTCTCTCCCTCTCTCTCCGTCTCTCTCTCTCCCTCCTCTCTCTCTCCCTCCCTCCTTCCCTTCTCCTTCCTCATTTTTCCTCCTCTCCCTCACCCTGCTCCATATTCTTACTCTTCCTCCCTTCAGTCATAGGATAAGATAGCAAGGAAGTCCTTCCCAGACAGACACTTCACCTTGGACTTCCCAGCCTCCAAAACTGTTAAACAATACATTTCTGTTCAGTATACATTACCTAGTCTCAGGTATTCTGTTAGGGCAACACAAGAGACTACAGCAGTTGTTCTACCACTTACTTCCTATCCAGGATTTAGCTAAGTCTCCATTTGTTTCTAAAGCTAGGGTCATTATAGTGCTCATCTCATAGACTGTGTTAATGGTTGAATAACCTCCTGCACACAGTAAACTGTCAAAAAACAACACAATGGAATACTATCCTGTCATTTTCTGGATTATGTTAAGTGAAATAAGCCAAACACAGAAAGACAGACAAATATTGCATGATCTCACTCATATGTGGAAACTAAAAAAGTTCATTTCCTAGAAATCAAGAGTAGAATGGTGGATACCAGTGTCTAGGGAGACTTTCTGGGGGAAAGGGATGGAGAAAGGTTGACAAGGAATACTATGTTACAATTAGGAGCAAGTTTTAGTGTACAATTGCGCAGTAGGCCAACTGTAGATAACAGTGATGTACTGCACATTTCAAAAAGCCAGAAGAAAGGATTCTGACTGTTTTCACTATAAAGAAGTACATGGGATTTTATTTGTTCTATTCATGGCTATACTTCTGGGACCTACAACAGGACTGTGCAAACAATGGACACCATTAATATTTGTTTACTGAATAAAATTTTTCCTTTAAAAAAATAGGATAACCCAACAAAGTTAGGGATTTGCAACAGGAATGTCTCCCAGTACAATATTAATTTGCTCACATATGAAACCTATAGCCTTAGCCTCATTAGAATTATGACCAATCAAGCAAGCTAATTGGCCTATTTTTGCAAATATAAATCACATTTCATTTTGCCATGATTATAACATCTGACCCAAATAAACTGTGAATTCATAATTAAATGGCATTGACATCTGGTTATAGTTGCCATTTATTTAGAAAAAAAGAACAATCTAATTTTCTTTTTTACAAATACCTGCTGTGATTATAAATATTACTATAATTGTCACTGGTTATTGTAGTCATCCATGTGATCATCATGATCACAATCACTTTTTTAGGGAAGTAGCATAAAATGGTAGAAAGAACCTGAAGTTTGGAATTTTACAGAGCTGATTCAAATCCCACTTCTGCAATTTTTCTGACCATGGCCATGTAAGCTTCAGTTACTTCATCTATTATGCAGGATTAAATGCAATGATATAAAGCACCTAGCATGACATATGTCTTTTCCAATAAAAGTTTGCTTTTCATCTCCCTTGATTTTTTTAGAGTAATATAAATCTGCCAAACAGTTAACACTAATATGTAGATGAGTTGTTCTATGATAGTAAGATAAGAAGAAGCAAGGACTGAGCTCTGCCTAACATGTCAAAATAATGGAGAAAGATCTTCCTCAACTAAGAGACACTTAAGACACACAACGGGGCAGTTGCAAATGGTCTTGTGCAAGTAAAAGCTGTTTTCCAAATTCCAAATACTTCATTTATGAATGAACTTCTGAAATCCAACTTTGAAATTTCAACACTGGTTACATGCAGAAAATTGTTTCAGCATCCACAAATGAAGTGGAACTGACAAGTAATACTTCTGCTTATTTGCTAAAGTAAATAAATGACATTTAGAGAAGGTAAAAACCTTATTTACTGAGTGATGTCACTATATTATTCAATTGAGTTGCTTTTGATAATATGTAACATTTAAGTCATGTGGTATTTTTTAAAGTCTTAGGGGAGTTATTAATAACAAGAGAAATCAGAATAATCTGAAATACAATATATTAAAACATAATTACTTAATGTGCATTTTTCTACTTCATATTAAATATATACTTTACATATTACCAAAATGTAAAAAGCACTTCTGGCTTAGAACAAGTTAAAGAAAATCATTCAAACTTTTCTGTCCAGTGCTTTCTACTCCCCAAATTATCTTGGGGATAAAGAATATATCCAATTGGTCAAGCAGAAAATTTCCAACTAGCCAGGCAAGAAGTAACTAGGTAACTTCAGATGGTGATAAATGCTCTGAAGATGATATTATATAATACAACAGGATATTTCAGTGCAATGTTATATGAAAAGGGGGTGGAATTAGGAGGAGGCAGGATTATAAAATATTGGAAGAAGATCACACCAAGCAGAGAAAATATAAGGACAAAGGAAGGCAACTATGGTTAGAGCCTAGAAGGCAAAAGAAAAAGTTAAAGGAGATGAGATGGGCAAAAATTTGATCCTATAGGGTGCTGTAGGCCATATTACAGGGTTTGGATTTTATTCTGGATGTGATGGGAAATAACTGCATGCCTTTAAATAAAGAGCTGACAGAATCTGATTATGAATGGCATAAAAAGGAAATATTATCTACTAGAAAGTGAAATGGAACAAAAAACTATGAAAACCAAATAAAACCTCAAAAAATAATCTGAAGCAATTCAGAGATCAGTATATTAGAATATAATAAGTAACTGATGTTCATTGAGAATAGGATTCATCAGGAAAATAGAAAATTGTAAAATACTACCATATATGTATATGGCACTCTAAATACTTTATGAACTGTATAAATTGCGACATATATAAACATATAATATCCGAAAAAGCCAAAGTTTTTACATTTCTTTTAAAGAATAAACACATAAAATTCACTATAGGTTTGAAAAGTTAGATGGAAAATTACTAGTAATACTTGTTACTTATTGGCATTTATAGGTAATATGCATGAGCATAAACAGCTCTCAAGTAAACTTTCATTTATGATTCATTCCAAAATTACTTTTTAATTGTGGGAAATTTGAACTTGTCAGGTTTGCCCATAAGATGATGCTAAATTTGACCATGATCATTTGAGGTGGTGACTACCAAATCTCTCCATTTTAAGTATTTTTTCCTTTTTTAATTAATAAGTAATTCATGAGAATATGTGAATATCTCATTCCCCTCAAAACCTTCTACCCAGTGTGTTTTTAAATTATATTTTAATTATAAAGTAAGAGTGCGCCCATAGTAAAGCTTTGGATTTAAAGAACCATGAAAATTCCTTTTCTATCCCACTCGGGACTCCAAGTCATTCTCCTGAAACACATTTTATGTATTCTCTGTTAATGGCTTCTTGTGCATCCTTCTGGAAGTTTTTGAAGAATACACAAATGTATACGCACTTCTATTGCTGGAAATGCTGGATCCAAATATGTACACATTGTTTTCTTTTGATATACTATCAAATTCTCTTTTAAAACTGCATTGATTTCTATTGCCATCAACAGTAATGCTGCTTCTTCATCCCTTATTCCTCATTAACACTGGACATTAGTGAATTCTTTGCTCTTCCCAATTTGAGAGGTGAAAGTAAAACAGTGGCATATTAGTGTCTTAATTTTTATTTTTATAAACAAAAAGGTCAAGCATCTTTCCATGAATTTATTGAAATCATTTCTCTATAAATTGATTATTTATAGTCTCTATACTACTTTCTATGAGGTATTCCTAAGAATAAAGCTTAGTATTTTAAGCAATACATTTGAGAAATGTTTAATCAGCATCATTACAATATTAGAATATTATAAAACAATATTATAATAATAATAGAATATTATTTTAGTTGGCAATCTATACTTAAGACACCCCTTCTCAAGAAAAGCTAAAGTCATGGCAGAAATATTTAATTTTATTCCCTTTAATATACCTTTACCCAATTGACCTTTAGATTGAAAATACTTGAATAAATATGCTAGAGAATTTCCTATATTAAAATCTCCTTCATTCTTGTTTTTAGATAATCAAATATTTATAGTTAAGTACTAGGAAGCAATTGAAAATTAAGAACCTGTCATGTTGCCAGGTGTGGTGGCGCACGCCTATAATTCCAGTGGCTCAGAGGGTGAGACAGGAGGATCCCAAGTTCAAAGCCAGCCTCAGCAACTTAGCAAGGCCTCAAAAAACTTAGTGAGACCCTGTCTCAAAATAAAAAATAAAAAAGGGCTGAGGATTTGGCTGGAGTGGTTGAGCACCTCTAGATTCAATCTCCAGTACCAAAGGGAAAAAGAAAAAAGAAAAAGAAAGAAATTGGCATGTAGATCATTAGCTGGCAGTTTGGAACCATTTATTTCATCTAGTGTTTCTCATTTAGTGCTAAATCAAGGAGACATATCTAAGAATGGGAAAACCAAAAATCTAAATTAAATCTGTCTAGAGAGAGCACAATATATCTATCTTTCACTGTTATATGAGCCACTCTCTTTCTACTTTAAAAATCAATTTCATATTGTCCCGGAGTAACCAATCACAGGCTAGAGTGGGATAAGAACTTGCCTGATCAATGTAAAAAGCCGTGCCTGCGCGGATCTCTCTTCGCTGTTTGAGATCAGTTTCAGTGGTGTCCCTTGACAAGGCAATGTATTCAACCTCCCGTTTGGTCAGTTCCTGTAGAACAGAGAGTTAAATTATTCCATGACTAAAACTGAACTACCAGGAAATGATTTGGAGCAACTTATTTGACAATAACAATACCCTAGAGAAGAACATTTAAATGAATTCTAGATGAAAATCTTTGGAGTCTCAGCTTTGAAAAAAATATAATAAATTGATTATTAATCAAAATGTATATATCTCTAAGTGCTCTTTTTCTACTGTACTCAGTCCTACTACTAGAGCAATAATTGATCAAAATTACATCTTGCAAACCTTGATTTCTTCTGTAGAATTCTTTTCAAATATCACAAATAATAATTTGGCAATATTCCTACTTGGTTTTCCCACAAATGATAACAATTTCTATAAGTAATGCTCATCTAATTTTAAATGTGATTTAAATTATTTCATTCTATTAACCAATATTTACCAAATATATACAATAAGTTAGATAATTTACCAAGTGTGAAAGTAAGGTAAATGCCAAGTCAGGTCAACAGAGAAGAGACATACAGGCACAGGTGAACGAGATGAAAAGAGGAGGAGGAGGAGGAGGAGGAGAGGGAGACAAGGAGGAATGAGAGGAGAAAAAAAATTATTTCACCAAAATATCAAGACCATCTAAAAACAGCATCTTAAAAACAGCATACTACAGTGATGCAGCCACTTCCATGTTTATAGCACCTCAATTCACAATAGCTAAACTATGGAACCAACCTAGATGTCCTTCAATAGATGAATGGATAAAGAAATTGTGGTATATATGCACAATGGAATATTACTCAGCAATAAAAGAGAATAAAATTATGGCATTTGCAGGTAAATGGATGGAGTTGGAGATAATCATGCTAAGTGAAGTAAGCCAATCCAAAAACACAAATGCTGAATGTTCTCTCTGATAAGTGGATGCTGATCCATAATGGAGGAGAGGACATGGGAATAATGGAGGAACTTTGGTCAAAGGGGAGGGGGGAAGAGGGGGTATGGGGACAGTAAAGATGGTGGAATGAGATGGACATCATAGCCCTAGCTTCATGTATGACTGCATATATGATGTGATTCTACATCATGTACAACCAGAGAAATGAAAAGCTGTGCTCCATCTGTGTACAATGAATCAAAATGCATTCTGCTATCATGTATACCTAAGTAGAATAAATTTTAAAAATGAGGGGAGATCATCTAGAATACATTTCTTTCAAAATAATTTATCCATTAAAAGTCATTTTGTCTGATATGCAACAGACACCAAGATTTAAAAAAAAAAAAGATTTTAGCATTATCTTTGTTATCAATGTTGAATTAAGAACAATGACATTCTCCAATCAAATAAGCCATTTAATAAGTCTTTACTAAACAGAGAAGACAAATTAATTTACCAGAGAACAGAGGAAAAAGTGGAATGAGCATGCCATTGATGGCAAAAAGGGTTACTACCACAGAATAGAACTTTTTCTCTCTACCCTATGTTTATTTTATATTAATAAAAAAAATCTTCATTATTTTCATTCCATTGTTTTAAAGTGTGCTTGTTCCCATGTTGCTATAACTTTAAGTATGTATGAAAAAGAGGAAGCATTTTTAAATAGAGAATACATATAGCACAGTGATAAAGATGTTGTCATACCAAACAATGTTTTCCTAAATACAAATGAATTGTCTGTGAGAGCCAATTTTGAAGAAAAGTAGCAGTTTCTCTTTTTAGCATATAAACTCCTTCCTGCTTTTGGAACACATCACTACTACCTTCATATCTGCTTCTTTCATTGGCTGAATATGATCTCCCTCACTGAAAACCCTGTCATTCACAATGGTTAACAAGGCTATGTAGCCTCTGATTGTTAGATTGTACCACAGTTAAACCTTGAACTGCCACACTGAGAGCAATGTTATCATTATCCTCAGTCTTAACAGCTTCCTTGGACAGGCATGACAAGCACCAAAGTCTCTTCAGGTGCTGCTTCATGACAATAGACCAAGCAAGCCACAACAGCACCAGGAAGAGTGGCAGGGGTCTGCTGAATTTTTTGTTTGGGGGGTTTTGTTTTGTTTTATTTTGTTTGTTTGTTTTTAAATCTACAAACCTTGTATGAGTTAAATATCACATAAAGAGAACTATCAACTTATTTCTCTTTGGTTCTTCAGGCTTGCCCCCAAATTTCTGCCTCTAAAGACATTACCTACTCTAGGCATGACTAAATAAAGGCTCTTATACCTACTGGCAGTAGTACTCACTGAAGAATTTGCAAGGTAGCTTAAACTAGCATTGAATTTTCAAACATGTATTTCCACATCATATGGCTGCCTCAGCTCTAAAGTTTGTAGTTGTTTTTAAACATATAGGCTTTCCACTTACAGACTTACGTTGCATTTTTGAACCAACAACCCCCCTATAATCTCCTAGTTCCTCTCATTCCACAATCCCAACAAGCTTCAAAGCCTTGCCAGAATCAAAATCTCAATGAGATAGTCTTTGAAAAAAGCAAGGGAGACAGTGTACATCTAAAAATTAAAGAGGTTCTAGACCTGAGATTCCTAGTAGCTGATCCCCTATTCTTAGACAAAACAATTATGCCATGTGTATTAATAAAGAGATGATAGAGGCTGTGGTCATAGCTCAGTAGTAAAGCACTTCCCTAACGTGTGAGGCACATAAAAATAAATAAAGAAAATAAAGTTATAAAAAATACAATGACATTATAAAAAAAAGGCATGATAATGTTATGCCTCACACACTGGATCTAGGGATAAATAAGATACAAAAGGTATGGGTTAGTGGGAGTTAGGTTCTGACTTATCTACTGTATGGGGATTGAACCCAGGGTCCTTTACCACTGAGCTACACCTCCAGTCTTTTTTATACCAAGAGACAAGGTCTCTTTATGTTGCCCACCTCAAACATGCGATTGTCCTAAATAGCTGTTTACAGGTATGCACCACTCTTGCCCAGCTTGTCCAATGTATTTTTATCATTCCTTCCTTACATGCTTTTTGAAGTACCAAAGTAAATACTACTGAAATAAACTTTAGTATATGTCTTAAATTTCAATAGCATAGAAACCAACAATACCAAATAACACAAGGAAGCTTTAAACAAGGGTTTTCCCTGCATCCTAAAAACTATCTTTAGAGCACAACTTCCTCTGATGGCATTCTTTCTTAATTCAGTATAGCAAAGTCTATTAACATTGATAAATCAGTAGAAAAGTCTCATAAAACTTTATTTGGGGGGCTGGGATTGTGGCTCAGTGGTAGAGCACTTGCCTTGCATGCATGAGGCACTGGGTTCGATCTTCAGCATCACATAAAAATAAATAAAATAAAGATATTGTGTCCATCTACAACTAAAAAAAATTTTAAAAAAACTTTATTTGGGTTGAGATTTAAATCAATAGATTTTCAATTCTATTAAGGTTTTCAAAGAACCTCTAACATTTAAAAGGATAATATGTCAGAAAGGGGAAACAATATGAGATTTAAAGTCAAGCTCCATTGTTTACTGGTTGGATAACGATAGAATGAGCTAGTTAAATTATGATAATCTGTTTTCTTGTCTATTTAAAGAAAAAAAAAGAAAACAAAGCATATAACACATAAGAAATGCTTTACATTTTATAGTTTAGGCTTCCTCCAAAGACTATGATTTCATCAAGTCAAGGAAACTGGCTTTTTAAACTGTGAACATGAGATAAGGAAAGTTCACTGAGTGGTATAAAACTAAGGGTTTTTGTTTGTTTGTTTGTTTTTAATTTCAGAGTTGTTGGTTCTATCCAACAACTACTTGTGTCTGGGTTTATATTTGTTTTCTACTTAAAGTAGAGGACTTTCTAGTTATAGCAAAATCTACTAAAGCCATACACAGTAAATATGCATTCTCTTCCCAAATAACGTTTGCCAAACGCTTTATGAATGTATTACCCTTTGATATTAGTATTTAGGAAGTCATTAATTCTGATATTTTTATAAACATTAACCTTTAATTACTTTATTACATAGCTTATCAAAATTAAGTCCCTTAGGAATTGACAAGAATTGATTGCTCACCAAGTATTGCATGGCAATAGAGCGTCGAAGAGGTCCAGGTGGTCCTATTAGAAAGACATCTTGCCCCAAAAGATCCTTCTGCATTATCCATCTTAGATGCTGAACTACAGATTGAGTTGGAGAGTCTGAAACTTTAAGTAGGAAAAAAGAGAAAATGAAATGAAAATTGGACTAATATTTTAACTATAAATCTCTAAACAATTCAGACTGTACATTTTAAAATATACATGTTTGTGTGTGTGTGTGTATGACAGAGACAGACTATATAGAGATAGCTGGTGAATTTTCACTCTTTCACAATAAAACTATTATTATCAATGCTAAAACAGAACAAAGTTTTTGATATCACAAAAAGTCACCTACTCTACATGTGAAAACGTATAAGAACATTTAAGTAATCAAGCATAAGTTTCTCTAAAGAAATAAAAGTGAGGGCTGGGATTGTGGCTCAGTGGTAGAGCGCCTGCCTCGCATGCGTGAGGCACTGGGTTCGATCCTCAGCATCACATTAAAAAAATAAATAAAATAAAGATAATGTGTCCATCTACAACTAAAAAATTTTAAAAAAAGAAAGAAAGAAAAGTGATTTTCACAGATAACTTGAGGAACTGGTACCATCATTTTACCATAATTCCATAGCCTAACACTTTTGTTCCAAAAGAGAGATACAAACAATCATCTCAATTAATGATTATCACAGACTTCAAAATTTGGAGCCAAGTACAGTATAACTTAAGTTGGCAATGGTTTTAAGATCTCCCAAACTCCACAGCTAGAGAGTTCAATGTATTTTCAAACCTACTTTGGAATTTATAATTTAAATCTCTTCTTCTATACCAACTCTTTTGGGAACAGAACACTACTCCATACAATGCCCTTCCAAGTCTGCTACTAAATAAGCTCCAATGTGCTTATCTTCTACCTTAACATTTTCTAAAATGTTTAAATTAATACAGGTAAATTGTGTTTGCTTATGTGTAAACTACCCAATGACCCAACAAGTCCAATTCTAGGTATACATGCAACTCTCTTTCTCTTGTACACTAAAAGACATGTAGAATACACTGAGCAACACTATTCAAAATAAAATAAAAGCAGAGAAAGTAAAATGAATAAAATGAATGTAATGGAAAATTTACAAAACAACAAAAACAGAATTAAATATCACCTAGTTTGAAAAATCTGAAATCTAAAATGCTTCAAAATCTAAAACTTTTGAGTGCCTAGATAACACGAGTGAAAAATTTCACATATGATCTCACATGACAGGTTGCAGTCAAATGGAGATGCACTATATGGCTTGAAATTATCTTCAGGCTATGTGTATAAGGTATCTATGCAATATAAATGAATTTCATGTTTAGACATGGATCCCATCTCCAAGATGTACATAAATGTTCCAAAATTTTTTTTAAAAATGCGAAATCCAAAATACTTTTGGTTCAGATTTCAGATAAGGGATAATTCCAACAAATGCTGAAACCTTAAAAATATCATATTGAATGAAAAAATGCCACAAAATATATCATTTGTACTATTTTGATAAAGTTCAATAAACTAGAAAATGAATTCTTTTGAAATAACAAGTAACAAAACAATGCTCAAAAAAGCAAGGTAATGAATGATAAATTCAGGAAAATGGATGTCTGGGGGTGCAAGGTGGGCATGTAATCACAGAGATTCTCACAGAATGCTACAATGGTACTAGTAGTATTCTATTTCTTAAATTGGACATGGGTTACAGTGTTTGCTTCATTATGCTGCACTTTATATATACACACAGAAAGAAAAACACATAAAGTCTTTTGCATATATTGAATATCCCATGCTTTTATAACTTTGTTTAATTATCCAATGAAGTCATGAAAGAATTAAAATATCCAACTAAGAAAGCTTGCCTGGGACCGAAAATGGTTTTGTTTTGATTTTACCTCTGACAGCACAACATTACTAGCCTCTCACTCCTGAAGAAAAATAATATCTAATCATTGGAAAAGGTAATTTTCTGGTTTTCTTTATCCTGGTATGAAAATCAAGGAAAAGGTTTGGGGAAGATTCGTTGGTTTATTATATCACTGGAATAAAACTAAAGCATCTTGTAATTTTCCCCAAAACAAACTCCTCTCCATCTGAAAATCAACCCAAGTGGAAGTGCTTGGCTTCTCTTCTGTCTTGCCAATCATCTAAGACATGGATGGTGGCATTCACTTCCAGGGGAAGGTATCAGAAGAGGGTTTGAGAAAAAAGTTGAGATATTACAATGTCATGTGGTCCTCTAAAAGGACATAGTACATAAATGGGTATACAACATCTCTGTGGTATTAAAATTTCATGGGATTGAGGAAGAAAATTGGAATGGAGAAGAATGTCCTTAGAAGAGCCATAATGAAAAATTGATTGAAAAACACTGCTCTAATATTTATACTTCTGAAGGCTCTTTCAAGTCAT
>CM053404.1:102844599-102870706 GCA_028644305.1 Xerus rutilus
AAGATGAGTACAATAACGTCCTTGAAGATATTAACAGAAAACAATACATATATAAAACCTTAGTTTATATAAAGTCACTATCTATGAAATGAGCTTATGAGCTTTCATGTGATATAGCTGTAACAAAAACTAAATGAAAACCATAATCTTGGCCAGCATAGTACTCAGCACAGAGAAGGTACCTGGTTTTTATTAAAATTGAAAAAACTGATAAATATAGACTAAATAAATTATAGTATATCCACATACAATAACTAAGTGTCACAACATACACTTTTTGGGTAAGAGTTGCATATTTGCTAGTGTTTGCATAAATACAAAACAAATACCCTTGAAACTAATACTGTAAAAACTAATATGAAATGAAATGGGTGGAAGTATGATTTTTCAATATGTATTTTTATATTGTTTTAATTTTTGAGCCAAACAATTCTACCAAAAAAAAAAGTTATTTTAAGTTGAGTTTTAGAAATGTTTGCTAAAGGAAAAATTTCCACAATATATTGCTTTGTGAAAAGTGCCACAAAATAGTACTTATAGCATATTTTTACATAGATGGCATATATTAGCATTTTTTAAACATTAAGTACATAACAAGGATTCAAGTCATACAAAGTATATTCTCTGCCCCAAACTAAATTGTAAATTAATAATGGAAAGACCTTTGGAAAGTCTCCAAACATTTAGAAACTAAATAGCACACTTCTAAATAAGAAAGGAGATCACTGCCAAGTGATATCAGGAAAATGGCTAAACAAAAGTTCTCAGTGATCTCCCCCTGCAACAACAACAACAACAAAATCACAAAACAGAAAATAAACAACTACCTTTCAACCAAAATAACTAAAGGAAAGCAGCTGAGAGACTCCCAAGAGTCCACACACTGCTACCCCCAGAGAAGAAACCAACAGTGCTTTGCCCATTCCCAATTCCATACCCACTCACAAACCTATCCCACACCCCTGGCTCAAGCTGCTATTTAATTACCCTATCATGGAACCAGAGCCATTGCTAGAGTACACCTTACTCCAGGGCCAAGTAGCCATTGCATCCCTCTATACTATAAGCTCTGACACCACTACACCAATTCTACCAGTAATCCACCATTCCTGAGCTTAGAAACTGCTACATTCTACCCTCCGGGGACAAATTATTATGTGCCATGTCACCCCCCACCCTTCAGGACCTGAGCTGAAATGGCACAATTCTCTTTGACAGAGAAGCAGGGCCTTGAACTACCAGAACAACTTCAAACCCTGGTCCCCAAGCCAACAAGGAGCCCTCTCCTTTGGGAGGGGTGAATCTCAATCGTCTGACACACTCCCTAGGACCACAGCTGACACAGCACCCTGCCCTGGAGAATCAGAGCCTTCTTTGGCCTGTGTATTTATGCTTTCTGGGCCTGAGCTGAAGCAGTATCTTGCACTGTAAGGAATCAAAGCCTTGGATAAGCTGTGCCACTCTGTTCTCTAAGCTGAATAGCCACAGGCTCCATCTCCCAGGAACTGGAATAAGTACACAGAATATGATCTGTTGAGACACCCAAAGGGGGGCATCTTCATTGCACTAGTCCTTATTTACCAAGGCCCCAGCCACAGCTATGCCTTGCCTCTCCTAGTTCTTGCTATTGCTGTTACTGCTGCAGCACCTGGCCACACAGAGCATGGCTGTTGTCATTCTCACCATTTTGAGGTCTAGAGTCACCACTGCATGATACCTCATCTGCCAGGGCCCAAGCTGTCACTATGTCCTGTTGGTTCTAGGTTCCAAATTGTAGACATGCCCTGTTTTCCAGGGCCCAAGCCTCCAAAGCACTTCTTTCCCAAAGCCATGCCAATGCTGCACCCTTCCCTCCAAGATCTAAGTCACAACCATATATACCTGCCCCATGGTCCCAGGGTGCTACCTCAGGAGAAACAGACCCCAACTTTGTGGGGGAAATGTATCTACCCATGCCTTTGAAAATGAACCAAGCTGAGTGTGGTGGCACATGCCTATAATCCCAGCAGCGTGGGAGGCTGAAGCAGAAGGATCGCCAAGTTAAAAGTCAGCCTCAGCAATTTAGTAGGCCATAAGCAATTTAGCAAGATAAAAAAAAAAGTTAAAAAGGCCAGGGATGTGGCTCAGTGTTTAAGTGCTACTGGGTTCAATCCTGAGTACCAAAAAAAAGAAAAAGAAAGTGAACCAATTTTTCAGGTTTCAGTGTTACAGAGCTACAATAGTTTCACAAGTCCCTAAGCCCAGAACTGTGGCTCCAAAGCCATACTAAGCACTTATACTCTGGACCCCAGTGCCACTACCATTGTCTATGGACAATGTCAGACTGGACAACCATGAGAGATTCATCAGCTAAAACTGCCCACTGTGGGGAAGACAATCACAGGAGGATTTCTAAAGAGATCCTTAGGGGCCTGGGGTTGTGGCTCAGTGGTAGAGCACTTGCCTAGCATGTGTGAGGCACTGGGTTCGATCCTCAGCACCACATATAAATAATAAATGAATAAAATAAAGATCCATCAACAACTTTAAAAATATTTTTAAAAAAATAAAATAAAGAGATCCTTAGCACTGAGGACCCTAATAACCTGCTGCCACCATACTACTACAAACTCTTGCACCCTAGACCACTGAGGTACCTGTACTCATCATTAATGCTAATCACCACCAAAGATGCTGCACAGAGTCTATATCACTGCACCTACCCAGAGCTACTGTAACCACACCTTCAGGCCCACCTATAGGTCAAAGTCTTCCTCTATGAAAGAAAGAAATCAATGCAGGGACACAGGAAACATGAAAAAGTAAGGAAAAATGATATCACCAATTCTTCAGTAACAGACCACAAAGAAAGATATTTATGAATTTCCTGAAAAGAAATTTAAAATAACAATATTAACAGAACTTAGTGAGATACAAGAAAATACAGACAGAATTCAACGAAACTGGGAAGGCAATTCATGATCTGAATGAGAAATTCAACAGAGATGGGTATCATGAAAAAGAGTGAAACAGAAATCCTTGGAGCTAATCTTTCAATCAAAAAATACAGAGAACTTCAAGAACAAACTAGATCAAGCAGAAGAAAGATCTGTAAATTTAAAAATAGGTCTTTGAAATAAGTCAGGCAGAGGAGTGAAAAAAGTGAATAAAACCCACAGGAGTTATGGGAAACCATTAAGCAGTCATATTATGGGAGTTCCAAAAGGAAAAAAGAGAAAGGGACAGAAAGCTTATTTAATAAAACAGCTACTGATGACTTCCCATGTCTTGAAAGATATGGACATCCAAATTGATAAAGCTCCAAGGTCTACAGATAGATTCAACCCACACAAGTGACACATTATAATTCAATTATCAAAGACAAGACAGAATTTGTGTGTGTGGCGGGGGGGCGGTGCAGGTGAAGACAGAATTTTTAAAAAGAAAAAATTACTAAGTCACAAAGGTAGACCAAAGAGGAAAAAATAAAGAATCTACGAAACAACCAGAAAACACCACAATGCTGGTAGAAAGCTCTTACCTATTAATAATAATCTTGAAATTAAATGGATGAAATTCTTCAATCAAAAGATATAGAATGGCTAGGCACAGTGGCACACCTGTACTCCCACAAACTTGGGAGGCTGAGGCAGGAGGATCAAAAGTTCAACACCAGCCTTGGTAACTTAGCAAGACTCTCTCAAAAAATAAATAGGGCTGGTAAGGTAGCTCAGTGGTAGAACCTCTGGGTTCAATACCCAGCATCATCTCACACCCACACATAAAGACCCAAAGTGGACGAATGGATTTAAAAAACAGGATCTCACTATGCTACCTACAAGAAACCCATTTCAACTTAAAGAACACACATAGGCCAGGCGCAGTGGTGCATGCCTGTAATCCCAGTGGTTTGGGAGGCTGATGCAGGCGGATGAGTTCAAAGTCAGCCTTAGCAACAGTGAGGCACTAAGCAACTCAGTGAGACCCTGCCTCTAAATAAAATACAAAATAGGGCTGGGGATGTGACTCAGTGGTTGAGTGCCCCTGAGTTCAATCCCCAGTACCCTCCTCAAAAAAAAAGAACACACGAAGGGATGCAAAAAAACCCCAATTCTATGCAAATGATAACCAAAGGAGACCAGGGGTGACTACACTTATATCTAACAAACTAGACTTCAAATAAAAAGCCATTATAAGAGACAAAGAAGGTCTTTATTTAAGAATATACATTCATAACATTGTATCCACTTAACACTATAAGGCCTACATATATAAAAAAAGATAAGTGAAGGCAGAAATAGGTAACAATAAAATAATACCAGGGGACTTCAATACAATATATCCAATAATGAGTAGAATAGACAAAAAATTAAGAAGGTGAAGAGAGAGCCTACAGAATGGGAGAAAATCTTTGCCATCTGCACTTCAGATAGACCATTAATCTCTATGATGTATAAAGAACTCAACTTAACACTAAATAATAATAATAATAATAACCCAATAAATAAATGGGCAAAGGAACTGAACAGGCATTTCACAGAAGAAATATGATCAGTAAAAAAATATATGAAAAAATGTTTAACATCTATAGCAATTAGAGAAATGAAAATTAAAACTATATTGAGATTTCATCTCACTCCAGTCAAAATGGCAATTATCAAGAACACAAGTAAAATAAATGTTAGTGAGGACAGGAAAAAAAGATATACTCATATGTTGCTGGTGGGACTGCAAATTGGTGCAACCACTCTGGAAAGCAGAATGGTGATTCCTCAGAAGAATGAAAACCATCTTTTGACCCAGTTATCCCACTCCTCAGCATATACCCAAAGGATTTAAAATCAGCATACTATAGTGACATGGCCACATTAATGTTTATAGCAGCTCAATTCACAAAAGCTAAGCTATGGAAAAAACCTAGGTACCCTTCAACAAATGAATGAATAAGGAAAACGTGGTGTATATACACAATGGAATATTACTCAGCCATAAAGAGAAATGAAATTATGGCATTTGCTGGTAAAAGGATGGAACTGGAAACAATCATGCTAAGTAAAATAAGCCAATCCCCCAAAACCAAAGGTTGAATGCTCACTCTGATATGAAGATGCTAACATACAATAAAAGGGGGATGAGGAGGGAAGAACAAAAGTTCATTGGATTAGCCAAAGGGGAAGGAAGGGAAAGGAAAGACAGTATAATGAATTGGACATAATTTCCTATGTTCATATATGAATACATGGCCAGTGCAACTCCACATCATGTACAACCACAAGAATGGGAATTAATATTCCATGTATGTATAATATATCAAAATACATTCTACTGTCATGTACAACTAAAAAGAATGAATAAAAAATTGTTTTAAAAAGTATAGCACATTTTGTACTGTACATAATAATTGATGATAGTAAATGAATATATTACTGGTTTATATATTTATGATACTATACTTTTAATCATTAGAGTATACACATAACTTATTAAAATTTTTACTATAAAAAAAGACATTACCTCAAAATAAAAAATGAAAAGGGCTAGGGATGTAGCTCAGAGGTCAAGTGCCTCTAAGTGCAATCCCCAGTACTCTCCCCACCCAAAAAAAAGAAAGGAAGCCATAAAGAAGAATGAAATTATGGTCTTTGCAGAAATGGCTGGAACTGGAGACTATCATGCTAAGTGAAATAAGCCAGTCCCAAAAATTCAAAGGCCTGATGTTTTCTCTGATATGCAGAAGTCAATCAAAATAAACAGGGAGAAAGAAAGAGAAAGGGATAAAAAAGGGGGAGTGGGAATCTCATCAAAATAGAGGAAAGAACAGAAGAGCAAATGAAGGGGATTGAGAGGAAAAAAGGAGAGATGGGAAAGCAAAGAACAGTCAAATGAATCTGACTTAACTTTTGCATGTACATACATGAATATACAGCATAGTAAATCCAAACATCGAGTATATACACAAGACACTAAGAAAAAAACTAGCAATAAATTCCAGAAAGATCATTAAGTAGAGAGAGGGGAACAGGAAGAGGGAGAGGAAGTTCCTCTCCATATGGAAGTTCCAACTTTAAAGTTCCTCAATGTTATAAATGCCATTTATGAAAACCCACATCTAACATTACAATCAATGGGGAAAAACACATTTTCTACTAAGATACAGCACAATGCAAGGATGTCTACCCTCATTTCTTTTAAACATAGAAGTACTCTCAAGAGCAATCAGACAAGAAAAAGAAAAAGGGCATTCAAATCAGAAAGGAAGAAGTAAAATAATCTCTATTTTAGATGACATAGTCCATAATGTAGCAAACCACAAAGATTTTACACACACACACACACACACACACACACAAAACCATTAATATTAATAAATGAATTCAATAAGTTTGTAGGATAGAAAATCAACATTAAAATGTCGGTAGCATTTATAGCCAGGCGCAGTGGTACACGTCTGTAATCCCAGCACTTTGGAAGGCTGAGAGGAGAATCACAAGTTCAAAACCAGCCTCAGCAAGTTGCTAAGCAACTCAGTGAGATCCTGTCTCTAAATATAATACAAAAATAGGGCTGGGGATGTGGTTCAGTGGTTGAGTACCCCTGAGTTCAAACCCTGGTACCAAAAAAAAAGTTGGTAGCATTTATACATAAATAATGATCTAGCTTAAAAAATATCAAGAAAATGATCCTATTTGATAGGACCAAATAAAAAGACTTAGGAATAAATTTAATGAGGAGGTAAACGATTTATATACTGAAAACTATAAAATATAAAAGAAACAAATATGTAGAAATATACCTCATGTTCATGGATCAGAAGAATTGGTGAATTATTAAAATGTCCACTTTACCCATACTGATATACAGATTCAATATCATCACTATTAAAATCTCAATGACATTCTTCACAGACAAAACTATCCCAAAATCCACTTGAAACCACAAATTACCCTGAAGAGCCAAAACAATTCTGAGGAAGAAAAAGATGGAAGCATCACACTTCCCAACTTGAAATTGTATTACAGAGCTACAATAATCAAAACAGTATGGCACTGCTACAAAACCAAACACATAGCCCAGTAGAACAGAATGGAAAACACAGAAAAAAATCCAAACATATATGGTCAACTACTTTTGACAAGGACATCTAGAAGACACACTTGGAGAAAAGATAATCTTTCCAGTAAAAGGTGCAGGGAAAACTGGATTTACCTATGCAAAAAAAGAGACCCTTATCTTACATGATATACAAATATCAATTCAAGTTAATAAAAGACCTAAATATTAGATCTGAAGCAACAAAACTCCTAGAGGAAAACATGGATGAAAAACTCCTGGACATTGATGTTGACAATGACTTTTTTTATTATTATCACACCAAAACTTGGGCTACAAAAACAAAAATAAATAAATCAGACAACAGCAAACTAAAAGTCTTCTGTTAGCAAAAGAAACAACCAACAAAATGAAAAATGGGGAAAATTTTGCAAGTCACATATATAAATGGTTAATATCTAAAACACATTAAGAACTCAGATGACTCAATAGAAAAAAATTATAATTGAAAAACAAGCAAAAGATCCGAATAGACATTTCTCCAAAGAAGAAATAAAAATGATCACCCAGTATGTAAAAAAATGTTCAACATCATTAATCAGGGAAGTGCTAATCAAAACCACTGAAATAACAACTCACAACCATTAGAACAGACATTATGAAAAAGTAATAAATGTTGCTGAGGTTGTGGAGAAAGAGAATACAAACTAGTACAACCATAATGAGAAAAAGTATGGTAGTTTCTAAAGAAATCAAAACAGAACTACCACACGGCCCAGCAATCCCTCTTCTGGTCATATACTCAAAGAAAATTAAACTGACTTCTCATAAATAAATCTGTACTCCTGTATTCAATGCAGCATTATTCACATTAGCAAAGGTATAGAAACAACTAACTGTCTATGAATGGATAAAGAAAACTGTAGGGGCTGGGGTTGTGGCTCAGTGATAGAGCACTTGCCTTGCATGTGTGAGGCACTGGGTTCGATTCTCAGCACCACATATAAATAAATAAAATAAAGATCCACTGACAACCTAAAAAAGTATTTAAAAAAAAAAAAGAAAACTGTAGTGTACAGCTATGCTTTCAATGGAATATTACTGAGACTTAAAAAAGAAAATCTTACAATTTGTCACCATATGGATAGCCCTGGGGGACATATGCTAAGAAAAACATTGCATGATCTTCCTTATATCCTTATAGCCTTCCTTATATGGAAACCAATGAGGTGTGAGGATCAAATACACAGAGAGAATAAAACAAGTTACCAGGGATGGGGCTGGGAGATACTAAATGTGGAGATTTATGTCAGAGGACACAAAGTAGTATAGTAGTAGGATGAACTAGTCTGGAAATCTAATTTACAACATGAGATAATATAGTTCTAAATATAATAGAACGATAATGGATTCATGATTCTTCTAAATGAAATTTTTAGCTGTTCTTGCCAAAGCAAAATAAAAATGTGTAACTATGTAAGATGATAGATATGTTAATTTTCTTCACTGTGGTAACCATTTTATTATCTATATATTTTTTCCACAACTTAAATTGTATACCTTAAATATATATACAAAAAATATTTTTTAAAAAAAACACATGGGGGCTGGGGCTGTAGCTCAGTGGCAGAGCACTTGCCTTGCAAGAATGAGGCACTGGGTTCAATCCTCAGCACCACATAAAAATACATAAATAAAGCTATTGTGTCCATCTACAACTAAAAACATATTTTAAAAAAAAACACATGGGTCGTGCCAAGCATGGTGGCATATGCCTGTAATCCCAGTGGTTCAGGAAGCTAAGACAGGAGGATCCTGAGTTCAAAGCCAGCCTCAGCAACTTAGCAAGGCCCTAAGCAACTTAAAGAGATCTTGTCTCAAAATGAAAAATTACGAAAAAAGGGCTGGGGCTGGGGCTCAGTGGTTAAGTGCCTCTGGGTTCAATCCCTGGTATAAAAAAAAAAAATAGAACAACAAAAACAAACAAACAAACAAACACATGGGTCAAAGGAGAAATAAGGGAATTACAAAGTCTTTAAAGCCAAATGAAAAGTAAATCATAATGTATCAAAATTTTTGGCAGGCCACTCACTGTCTTAAGAGAAATTATATAGCACTACCTTCCTGTATTGAGAAAAAGGAAGTATTTAAAATTAAGGGTCTCAGTTTTCCCTCAAGAGAGTAGTAAAAGAAGATCAAATGCCCAAAGAATGGAAATTATATTGATCAGAGCTTAAAAATCAATGAAATAGGAAACAGAAAAATAAAGAAAAAGCAACAGGGGCTGGGGCTGTAGCGCAGTGGAAGAGCACTTGCCTAGCATGCGTGAGGCACTGGGTTCGATCCTCAGCACCACGTATAAGTAATAAATGAATAAAATAAAGATCAATCAATATCTTAAAAAATATTTTAAAAAAAAGCAACAAAACTGAATTTTTTAATAACAATAAAACTGACAAATCTCTAGGCATACTGATTCAGAAAGAGGAGGGGAAAAAAAAAGAAGACACATTAGCAACATCAGAAATGAGAAAGAGACATAAAGAATACATACATCAAAAAGTAAAAAAATTTTAAAAAGTAAAAGAATGAAATATTGTGAAAAATTTTATGCTAATACTTAATTTAGATGAAATAAACTAATTCCTGAAAAGAAAAATTTCTTAAAAGAGCCAGCTCTTCTTTAGCTGACACAAGAAGAGATAAATAGACACATCTATGGAAGAATTTGAACTTACCATTAAGTTTTCCCACAAAGAAAACTTCTATCCAAGATAATTTCACTGCTTCTACCAAAAATTTAGAGGGAAATATCAATTTTATACAAACTTATTCAGAAAATTAAAGAAGCAAAAACACCTTCCAATTCATTCTATGAAGCCAGCACTACCCTGATAGTAACATCTGACAAAGACGTAACAAGAAAGCTGCAGATCAATATCTTTCATAAATATAGATGCACAAATTCTAAATATAATTTTTGCAAATAGTCCAAAAGTATATAAAAAGAATAATACATCAGCACTAATTTGGATATATCCTGGGAACAATGTTAGTTTAACATTGGAAAATCAGTGTAATTCACCATATTAACAAACTAAAAAAGAAAAATAAAATCATATCAAATAATACAGAAAAAGCACTCAACAAAAGCTAACATTTCTTCCTAATTAAAAAAAATCAGGGCTGGGATTGTAGCTGAGCGGTAGAGCGCTTGCCTTGCATGCGTGAGGCCCTGGGTTCAATCCTCAACACCACATACAAAACAATAAAATAAAGACATTGTGTCCATCAATATTAAAAAAAAAAAAAATCCAAGCCAACTATGAGTAGAAGGAAACTCCCTTGACTTAATAAAGAACATCTGAAAAAAATCTATACGTATTCTACATAAGGGAGAAAAGTTGAATGCTTTCCCCATAATATCAGGACAATGTTTTCTCTCATAATTTGTATTAAACATTATATTCAAGGTTCTAACAAATGCAGTAAGGCAAACAAATAAAGGAAATAAGAAAAGAATTTTTAAAAGAAAAAAAATATAAAGCATCCAGATTGGGGAAAAAAGCAGAGCTGTCTTTGTTTATAGATGACATGATTGTTTATGTAGAAAATGTGATGCAATCTACAAAAACAAATGCTAAAACTAAAAAGTGACTTTAGCATGGTACCAAGAAACAAGATCAATATACAAAAATTAATTGTACTTCTATATTACAGTTGAATACAATACTATTCAAAATAACATCAAAATACATAAAATATTCCAAGAAAAAGGCTGACAAAATATATATAAGACCTATAAAGTGAAAACAGTAAAACATCACTGAAAAAAATTACAGAAGATCCAAGAAAGATATGATGTGTTCATAGGTTGGAAAGTATCAATTATCCCCCAAATCATCTACAGATTCAATACAATCCCAATTCAAAATCTCAGCAGGCTTTTTTAATATAGAAATTGAGAAACGGATTACAAAATCACATATAGATGCAAAGGACCTAAAATAGACAAAACAACTTTATAAAAAAATAAAGATGAGTAACTAACATTACCTGATTTCAATATTATTATAAAGCTACAGTAGTCTAGACAGTAAGGCACTGGTGTTAAGAAAGACAAATAGATCAATGGAACAGAACAGAGTCTAGTAATGGACACAGAATATACATTGACAAAACTACAAAGGCAATTCAGTAAAGAGAGGATAGATTTTTTTCAGCAAATGGTGCTGAAACAATTGGATATTCATATGCAAAATAAAAATAAAAATAAACTTTGACCCATACCTTATACTATTTACAAATATTCACTGAAAAAGAATGATAGACAAATACAAACATCTAGTTAAAAATTCAGGGAAAAAAGTCTTCATGGCATTCAGTTAAAGATTTCTTAGATTTCTCAGGTGACTTCAAAAGCACAATGTTTCAAAGTAAAAACAAAGTTAAAAACCTGATATGCTGGACTTCATTAAAATTTACAACTTTCACTCTTCAAAGAACATAAGAGAACAAAAAGATAAGTCACAGACTGGAAGAAAATATTTGCAAAACTTACTTCTATAAAGTCCTTCTATGCAGGATATATAACGAAATGGCAGAGGACCAGGTAGAGAAAGAAATAGCAAAACTCAAAAAAGAACGCAAACAATCCTCCCCCTGCCAAAAAAAATAGGTGAAAGATTTGAACAAACTCTGCAACAAAGATACACACACAGCCAATAAGCACATGACTGAGTGCCTAATGGCATTAGTTACTAAGAAACACAAATTTAAGTCACTATGAAGAATCAGTACTTATCCATTAGAATAGTTAAAGTTCAAAAGACTGGCCAGGCATGGTGGGGCATGACCACCTGTAATCCCAGTGGTTCAGGAGCCTGAAGCAGGAGGATTAGAGTTCAAAGCCAGCCTTAGCACAAGTGAGGTGCTAAGCAACTTAGTGAGACCCTGTCTCTAAATAAAGTATAAAATAGGGCTGGGGATGTGGCTCAATGGTCTAATGTCCCTGAGTTTAATCCTCAGTACCCTCCCCACACACAAAAAAAAAATTCAAAAGACTGGCCATACAAGAGTTGATAAAAATATGAAGGAACTGGAACTCTGCCTTGCTGGTGGAAATGTAAAATGATACAATCACTTTGAGTAACAAAATAGCAGTTCCTTTAAAAATTAAACAAACACTTACCATGTGATATAGCCATTGTGCATATATATATATATATATTTTAACAAATTTTAATATATCCACAAATTTAAAATATCCACACAGTAAAATGTTATTCAGCAAAAAGAAAAAAAAAAGGAACAATCCTTTTGAATGTTGCAACATGGAAGAATTTCAAAGTAATTATGCTAAGTAATAGAAGCTAGATGAAAATAGTTTCTATAGTATGATTTCACTTGTATAAAATTCTAGAAATTCTTGATAAGTCTATAAAGCAAATCAGTGATTCCCAGATGATGGGAACTAAGAAACATCACAAAGGATCACAAGTAGCTTTTGAGGGTGATGAATTTATTTGATCAGTATTCTGACCTATGGTGATGTTTCCTGGTTACAGGACATGTCAAAATCTACCATATGGTACATTTTAAATATATAAATATATACAGTTTTTGTATATAAATCATTCCTAGTAATACTTTTTTAAATACTAAAATGACACATATTAAAATGTTAACAATAATTATAATTACTTTTGAATGATTTGGTTTTTAAACTTGTTGTTTTTCATGTTACTTTCTAAAGAAGTCATATGAATTCATACATCTACCAACAAAATATGAGAAAGCCATTTCCCTGAAACTCTGTAGGTACTTGAGGTACTTTAATTTCAGCCTGGTAATGTATAAAAATGCTACTTCATTGTATAATTCACATATCTCTAATTATAAAACAGAGCTAGAACATGTTTATATACTTACTGGCCACTGGATTTCCTCTTCTGTGTCACAGCTATTTAAATCTTTTGCTTATTCTCTACTGAATGACATGCTTTTTCTCATCAATTTTTAAGATATATCTGTATATTAAGCATATAACCCTCTATCACATGTGTTGTATATGCTTTAAAATGATTTTTATGCAATTACTATTCAAATTTATTTTCTCATTTAAACAATGTCATTAATTGGAGCCAAACTGCCAGGTAGATCCAAAGATCTACTTAACATATTTCATAGCTCAAAAATTGTATATATGGAGGCAGGGGGCATTGGGAAGATGTTGGTGGGAGGGTATAAAATTTAAATTAGACAGGAGGAAGAAGTTCAGATCTATTATACAACAGGCTGACTACAGTTAATAGTAATGTATTACTTTTAAAAATCTTTATTTTTATGTGGTGCTGAGGACTGAACCCAGTGCCTCATGTGTGCTAGGTGAGCACTCTACCACTGAGCCATAACCCCAGCCCAATAGCAATGTATTATATACTTACAAAAGAGAATCAATTCTACATGTTATCACAAAATTAATAAGCAGATAAGGTAAAAGATTTGTTAAGTAACTTGAATTAGTCATTCTATAATATATACATATACTGAAACATCTTGTTTTTAATACATACATATATTGAAACATCTTGTTTTATACCATAAAATTTTAATTTGTCAATTAAAAATACTTTTTAAAAAATTGTTCATCTGTAATGAAAGTTGTAGAAAGCAACAAGGGCAATTAAATGGAAAATAAAATAGATCATAAAAATATAGTATACCCTGCAAACAATTCCTAAAAGAAAGAAGATTAAAGAAAAATTAGGCACTGGATAAAGATTACTATAAAGATTCTAGGAGAGACTGCAGGACACATTCAAGGACTTTAAAAGTTGATGAATTCTTCCTTCCAAGAACTCTGTTCTTAAAAATACATCTAGATAAAATACAAAGGTACTTTTTTTCCCCAAAGGTACTTCTTAAAGTAAATTCTTTTATAATGAGATGCAATTAGTACAACTATTAAAAATAAGGCGGATCTTAAGTACTGGAAGCCCTACTTCTCTTATGTTTTCTGGGGGTTTTTTGGTTGGTTGGTTGGTTGACTGGCTGGTTTGTTTTTTAAGCTTTGACTATTTAGTAAGAGAATCTTGGGTAATCCAGAGACCTTTCTGTGTGACTTGTCACTAATTCATTCAAATTGACAAATAGGGCTGGGGCTGTAGCTCAGTGGTAGCTCAGTGGTAGAAGGGTGCTTGCCTAGCTTGCGTGAGGCACTGGGTTTGAGCCTCAGCACCACATATAAATAATAAATGAATAAAATAAAAATCCATCAACAACTAAAAAAATTTTTTTAAAAATTGACAAATAGCTGCAATGATTATTCTACCTATACTTACACAATAATTCCATTTTCTCATGCTATTCTATCATTTATGATGTTGATGAATTTATCAAGCCTCAAAATTATTTATAAATTAAAGAAAAAAATCTCTCATCCTGTGATCCATTTTAAGAGCACAATGTTGTAATTCTTGCAGAAAATCTTTGTGAGACCTCACAGCTCCGATAAAAGTTCAGAGTCCAGTAAACCTTAAATGACCTCATGTATAATTGGTCTGTTCATTGCAACAAGAAGATTACATAAGGAAGCAGAATATAACTTTCAGGTCAGGTTTAAAGTTGTCTATTGAAAACCATCTACCCCAGAACACTACCTCATAAGGCAAACCCTGGAAGAAATAACCTTCTTTGATACAATATAGTTTAACTTCAAGCATAAAAATATGAAAGAATCTCCCTTTTTTTAACTGCCAATTTCACCTAAGCCTTGAGATTCACTTTTCGCACAAAAAGGCAAAGGAGTTTCAATTACGCATGTCCTTCAACAGTTGCAAGTGATAGACTAAGATGATAAATGGAAGTTACAAAGGTTAAGGCAGGAGATGACAAGAGATAGATTATAAAAAAACTGAAGAGCAATACAACTCCTGTTTCTATGATGTGCCAGGCACTAGAACTAGAAAGATGTCCTGTTTTGCTCGACACTATGAAAACAGAAAGAGTTCAAAGGAGAAGCTGAAAAATGACTACAGAAGTTAAGCATTCATTATCTCAGGTGTTCAGTGAATTAAGCAATCTTACTTTGATATTCCTGCTTTCATGTGGTTTTTCATCGAATCTTAGACTTCCACTTAAAAACATCCTACCATTGTATTAAACGTACATTAAATATGGTTAGCAAAGTTTATAACTCAATGGTGTGATTTTTCTTTCTTCATTACTATGACACAATAGTGATTTTCAGTGCTCTGATAACTTTGATAAAGAGAGAAATAAAATAGCATGCCATGCTTCAAGTAATTCAGTAATTTTAAATAATCTTTTATACTTTTAAATTCCAAAAGAAAATTTTCTAACATACCATTCTATTTTCCATTCCAGGATTAATTCTACAGAAAATCAAGAGTAGCTCATAAGTAGCTAGAGACTGTGGCAGGCTGCAAAAGGAAAAACAAACTAAAGTCAGAAAATCTAGGCTTTCCTAATTAATTACTCTTCTGACCTTTTTTTTGTAGTCCTACTTCCCTGACTATGAAATAGAGTTTTAGAGAAGATAATAATTGCTAAAGTTCCTTTCTTCAACAAAAATCTATCATTCTATGTTTCAATTGAAAATATTAAATATCCAAAAGGCAAAAGGCTTTTTAGAATAAGCTCAACTGAGGCAAAAATATAGGAAAGAAAGTAACAAACTTCAACCAAACTCCATTTCCCAAATATTTTAGAATATTTTTTAAAACTTCACAAAAAAAGAAAGCATCAAAACTCCCTGACAACCAAAACTCATCATCTTTAGTCAATCTATGCAATAGTATCAGAAAAGCCAAATTTTCCCATTTTGTAAATATTCTCTGAAAAGGAGAAGTTCAACAAATACAACATTTTAACATAAAACAATAAATGGATGCACAAAAACCTGTATAATGTAATATGTTTTATCTGTCCAATCGATATGTAGCAACCACATAATGCTTTTGCGGATATTGAAGACTTTGGTTGACTTAACCACTTCTCCTACATCAAGTTACACTCCTAAATCTTTTTCTTACAAATAGACACAGTCTCTCATAAGATAAACTAGTACCATCAATGAAACAATTTGCTACTGAGTAAAGCATATGCTACAATCATCTTGATATAAGAAAGACAATAGAGGGGCTGGGTTTATGGCGCAGTGGTAGCGTGCTCGCCTAGCACGCGTAAGGCACTGGGTTCGATCCTCAGCACCACATAAAAATAAAATAAAGATATTCTTTCCACCTACAACTAAAAAAATAAATATTTTTTAAAAAAAAGAAAGACAATAGATAGAATATTGTGACTATGGAAGAAATAATGATCAATGGATAGCAAGCACAAGAAAACACAAATTAGGATCTATAGACTGTTTTCAATATAAACTCGAGAAAAATTTCAGAGTAAGCTACTAATAGCTAAACATAAAAGAAATGAAAATTTTGATTACATAAGGGATGCATGAAAATAGTTTTTAAAAGTGTATAAGCAAGAAAATGTACTGGTTGTTTTGTTGTTATTGCTATTTTGGTTTCTGTGGGGGTTTTGGTCACAATTTATGATAGTTTTGCTATAATTAGAAGTCTTTATACTCTGGGGCTTGATCTCAACCAGCCACCATATTGTCTTGTGGTCATTTGCAAAATATGAAAATACATTTATTTAAAGGTTATACTTAAGTTTTATAAAATACATTTTTGCTAAGATCCATGGAATTCTTAAAACTAGTACAGATATTCTATAGATTCTTTTACTTAATAAAATTTATGAAATGATTAAGCATTTGTGAGTATGACAAAATGCTTCAGCAGACCTCAAATGGGAGATTATAGTACCTTAGATATGAAAAGAAAGAATGGATAGTCTGTCCTGTTGAAAAAACACTGTCAGGCACTGACTATGCTTCCTATCTTTCTGTTTAAAAGGTAAGCATCTTGCTACATTATAAACACAGTAAATTTTTTAAAATTTTTTTTTAGTTGTTGATAGACACGATGTCTTTATTTTATTGCTCTGTATGTGGTGCCGAAGATCGAGCCCAGGGCCTCACGCATGCGAGGCAAGCGCTGTACCGCTGAGCTACAATCCCAGCCCAACACAGTAAATTTTATCTTTAAAGGAAATCGAAGGTTATTTGAAGGACCTACAGCCACTGTAATCCTGCAAACAACCTGGCTGAAGGCAAATTCAAAATCAAATCTAGATGAAATGTATACTAGATTAATTGTTTAAAGGAAAAGACTGAATGAAGACTAAAGCATTTTAGTCTATTTCTTAAGCAGAATGATAGTATTCCTTAATGATCCTAATATTCAACTATGTCACTCACAGGTATAAAATAATGGGAAATGAAAGAGATTAAGAATAAGAAGACCAGGGGAATGGTTTTGTGGTGACTCATTTATTGAACACTAAGTACCAGACACTATTCTATACATTTCTCTTAGGCTATTTGATTCTTATAATATACCTGTAAGGTTGCAACAATCATCTCCATATAATCAAGGAGAGTCAAACAGTTAAATTATCTAGAGAAACTCACACAACTAGAAAGTAGTATAAATTTTTAAATATAATTTCCACCCCCAATAATTATTTTCCTATAGACATCAAATTAAATAAATTATTCCTAGGGTCTATCAACAGCAATATTATTCATCATTCTGAAGTTTACTGTAAAAAGTTAGCTACATTCATAATAAGAAAAGACCCAGAAATCAGGAAAAATGTCCCTTTTGTTTTTCAATTATCACATACTCACAGCATGTAAGGTATTACAAATTTATTTTGTTAATTTTTCTCTAGACAAGTATAACAACTTGTTGAGAATTTATGTCACTACTCTAACCCCTAGAAAAGAAAACTATCTATTACAACAATATGCTCAGGCATAAGTTTTAAATAATGAACATTAAAAGTAAATGTTCTCAACTCCCACTTCTAATTAAGGTGAAGAGAATTTCACTTCCAACATAACAACTAGAACAAATTAGTTAATCTATAAAAATCACAATTTTTCAAAATTCTTCATAGAAGTAAGAATACAAAGAAACCTAAATGAACTAAAATCTAGAAAGTAATGAACACTTTTAAGGAGAGGGAAAAAATCCATCGCTAACTTTCATTCCTGGTGGAATCCCAGGTAGGAAAAGAATCTGCCATAGATATGACAGGAGAAACATACCGAACTTTTTTTTTTTTTGGTACTGGAGATTGAACTCAGGGGCACTCAACCACTGAGCCACACCCCCAGCCCTATTTTGTGTTTTATGTAGAGACAGGGTCTCACTGAGTTGCTTAGCGCCTCACCATTGCTAAGGGTGACTTTGAACTCGTGATTCTCCTGTCTCAGCCTCCCTAAGTGCCAGGATTACAGGCTTGCGCCACTGCACCTGTCTCATACTAAACTTCTGACAAACTTAAAATGGCCATACATGAGCTGGCATGATGAATTAGTAAACTAAGTCATCCCAGCCACAAAGAAAACCTGCAGCTACCTACCTACCTATTCTTTCCCACCAGCTGTTACAAGTGAAAGTACACAGGAGTGCACACTAAAAGCCAAACAGAGCAGAAGCTGAGAGATACCCTCCCTAAGTATGCTGGACTTTTTCTTAGTGCAAGGCAACAGCCCACTGAGGCCATGGGTGGGATAGAAGACATGACAGAAATTCCACACAGGCACTAGGGTCTTTATCTAGCACAAAGGAGAAGTTCTTTGAGGATGCTGCTGGGGTAGGATACAATAAATTCCTCCAAGGCCTTCTTGTTCTTCACTGAAGTGGCCTCTGGAGGTAAGACAATAGGACAAGAGAAATCTGAATTGTAGAATGTAAAATACAGGACCAAATGGCAAAGAGAGCTCCCCACAATCCAAAAATCTGGTAGATACACAGCTAAGAGAGAGTACCTATGGTTTGCTGTGGGTTTGAGAACTGGAGTTAGAATAAAAACTGAAGTACGTAAAAACAAGGAAATGGAAATGAATGAAACAACAATAGAGGAAATCAAGTGTCAAAAGTTATTTCTTTGAAAAGTTAATGTCATTGATAAACCTCTAGTAAGATTTATACAATTAAAAAGCATAAATACAAATTTTCAGTGTGATGAATAAGAGAATATCACTAGAGATTCTACAAATATTTAAAGAATAATGAAAGCTTTACTATAAAAAAATTTATGCCAATGAATTTACAAACTGAGATGAAATGAACCTTTTTCCTATAAAACAGAACTATAAACTTCTTAGGAAAAACAAGGTCAAGATTTTTAAAATACTAAGAGTGCTAATCATAAATGAAATAAATAAAATCAATAAATCAAATATAACCGAACTTTCTGCCAACCCAGACACCAATGAGAAAGTGACTAAGCAAATAGACTAGGAATAGCAGTTATAATGCATATAGATGACAAAAGACTGTATCCATAATATATGATGCATAATATGAAAACATCTTATAAATCAATAATAAAACGGCAAAGATCTCAATATTTTTAAATAGGTAAATGATGGAGACATTTCACAAATGAAGATATACAAATGGCCAGTAAGCACAGGAAAATGTCTTGACCATTATCCCTCACTGGGGGAAAAGCAAATTAAAACCACAAGAGCACAGGTATTACTGGAATAGCAGGGAAAGGACCTCTGAAAATCTATTACCCCATTAAAAAAAAAAAAAACAATGAGAACATTGTCAAAATCAACTTTTTTAAAACTCTACAAATAAACAAAAGGCTTTGAATAGTCTAACAAGTATTTATCCAAGAAAAAAAGAGATGAACCTCAGTAAGAATAGCAAGCTCTGGGGGCTGGGGTTGTGGCTCAGTGGTAGAGCACTTGCCTAGCATGAGTGAGGCCCTGGGTTCTATTCTCAGCACCACATCTAAATAAGTAAATAAATAATGTTCATAAACAACTAAAAAAATACATTAAAAAAAAAATAAAAAGAATAGCAAGCTCTGTGTGTAACTTGCCCAGATCCCATCCCTACCTTCTCGGCTCTGATTGTCTTCAAAACCAACCACCCATAACCACAGTAAAAACCAGCAGTACCTGGCAGCCACTTAAATGGAACAGTACAGTTTGGAGTACCCTGAAAGCTCCATTCCTAGAGAATTGTCCCTTCTTGGTCAGTCTGGCAGCTCCCTGAAAAGATCTGTTCTTAAAATTTGTCTTTATTTAACCTACTCAGAGCTTACTGTGTGTAAATAGCACTACACTAGAGCATGTATCCAAAAAAAAAAATCAACTACAATTATTTAATGTCACAGCTGCATGAGGTACTGATACCAACTGGAACTAACACAAGGAGAGACAAAAAAACCTTAAAAAACTAGGAATGAGATATTTATAGAAGGCTTCGACAGCTCCACTATATGTCTAGAAATCTAGAAGGTCATGCACATGTCCCAGTAAACCTAATTTCTTACATCTGGCTGACCCATGAGAGTCTGCACAAGCAAAAGTAAAGATTAAAACATGATTATAAGGTGTGTGTGGAACAATGAAATCATGTCCTAATGTAGAGTCATGCAAAGACCCTCAGCAAAGGCCAAGAGAATTATTAGTTCAATGCATTTAAGAAATCTATCTAATCATTAGCTGACTACTAAACCAACCAAGCAGGAACTTAAAGCATAGGACAAAGAATTCGGAATTGAGAGAAATAGCTTACGAACGTAACTAAACAAGCAAAAACAACAAGAAATCCTGGGAAAGGCAGAATCTGATTTCCAGAGTTGCCACATCATACTATTTAAAATGTGTACTTTCAGCAACAGAATTAAAAAAAGAAAGAAAATCATTCATAGGAAAAAAAAATGGAGTCAATAAAAAACTGTCTCTGAGGAAGCCAGATATTGGACTTGGTAAACAAGCACTTTAAATCAATCATTACAAACATATTCTAAGAATAAAATAAAATCATGTCTAAATAATTAAAAGATAATGTGACAATGGCATTTCAATAAAGAATATCAATAAAAATAGAAATTATTTCAAAAATCCAAATAAAATTATGAACTTGAAAACTATAAGTGAAATGA
This sequence comes from Xerus rutilus, assembly GCA_028644305.1. Classification (NCBI taxonomy): domain Eukaryota; kingdom Metazoa; phylum Chordata; class Mammalia; order Rodentia; family Sciuridae; genus Xerus; species Xerus rutilus. Next base: position 102,865,702 of record CM053404.1, read on the forward strand.
AAAAATTCACTAGAGAAACTCAAAAACAAATGTGAACAGGTAAAGAATCATCAGCCTTAAAGATAGATAAGTGATCAGAGAGAGGAAAGAATCAGCAAACTTGAGAACAGGCCAACTGAGAGTATATCGTCTCAGGAACAGAAATAAAAATGAAGTTTCTGAGACCAGCAGGGTATAATCAAGTCTATCAACATACAAATAATGGAAGTACTAGAAGGACATAGATATAAAGGAAAAAATAATGGCCAAGAACTTTCTTCCAAACTGATGAAAAACATTAATCTGAACATCCAAGAAGCTCAACAAACTTCAAATAGGATGAACTCAGAAATTAGCACTGACACACATTGTATTAGTTTGTTTTCCATTGTTATAACAAAATACCTGAGATTAAATAATTATAAAGAAAAGAGATTTATTTAGTCCAAAGTTTGGGAGACGAAGGGTCCAAGATCAGGCAGCCCTATCTGTTCATCATCTGGTAAGAGCCCCCTTGACTTAGTCACAACATAATAGAGGGCTTCACGGTGGGAGCGTAAGAAGAGAAATTGAATGAGGAGGGTCCAGTCTTGCTCTTTCTGTAACAAGCCATTCTCCAGGAAATTCATTCCGTAAGGCCATAATTAATCTCCCTTCTGAGGGCAGCAGTGACCTAATTATCACCTATTAGAACCCATCTCTTAAAGGTTCCACCATCCTCCAACACTCCCATACTAGGGACCAAGCTTCTAGGACATGAACCTTTGAGGGACAAACCATATCCAAACCATAGTATATGTTATGGTTGGATGTGAGGTGTTCCTCAAAAGCTTAGATATGAGATAATTAAAGAGGTTTAGAGGGAAAATGATTGAATTATGAGAGCCTTAACCCAATCAGTGAATTAATCTCCTGATGGAATTAATTGAGTGGTAACTGAAGGAGGATAGGGTGTGACTGGAGAAGGTGGGTCCCTGGGGGCATTCCTTGGGCGAGGGGGTGATATATCTGGTATCTAGCAAGTGGAGTCTCTCTGCTTTCTGATCATCATAGGAGCTGCTTCCCTCCACCACACTCTTCCACCATTACGTCCTGCCTCCCTTCTAGCCCTGAGGAATGGAGCCTGCAGTCTATAGACTGAGAACTCCGAAACTGTGAGCTCCCAAATAAACTTTTCCTCCTCTACAATTGTTCCAGGTTAGTCTTTTAGTCACAGCATTGAAAAAGCTTCCTAAAACAGTATACATCCTAATCAAACTATCAAAAGCCAAAATGAGAATCTTCATAGCAGAGAGAAAAGTAACTCATTACATAGAGGATCCTTGATAAGATTAACTGACTTCTCATCAGAAAATAGGGAGGCCAAAGGCAATAAGACGATATATTCAAAGTGTTCAAAAGAACTGCCAGCCAAGAATTCTATACCCAGTAAAATTATCCTTCAAAATACAAAGAAGAAATTATAATATTTCCAGATTAACAAAAACAGAGAATTCATTTCTAGCAGACTTCCCCTATAAGAAATACTAAAGTAAGTCCTTATTTCAGGCTGAAATGAAAGCATAATAGATAGCAAATCAAGTCCACACAAAGAAATTAAGTCTGGTAAAGGAAATAACATAAGCAAATATAAAGACAGTATAAACATATTTTTGTCCATTCTTTATTCTTCTATTTAATTTAAAAGACAACTTCATAAAGCAAAAATTATACAACTGTAGACGTTTAATGTATAAAGATATAATGTATGACAATTATAACACAAAGGAGGTGGGAGAGAACAGACCTACATATATTGGAGCAAAGTTTTTTAAACTATTAAAATTAAGTTAGCATTAGCCTGAAAAAAAAATTGTTTTAGGTGTTAACTGTAATTCCTATGATGACCACTAAGAAAATAAAATAAAATAAAACAAAACCTAAAACATAGTAAAAGAAAGAGGAGAAAGAGTAGAGAAGACAGATGGCAAAGCCATTTAGAAGGTAGAGTCAATGTAATTTTGCATTAGATGAAAGTAAGATTTCTTTCTCAAAGAGTACATAGTGGAAGAATCTAAAGAGGGGGAAAAAAAACATGTTCTATATTATGTTCGATCAGTGCAACACAAAAAAGAGAGTGGAAAGATTAGGATAAGTCTAGATTAGAATAGCTAAGGATTTATCTTTGTTCCCAAGGTATTAGAAAGATGTTGTAAATTCCTGAGAAAAGAAGTGAAATGATTTTGAGCAATGAAATGACAAGTCATTAGGAATATTCAAATCAAAACCACAATAAGATACCACTTCACATGCATAAGAATGGCTATAATAAAAATGATAGACAGTAAAAAGCAGTGATAATATTGAGAAATGGAAACCCTATCCATTACTGATGGGAATATAAAATGGCACAGCTGCTTTGGAAACCATTTTGATAATTGCTCAAAATGTTATGAAGGGTAACTGTATGACATAGCAATTTCTCTCCTGGGTCCAAATGTAAGAAAATTCAAAACATATATCCATATAAAAACCTCTACAACAGTATTACTCATAACAGGCCAAGAGTGGAAACCAATATGCATCACCTGATAAATGCATACACAAATTGTAAAAATATTCATACAATGGAACATAGTTCATTCATATAAAGCAATAAAGTAGTAATACATACTATAACAACAATGAACCTTGAAAATATTATGTTAAGTGAAATAAGTCAGATACAGAGGCCACATATTGTATGGTTCCATTTATATGACAAGTCCTTAATAGACAAACCCATAGAAACATAAAGTACAGTAGTGATTACCAAATGCTGATGTTAAGAAAGGAGAAAATGGAGAGTGACTATTAATGTGTAACTTTTTAGGGGTGATGAAAATGTTCTAAAGTTAGCAATGCAGCTGCACAACTCCTTGAATATACTACAAATCAATAAACTGTATACTTTAAAAAGGTGAATTTTATGGTATATGAATTATACCTCAAAATAAAACTTATAAATAAAAACCATAATGTGTTACTATTTCATACCTAGTAGAATGAATAAGATACCAATGTTGATAAGGATGTGGAATATCATTATTAAAAGTAAATGGTACAGCCACGTGTAGTGGTACATGCCTGAAATCCCGGTGGCTCTGTGGACTGAGGCAGAAGGATCACAAGTTCAAAGCCAGCCTCAACAACTCAGTGAGTCCCTCAGTATAGCAAGACCCTGTCTCAAAATAAAAACAAAGGACTGGGAATATTGCTCAGTAGTTAAGTACCCCCAGGATCAATCCCTGGTACCAAAAAAAAAAAAAAAATGGAAATGGTACAACTGATCAACTGATTTGGAGAATTATTTTCATTATCTAATAAATAGGTACCTATCCTATGATACATCAATTAAATTCCTAGTTTTCTACTCAAGTGAAGTGAAAATTTATGACCACAAGGCTTGTACACAAACTTTCATAGCACTTTATTCAAGACAATCTAAAAATGGAAGCCATCCAAGTTATCTATCAATAGAAGAATGGATAAGCACCATGGTAGTTTTTATAATGAAATACTATTCAGCAATTAAAACAAACAGATAGGTGCAGCCACATGGATGAACCTTAAATTAAACCTCTTGATGTAAAAAATCCAATCATACAGCATGACTCTATTTTTATGAAGCTAAAGAATAGGTAAAACTAATCTATCATGGCAGAAAAGACAGCAGTGGTTTCCAAGTCAGGATAAAGGGGAAGAGAATATTTGGAGGTTGTTGCACTTTAAATCAGGAACGCCTCCCAAAGGTTCATGTGTCGAAGACGTGGTCCCCAGCTGGTGGTGTTATTGGGAGGTAGTAGAAACCTTAGGAGTAGGGCGGAATATTGGAGTATTGGAGGAAGTAGGTCACTAGGAATGTGTCCTTGAAGGATATATCTTGTTCCAGGCTGCATCTCTCTGCTTCCCAGCCACCATGAGATGAGTAGCTTCCCTCCACCCTTATGTTCTGCCTTGCCATGGGCCCAAAGCAATGGAGCTAGCCAACCATACAATGAAACCTCTGAAATCATGAGCCAAAATAAACCTTTCCTCCTTTAATTTAAGTTTATGTCAGGTATCTTGTCAGAGAGATGGAAAGCTAATACAGAGGTAATGAAAGTAATCCTTGTGGTTATACAGGTTTATAAAATTGTGAACCAGATAAATGTTTAAAATCTGTACATTTCAGTAGATACAAACTTTACCAAGTTTTAAAAAAAGGTAGTGAGAAAAACTAATGCTTCTACTAAATAGTCATGAATAAAATAATAGGATATCTGGAATACTCCAGAACATAAAAAGAGGTTCAGGTTAAAGATTGGCATAAAATTAATAAATGTTGAAACTAGATCATAAGTACATTGTTTTTGTACTATTCTCTCTAGGTTTGTGTGTGTTTGAAAATTCCCATAAGAAAAACTTTAAAATTTATTCATTCATTCATAAACATTTCTTACTGTAGTTCTGTGGCACAAGTTCTGGGTTCTTAGGAGTTCTCAACTTATAGGATACATCTCCAATATTAACAGTATCACCTAAAAAGAGAAAAAAGAAAACACACATTACAAGGGACAAGTGACATACACTATCCCTTTAGCAACAGTGATTCTCCTGACCTACAGAGAGGGCGTCACAGAAACATACCACACATATGACTATGTTAAAGGCACTCATTCAAAATTTTCTATCCACAGTATAAGTTATATCACAGAGAAATGAAGCATTGTTAAAATTCACATTTCAAATCTGGATTTGCCAAAAAAGATGAAGCATAATAAAATACTAACCAACTTTATTTTTTCATTCATAGTAATGCTAACATAGGCAATAATAATATAGAAGATATATGTTATTCACGAGGATCCAAAGCATGAATAGTTAAATTTTGAACACATATCCTCAATCATTTTACATCTTTATACTTCCTTATTTTACTACATACAATTTCAGGTTCTCTAGCAATCCACCTCAAAATTCATTATTTCTTGGTCCATATAAAGAACAAAAGCCTAAGTGGCATAAA
>CM053404.1:102871206-102890202 GCA_028644305.1 Xerus rutilus
AAAGTTGTGCTCTATTTGTGTACAGTGAATCAAAATGCATTCTGTACTCATGTATAGTTACTTTGAATTAATGAATAAATATTTTTAAAGTTTTTTAAAAAATAAAAATAAAATAAAATACTTAGCGGGGCACGGTGGCTCACGCTTGTAATCCCAGCACTTAGGGAGGCTGAGAAAGGAGAATCGCGAGTTCAAAGCCAGCCTCAGCAACGGCGAGGCACTAAGCAACTCAGTGAGACCCTGTCTCTACATAAAATACAAAATAGGGCTGGGGATGTGGCTCAGTGGTCAAGTGCCCCTGAGTTCAATCCCCAGTACCAAAAATAAAATAAAATAAAATACTTTGCTCACTTTGAGCATGTACTATATGCCAAGGATTGTACTAAATACTTTAATGAATTATTTCACACAAGAATGTTTTTACTAAGGTACTATTATCCCTCCTTTTACAGTTGAATAAACTGAGGCTGAAAGGGTTAAATACAGTTGGTCAAGACATCTATATTTAATGTCAACAGAACCCAGTACACACCTGAAAGAATGGAGCGCAAAAAATCTAGGGCAGTTAGCAAAATGATTAATATAAGCACTAAGAACTGTTAGAATTAATGGGGAGACAATGAGGAGATCAATGTGGGTTAGAGCACCCAGTCATGCAACCACATTTATTGAACAGCTATTATATAAACAGCACCTTGCTAGGTACTATGAAATAATGGGCCCACATGAAGTATAGAAGACAAGCATACAAATAAACAATTACATAATACAGTAAGACATGTGTAGGAGATTTAGGCCCAAAGTACTCTAAGACACAGTGTCACACCTAGGAAATGTCAGTGAGGCTTTACAGAGTAGGCAATGTTTGAGATGGTTCTTAAAGAATATACATGAGAAGATAAACTGAACAACTTGTCCCTCATATGTATTCAATTGAAGGATTTCCTCCTGGGTATTTGTACTAAAACATACTAAAACCAGGGTCTCACTAAATTGCCAAGGCCGATCTTGAACTTGAAATCCTCCTGCTCAGCCTTTTAAGTAGCAGAGATTACAGGTGTGTGCCACCATGCCCAGCCATCACCATATACTCTTGTACTATGTTCATTTATTACTTTATTCAACTGAAATACCTATTTTTAATTAAATTTATTTGTCAACATACTTAAAAACATAAAAATTTTACATATCATTGGGATACCATGTGATTTGGCAAGGGTAGTGCCAGGGATTGAACTCAGGAGCAATCAACCACTGAACCACATTCCCAGCCCTTTTTTGTATTTTATTTAGAGAAAGAGTCTCACTGAGTTGCTCAGCACCTCATTTTTGCTGAGGCTGGCTTGAACTCACGATCCTCCTGTTTCAACCTTCCAAGCCACTAGGATTACAGGCATGTGCCACCATGCCTGGCCACGTGATATTTTGACACCTGCACAGCTATCTATTTTTAAAAGTGAGGAGAAATAAGTCTATGTGCATTGACTTGAAATGACATCTAGGACATATTATTAAATTACCAAAGCAAGCTCCAGAGTACTGGGCATGATAGAATTAATAGTAAGAGGCAGAACAATAAGAATAGGCATAAGGGCTGGAGTTGTAGCTCAGTGGGAGAGCGCTTGCCTAGCATGCATGAGGCACTGGGTTCAATTCTCAGCACCACATAAAAATAAATAAATAAAATAAAGATATTGTGTCCATCTACAACTAAAAAAAATTTAAAAACAATTAAAATAAATTTTAAAAAATGTTTTAAAAAGTAATAGGCATAATAGTAAAAGGAAAAGAAATGTACAGTCCCCCTCCATGCCTATGTTGATATATGTTATGTAAGTGTGCAGAACGGTGTAGAGGGTCATGCATGGGTGGATGATGGCATAAGAAAAACTTTGATTTCCTTCAGTGTTATACTAAATTACAAAAATAACACATTTGTTGTAATAAATGCAGGTTCAAACAAGTGTCTCTTATTTCTGTAACTGAAAAAAGAAGGAAGAGAAGCCACTGTGTCAATGGTCAGTGTGCCACTTGGAAAATGCCTAATAGCACAAATCTTATTGCCCAACTTAAGATGGAAAGAATATTTCTGAATATCAGACAGGTAGCAATTTTTAAAAAGAGCCTTGATAAGAAAGATGAAATGGGGTAAGAGGGATCATCTTAAATATTACTGAGGATGAATGTGGAAACTGGTACAGTTATTCTGGGATACAATATGACAACCTGTATCAGGGACCTAGATATACCCCTCTAAGACTCTAGCTTACAGAAATAGATGTTACTGTAGACTTGGAGTGAGGAAGTTTTCTGCAGCATTATTTATAACACTGAAGTATTGAAAACTAATTATTCAATAAGGATGGTTAACTAAATAATAATAAAATCTTGCAGTCGTGAAATCTTTATAATTAATGTTTAAAATCTAAAAAACAAAATTATATATCCAACATGATTCTAATTTTTTTAAAAATGTATAAGGACATAAAATATAGAAAAATATCATTGGAGTGATAAATTCATGGATAAACAAAAATTTTTTGAACCTTTTTGTTTCACATATTTCTGCCATAAACATTTATTAATTTCAGTATTGGGGGAAATAATGTTAGCTCAATTTCCACACAGAGAGAATGAACTCTCCTTGACACACTTAAATCCATGAATTTAGGACAACCTATTATCTGACCTATGTCAACTAATTGAATAGTCTGTTTCTGAATTCATACATTTCCCAAAGGTCTTATCAGATGTACCTCTTTAGCTACTAAGGAGTAATTACTCCCAGAAAAAAAGAAAGCCAATAAACAAAAGTAAAATCATATCTCTTTCCTCTCTCATTTTTTTCTTTTCTCAAGAGAAACTTCTCTGTACATACAAAATTGGACAACAGTTTGTGCTCCTTATGAATTTAAAGAACTGGCATCATGAATGGGATCCCAAAAAGAATGTGTACAGATGGAATATAAATATCACCCCGAACAGAATTGGTCTTCATCCTGTCTAGCCAATCTGGCTGTTGAGTACTTGAGTCTAGAGCTCAGGAGAAGATGTGGGCTGAGTTGCAAGTATGAGTATCATTAGCATATGCATGACAGTTGAAACCATAGGAGCAATCTCCATCCAAATCAGTGATTCTCAACAGGCAACAGTTTCATCCCTCCTCCCTCCCTCATCCCTAGTCCTTTGCAGAACATTTGGCAATGTCTGGAGTCATTTTTTTTATTTTCACGACTGGGGGTTGGGTGCTTCTGGCATCTAGCAGGTTGAGGTTAGGGATGCTGCTAAACATCCTGCTATAAAAGGACAACCCCTTACAACAAAGAATTACCTGGCCCAAAGTGTCAATAGTGCCTACATTGAATAACCCTAATCTTAAAGACTTTACAAGTAATTTAAACTCAAAACTGAATTCATCCCTTCTCTATTAAAACTCATTTCTATTTATATGTCCCTGAATCTATAGTAACCCATATTGATTTGTTAAGCTAAGTAGAAACTTTGGGCCTTCCTTCAACTTTTTTATACCCTTATTTTTTATATCCAAATAAACGAATCCATCTAATTTACCTCTTTCACAGCCATCCAATTCTTTCCCTCTTTTCAGTCTCTCTGTCATTGCCCTGGTTTAGACCTTCATCATAACTTGTTTGCTACAGGAACCTCCTAACTTGTCATCCTTTAATCTCTTTCTCCACATCATTTCCAAGATGATCTTTCTCAGGCACAAATCTAATTGTCATTTATTACATGAAATCCTTGACTGATTTCCTTTTACCCTCAAGATTAATTAAAAACTCCCTATTAATTACATAAGACCCTTCATGAACTTGCTCCCACCACTTACTGTACAATATTATAAACAATCTTCTTTTAGTGTTCTGCCTTCCCTAATAGAATTTGGACATCATAAGGGTCGGATTAGTGTCTCATGCCTGGACATCCCAGGGCTTGCACAGACCCAATTTCTGTTTGTTGGACTAATGAAAGAGATCACTCTGAGAATGTGCAGGAGTTAGAGGATCAGAGAAGCTAGGACAGAATCCTGGAGCACATACTTTAAGAATAGGCAGATGAAATCAAGAGGCTGAAAAAGTGGTGAGAGATGTAGAACCAGGAAATCGTAGTATCAACAAAACCAAGAGCAGACTAGATCATCTAGAAAACATGATTATCAGATGCCACAAAAAGAAGTCAGTTAAAAGGAAAACTAAAAATAATAAAACATATCAGAAAACATGGCAGTTGTTTAGAGCCTTCCCAGGATCATTTTAATGACATGTGAGCCCATAGTCAAGTACTTGGTGCTGAGTTTGGGATCATGTTGAACAATAGCACCAGAAGTTGGCAAGATTGGGGTCTCACTGAGTTGCTTAGCGCCTCGCCATTGCTAAGGCTGGCTTTGAATTAGCGATTCTCCTGTCTCAGCCTCCCAAAGTGCTAGGATTACAGGCATGCACCACCGCGCCTGGCTTGTCTTTACCCTTATCATCGCATGTGTGTATATATAAGAAAGAAACAGACAAAGAGATTTTTTCTTTCTTTTGGCTGCTTTTAAGCTTTTTTATCTTTACTTTTCATAAGTTGAACCATAATGTGCATAGGTGTGGTTTTCTTTATAGAATTTGTTAGGATTCCTGATCCGTGGGTTGATTTTCTTTAAAATAGAACATGGGAAAATATTGGCATAAATATACCAAATATATGCATATACACACACACACACACACACACACACACACACACATATGATATTATTTATATCCTGGGACAATTTCCAATTCTTAGGGAAGTCTTCCATGACTTTTCTAAATCAATTTCCCAATAATGTTATCTCACAGTACCATCTATCCTTCCTCTGTAATATTAAGCATCATCACAATTTTACAGTTGTTTATGTGCTTATTTGGCTAGTAAATGTCTTTCCAAGTAAAGTGTGAACTCCATGAAGGTATAAATCCTATCTTTGTATTTGTTGCATTATAGTATATTCCCAGCATCTATCACAGTGGCTGGTGCCTACTAGGAACTCAATAAATATTTGTCGAATGATTAATTCCTGAATAAAATAAATGAGATACTTAGAATCTGTTAACATCATTCTTTGATTTGTAGTGAGACATCAGTAAATCTTAGCTATCATTTATAATTAAAATTCCCAAATACATTTATCATAAAATTGTTTGTTCTGTATCATGAAACTACTATTTTTTAAATGAATTTGAAAATGCTGGTACAGACTATTTTTTGAGGATTCAGGCTGTGAAAGAAAGAGATAGGGAGGAGTTATGTAAAGATACTGAATCAATGAAGTGAACTGGGGATGTAGCTCAATGGTAGAGCTCTTGCCTAGCATGTGTGAGGCCCTGGATTCAATCCACAAAAAAAACCCAAAAAAACAGAATTGATGAAGTCCTTTGGTTTCCTGATGGAAATGGCTTGGGGAATCAAGATAAGACATCACAGCTCAGAAGTTTTTCACCAAATGATTTCCCCTCTTTTTATAATGACTTTGTAATAAATAAGTTAACATTATACGTTCGTAAATGTGCTGTATAGTCTCTTAAAGCTCCCTTGACTTCAAGAGTGTTCTGTCAAGATTCTCTCCATGCTAGAGCTGAGAGCAGGGTAGATTACAGACCATAACCATCAGGAGAAGGTGAAGTTGCTACTATGCAATGGCAGCTGGGTGGAGTGTGTGGTGTTCAAGTAATCCATGGGAACAATTCTTCATTCTCAGTTGCCCAGTTTTAGTGGAAGATCAACAAACAGACGCTACAGGTTCATGGTAACCAGGGTCTCTGACCCCATAAGAATGAGGTCCTTGGTCATTGCAAACTGAATAGAAAGGCTAAAGGAAGAGGTGGACATTGAGTGCCAGTTGCAAACTCCAGATCAATTGTGCCGCAGTAGGGGATTGAGGCCTCCCAATGACCTTTTTCATATGTTTCCCAAGAACCAACACTACTGGAATTCTAGAGAAGCTGTTTTTAAATTAAGTGAACATAATATAAAAAGGCACATGGATATGAGTGGTGCAGAATGGACAGTATAGGTACCATAGTATTATGCTCAGATACCATCTTCAGGGCCTAACTGTTCATACCTGGTATGCTAGGACTATCAGCTGCTGATAGTTCACAGTTGTGTCCCTCACAGGAACATGCTCTCTACCACAGGGAACTATCCTAATTCTTGGAAAGCATCTTATATGCAATGACTGGCTATGGCAGGAATACAAAGGCCAAGCCAGCTTGGTTCAATATGAAATAATACTGAAAGACCATCTTCTCTCTAGATTCTATTATTATTATTATTATTATTATTATTATTATTATTATTTTGGTACCAGGGATTGAACTCAGGGACACTCAACCACTGAGCCACATCCCCAGCCCTGTTTTGTATTTTATTTAGAGACAGGGTCTCACCAAATTGCTTAGTGCCTTGCCTTTGCCGAGGATGGCTTTGAACTCACAATCCTCCTGCCTCGGCCTCTGGAGCTGCTGGGATTGCACACATACGCCACCGTACCTGGTTCCCTCCAGATTTGACAGCTCTTGGCCTCTGTGTTCAACCTATCTTCCTTACTTCCTTACAGGTGTACCTCCTGAGAGCATTCCCCCAAAGAAACTTTTACAGTTCTCCATCTCAGAGTCTATTTCCAGGGAATCAAATCTAAGAAAGGAATATTTGAAGTTGCATGGACTTCAACATTCTGGGTATCTATTCTGGGTATGAACACTATGTGTTGTGGCACTAAGAAGAGTCTCCAAGTGACTCTGGGATTAGAGGACAGGGTAAGGAGATGTCATCCTTACCTTGTAGATACTCAGAAATACCTGAAGAGTATTTACAAAGGAGACAGTATCCTGACTGGGAAGTGGCGTTAAGGCAAGAAAAAGTTTAGTTGTTAATATTTATGAGACTCATTTGCTTATGATGGTAGAGTGTAAAGGAAAGCTAGATTATATTCTAAGTCAACAGACAATTACTACTTGTGTGTCTCTTTTCAAATTAGGCAGTATCGAGATGTACTGAAATAGCTTTATTCTGAGAAGAGAGGTTCTCAAAAAGTTTGGGACTACCTGAGTCAGAAACACCTGAGGACTTGTTGAAGATGCAGATTCTAGGGCCCCACATCACCTTTACTACATTATAAGCTCTGAGACTTAGTAATTCACAGATTCAACAAGGTTTTAAAATAAATATTTCCAGGCCACTTGATGGAAATGCAGTTTCTTTTGCAGGTGACAAAAAGCTAGAATGAAGGTGGGCATGATGGCACAGTCCTGTAATCCTAGGGACTCAAGAGACAGGAGGATCATGAGTTCAAAGTCAGCCTCAGCAATTTAGCAAGCTCCTAAGCAACTTAGTGAGACCCTGTCTCAAAAAAAAAAAAATTAATAGGTTAGGGATGTAGCTAAGCACCCTTGGATTAAATCCCCAGTACAAAAAAAAAAAAAAATCACTGATCATATACTTTAAAGTAGTTAAAATAGTCAATTTTATGTCATGTGAGCTTTATCTCCTTAAAATAAATTATCAAACTGTAGAAATAGAAATCATGTTAGTGATTGTCAGGGATGACAGCTAGGGGACGAATGAACTAACTACAAAGGATCATGTGGTAATTTTGAGGGGTGATGAAATTTTCTACATCTTGATTTTGTTGGTGGTTACATACAATGGCCATGACTCATAGAATTATATACCTACAAAGGGAATGTTTACCTTATATAAGCTATTCCTCAACAAATCTGACTAACTACATATGTATGTACATCTCTAACCTTCAAGAGATTCTTAAACAATCTAAAGTTTGTGAAGTACTGCTATGAACTAGTGGTCTCCAAAGTGGGGACACGTATCCCTAGGGTTTAGGAAGACAAATTACAGGGGCATAGGAAGAAAATAATAGAAATACTGTTTATAAAATATTTTTATGTAAATATGAGGAGGAAATTACAACTGTTTTCTAAGAGTTGGAAATCCATTTGAAAGTCAGTACTCATATTTATGTGTAGAATGACATGGATGCCCCTACTCCATCTGTGTCACATCAGGCACACAAGGTGTACTGGGGAAAGATTGAGAATTCCCTAATGAATTAGTTGACCTTTATGATCTCACTCATTCACTTGCTTTCAGTATGTTGCTACAGAATACAGTTTACATGGATTATAATATCCAGTTTTAAATAAACTAATCCTCAAAAATGGACAATTTTTAAAAATCTTTGCAAAGAAGCTACTGATGGAAGATAATACTAATAATCCCTATCAAAGGGACAGGAAATGGCAGCACTGACGTTCTAGGAATAGTCCAGCCATCAGCCACTGAAGGAAGAAACCTTTACATTCTTCCTAACGTCTTTCCTGTGCACCTCACATTCAACCACCCTCAAATGGTAATAATTTAATCCTATCTGAACTACAGAACTGGGGATTAAACCCAGGGCCTCATGCATGCTAGGCAAATATTTATTCTACCACTGAGCAATATTCCCAGTCTAAAAGTATTATTATTATTATTATTATTATTATTATTACTATTATTATTAATTTATATATTTTGGCCAGGGATTGAACCCATGGGGAACTTAACCACTTGGCCACATCCCCAGCCTTTTTTGTATTTTATTTAAAGATAAGGTCTTGCTGAGTTGCTAAGTGCCTCAACAAGTTGCTGAGGCTGGGTTTGAACTCGCAATCCTCCTGCCTCAGTCTTCAGAGTTGCTGGGATTATAGGAGTGCCCCACTGCACCTGGCCCAAAAGTATTATTTTTAAGGGCAAAATTTGACTGGAAGAAAATTGTTTCTAGATTAAAGGAGGTCCTCCCAATTCAAAAAAAAAAAATCTTAATTTACACTCCTTGATAATCACTTGCAATAGGAGTTGTTTCAAAATTAAATATATAAATATATTCAGAATGTTTTATATGTATAATTAATTTAGCCAAGTATCAGACAAAGTTTCTCTCTCAAAGACTGAATTGCAAAGATTTTTTTAAAAAATCAAATTATATACTTAGTCTTCATTTTCAGTGGAACTTATGAGACTCAAGTATTAGAGCCACAACATAGTTTTAGTATTTGTTTTTGTTTCTGCTGTAATCTATTTTAAAAAGAGTACGGGGAGTTCCTGGCTTACTTGTACCCAGTTTAGTCCCACTTCCTTGCCAGTAGTCTAATAGGCCTGCTGTAAACTGTCCCTTTCTTGCATCAGACACACAGAATTTCCCTCCTCAGTTGAGGTCCCTTTCGCTGGGGCTAATGCAGACTTCTGCTCCTACAGCGACACACATCTTTCATGTGTGCTGCTGTTCTGAAATCCTTATCATTTCTGCTCACTCTTTGCCTTGTTCCAGAAGGGCCTCTTGTCATTGTGGCCAAAACTGGTGATGGGGTAGATTTAATTCTGCAGCACTGCACTAAAAACTCTGCACATAAAGAGTTTGTCTGCACTCAAGGTGCTCATAGTTTGGTAGGAGAAAAGGTATCTAAAACTGCTAAGTGAGAGACATGCACTGAGAGGGCCCAAAGGCCTGCCAACGCCAGGCAGAGGGTCCAATCAGTTCAAACTGATGGAGTGGTAGCAAGGAGATGAGGCTCAAGAGGTAGGCAGGAGCCAGACATAAGGGGTTTAGATTTAATCTGCAAAGTGTTGGGGTCCTTAATTAGGATAACAATGTAATTAGATTTGTCTTACAGGATAGAAAATGAATGGCAGGCATAAGAACAGAGGCAGGAAGATCCTCTGGATTGCAGGTGAGAAATGGTAAGAGCCCAAATCCAAGAAATGGCCAAAGATGCAAAAGAAAATGAAAGAAATGTCATAAGAAATAATGGTAAGTGTGGCTCAGGGAAGAAGAACAGGGAAGGTGTTCAAAAGGAAAGAGAGAAGAGGGAGAGGAACATAGAAAAAGAAAATGGAGAGAAGAGATGAACTGGAGGAATGGAGGAAAAGGGAAGGGAGATATGGGAAATTTCCATTACTGCTCTTCCCATCACTCGCATTAGTCTGAGTTAGTGTTTGCAAGGTAATTGGGAGGGATTGGGGAATGAGGAAAGTCAGAAAAAATGAAATTGGAAAGGAGGAGGTGAGGAACTTGTCTAAATGTCCCACTAATATCCACCCTTCAAGTCCTTATTCTCTCCTCCTTTTTGACAGTTTTTGTTTCCATTTTGGGAGGTATTTCTTATATGTTAAGTAGCAAACTGAATTGTAGAGTGAAGAGAGGGGAATAATCTGTTTAAGTGTTTTGATATAAATAATATCTCTATGTATATCTTAAATAGAGGAAAAAATAACTGTATTCTGGATACTTTATCTTTTGTGAGTTCACCTAGGAAAGCAAAAAAATGCCATTGTTCCAATGAGAAATATGTTTTGAGCTTCCAAATAAATGTATTCCAATTAATTTCTGGACAAAAAAATCTGTAATTAAGCTCAGTACTAACCCTATCAGTATATGCTATGAAAAGGAAAATCAGAAAATTCTTTGAATGTTCTCTTAAAGTTCAGCTTGTTCCTGCTGATTAGTCACTATTTGAAATTACATGATAGATATATTTAGAAGGAAAGTGAGAAATTCAGTCAAGAATGTTTTCATACATCTGTAAATATTTGGCATTACAAAGACTATCTTGTGTTAATAGAGCAAGTGAGTCTCAAAAGTCCTTTTACATGTATTGTTCTTTTAATAAGGTGCTCTTGGATGCAAATAGATTCTAAGATCATGACATCCTTGAAAACAAAAAGACTAATAAGAATCTATTGAGTTGGCAGAGTGCCATTTGTATTTGTTGATATGCTACATGTGGTATTTTTCAAAATCGAATAGCCCATACTGGGGGAATATATGGCTATTAGACTTTTGTGTGATTTTCTTATTAGGGCCATAGGTCAGAGAGTGCTCTCAGGGGTGGCAGTAGAGTTTGCTTTGAATGGAATGGACATTCACACTGTCACTCATGTGAAAGGCTGTGAGAATACAAAACCAGGCCTTATACTTTCTCACTTCTCTATAGTCAAAGATCAGTTTGGTTAGAAGTGGAAGGAAAGTAATGCTGAGGCCTGTGTGAATGGGTGTTTAGAGGTATTGAGTTGTGTGGCAGACATCGGGAAGTGCATTTCTCAGAATTTTTTTCAAAAAAGACTGCAAGGGGGCTGGGGATATAGCTCAGCTGGCAGAGTGCTTGTCTTGCATGCACAAGGCCTTGGGTTCAATCCCCAGCACCACACCCACAAACACACACACACAAAAATATCACAAGGGTGGATGCTAATCTATAATGGGCAGGGGTGGGGAGCATGAGATGTGTGGAGGAACTTTGGATTGGGCAAAGGGGAGGGAGAGGAGAGGGTATGGGTATAGGAAAGATGGTGAAATGAGATGGACATCATTACCCTAGGTACATGTATGAGTATATGAATGGTGTGACTCTACTTCATGTACCACCAGAGAAATGAAAAATTGTGCTCCATTTGTATACAATGAATCAAAGAGCATTCTGCTGTTACATATAACTGATTAGAACAACAACAAAAAATCTAGCAAAACAAAGAGATTGCAAGGAATATGCTTAGCTGACAGCCTCCAGCTATTAATACCTTCAATCCACCTCAGCTTTGGAGTCAAGGTCATGTTTTTATTGCTCTTCAAGCAAGACTATAATACATGGGTCTACCCTTTCTGCCCGAAGCTGGGCCCCTCTAAAGACACACTTTGTTCTGGAACTCCCATTGGACAGGAGAGACTTTGTTTGAGTCTGCATTTCAGTTTGATGGCCCAGTTCCTCCCTTTTATTTCTGTGGGCCTTATTTCCCAATGAATCTTTGGCCCTCCAAACTGCATCCCCATCTGCTTCCTAGTGGACTTCACTGATACGCACTGCCACAAGGAGGCAGGTTAGGAGAGAGGTTGCGAGTGGTCACTCTGAGGTCACTGTAAGGTATGTCTGGACGTGCGCAGTAGGTACAAATTGTTCTTGGTGTCACACTTGTTTTTCTAATATTCCTCAAATGTCATAAAATCTCCATTGAAGACCTGTGCTGGCACGCACTATGTTGTGGAGAAGTAAAAGGGAAGCTGTTCACCACCTGGGAGAGCAGAAAAGACGTTTCAGAACAACCTTGACCCCTGCAGCAGCACAGCGTGACAAGGTTGGAATGGAGGATGGGAAGGACCAGAACCCAAGCACACCTAAGCTGAAAGACCTCAGGCACTTCTCAGAAAGAGCTGGGCTCAGCCTAGGTTGCTTATTCCTGGTTATCATCCCACAGATGACGCAGGCTATCAATCCTGGGTTGCAGTTCACTGGATTTGAATGGTGAGAACCCAGAATACAAATAGAGTCCACTATCCCTATTTCCCAAATGAAAAACTGAGGCATCATTTTAGAAGTTGTGTTGTCTTTCCACTATTCTATAATTGTCCCTACTCCCCCGACTTCTCAACACAGTGTAGCTGTGTGATCACCATTTCCTCTTAAATAACTGAGTTTAATGTAGAAGAGCATCTTAACATCATGAAATAATTTAATGCTTTAGATGTGGGAGCCAGTCCCCCAAAGAGCAATACCATAGTACTCTTTCACCAATTAGACACCTTTACTGTTTCCAGGAGGCTCATTTGTTTGTTTAAATGAGACCACAATAAGTTTTATGGGGGATATGAGAGTATGTGTTAGTATAAAAATAAATACATACTTTCCCCTAACTTTATTCCTGAGTCATTCATTTTATGACAGGCCTTTTTTGTTGAAAAACTTAAATAAGCAGGAATTTTTCTACTATCTTGTTTTTTAAAAGAAATTTAAGGTTAAAATTATTTTTTCCTAATTCTAAACTTTTTAACACAATTATTTGTGCTCCTTTTTTGACTCATGTAATTCCTTTTCTTCTGCTATCCGGGTTTTCTTCTTGGAATCAGCATTTTCCTATAAAGTATTATTCCTTTAGCCTTTGTAACATTTCTTTATTAAGAATATTAATAGCCATGTAATATTCCTTTAGCCTTTTTCTTCTCTGGTCAACTCATTTTCATTATTGCTCCATTTGGTTCTCGTTTTTCAAATGCTTTTGCACTACCATGCTAACTTTCTTGCTGACTTCCTTATCTTACTATCTTCATGCTTCTTGTGCATTTTAACATACATGGCAAACCTCCTTTCTTCTGAGCTATGGTAAGGGTCTGCACCCTAGTAAACCATGCTCTGTTTTTTTGTCCTTAAAAGTTGTATCTTCTTTTCTTTCTTATTAAGTGTCCCAGGGATTTTTATTTTTCCTGTCCCCACATCCTATACAAAACCAAAAATAAATTTAAAACAAATCTCTGCTTTTATTTCAACCAGTCAACCCATCCCATAAGAGTAAAATCATCAGAATTCCTTATTATTCATTCATCTGGTACAAATTCTCAACTGCCCTGGGCAAGTGCCTGTGTGATTATTGCTAAGCCTGCTTTATAGCAGTAAGAATAATTATCCTTGGAGTTCTTTTTTATGCTCAATTTTTTCCTGGACTTTATTTCTGGGCTTTGTATGTTTTTCAAGGGAAATAAACAATGATTTTATAGACCCTTATTGTGCTTTGAGTTCTTTACATGAAGCTGTATCTGAAGGAATTTTTCTTTTATTCTCTTTATGATGGGCCAGGAAATTTATTTATTTATTTTTCGGTGGTGCTATGAATTGAACCCCAGACCTCACACATGTTAGGCAAGCATTCTACCCCTGAGCTGCATCTCCAGACCTACAGGAAGTATTTTCACTAATGTTCTCTAGAACTTTTATTCTCTGGCTGTTATGCTATATGGACAATTTAGCAATTTTCTTTTATCTGTCATGACCACAGAAGGAGAATGGAGTATGCTTTATGAGGATATTTGGATCTGACCTCTACAACTGAGAGGAAAAAACTGAAATTACTTAGGCAAGACTCATGTTTATCTTTGTCTGAGTTATTTCTTAACACATGACAGGAATAGTTGTATATATGAAACTCTTCTTTTTAAATTATATAACTTTATTTTTAGTGGGATGCTAAAACCTTCACATTTCCTTAATGTTGAGCAGTATTTCTAGAACGGTTTCTACCAAGTGACTATTTTTCTTTTGAATGGCTACTTTTTAATGTTACTTAACATGACTATTCAAATTTCTCATGAAGCTTAAGTGGAAAAAAAAACATGTTGAGAAACACTATCTTTCACAACTCGAACATAGACACTTTAACAGAATTTAGACAGAAGAAAAACCAAGAGATTGTCTAGTTTAACTTCACATGATAGACTGAATTCTCTCTAATCATATTGTTCAGATATATAGTTTAGTTTTTGCTTAAATGCCTCTACTGTAGAGAGATCCTATGAAACTTCACTTTTATTGAACACATATAAAACTAACAAAGTCATTTAAATTGAACCTGAAATTGCCTAGGAACTTCCATTTGCTACCCAGTTTCTCTTTTGGGGTAACGCATATTGTGGCTGCTTTCTCCTACATGGCACCTCTGTGTATATTTAAAGATCAGGGCATATATCTCTTTCTTTTTCTCCTTTATGGGTCGAACACTGGCAACTCTTTCAACCATTCTTTATAATTTTCAATTATTTATCCACCCCACCCACCTAATTTGTGAATGACACTCTAAAATGTAATATATGAAACTATACCTTATTCTTGCTTTCAATGGTACCTATAGGATAGTGAAAACACCCCACAGAATGGGAGAATGTATTTGTAAATCCTATAGCCAATAACAGACTTGTATCCTGAATATAGGAGAAATTCTTACAACTTAATAATAAAAAGAAAAAAAATAATCCAGTTAAAAGAAGGGCAAAGGATTTGAGTAGACAATTTTCCAAAGATATGCAGAAGACTGAAGGACACATGAAAAAAAATGCTCAACATCATTAGTCATTAGGGAAATGCAAATCCAAATCACAAATGAGACACCTCTTTACACTACCAGGATTGTTATAAGAAAAAAGATGATTTAGCAAGAATGTGGAGAGATCAGAACTTTCTTCTAATACAGGTGGGGATGTAATAAGATGGTACAACCACCACATTGGGAAACAATTTAGCCACTCATCAAAAGTTAAGGCAGCCACTCCTTTAACCAAGCAGGGCACAGTGGCTGCAGCTTCCAAGAAAATGTTGAGAGAGGTGTGGCTCTCCTCATTCTTATATTCGGCAACTCAAGTGGGTCTTTCAAAACTGGTAATCATATGTGAATTCTAGAGATGGGACTCTGCTAAAGTAAAAGGAAAGCTATTATTTAGTAGACTGAAAGGAAATCAAAAGATGAGATTTTATTGCAGGGATGGAGGTTTAAAAGATACCAAAAAATAAAACAACTAAATTTATTTCCATTTTCTCATCCAAATTTTCCCCATCAGTTCCAATTACTCTCTGGCAGCAGAAACAAGGTTTTGTGTTCTACACGTCCTCTTAAAGAAACTTCAGTCAAAAAAGAGTGGAGCCCACCCTCTTGGCAGGGCTGCTGTCCTAGGCAAGTTGGGAAATTTTGTCAAATGTGTAAACATGTCCTATGTGGTCAACAGATAGACTCCAAGGCAGAAGCCTCATGAAGATCTCCTTTCTTTCCTTCCTTCCATGCTTACCTTCTTCTTCCGTTAAAAATGTCCAGGGTGAAAGACTAGAAGCAATAGAACAAAGAAACTCTCCTTGTCTTCTCTTAGCAACTGAGTCTCCCTACGTAGAAGCAAGCCATTCTCTATCATCCTTGTTTCTTAGCCCTAATCCTTGACCATCTTCTCTTTTCACGCTGTTCTCAAAAGGCATCCTAACAAGTGCACTCCTTCTGCTTCTATTTTAGACAACAGCAATTTGGATGTTTTAAACTCTGCTTTTACAATTGAAGTGAGCCCAGATGTGTGAACCATTTCTGCCAATACAGAACACAAATATGAGGATGGCCTCCTGTTCGCTAATTGCTGCTGGTGAATTTTTATTGAGCACCAAATATGTTCTTTATATTTTGCGAAGTACTTCCCTACATTATGTCAATTAATCTTCAACTTCATGAAGCAAGATCTGTTGTATTGATTTTACAGATATTGATACACAATTTTGAAAAGGCCTCTCACATAGGTGAAGAAAAACCTGGATTTTACCCCAAACCTATGCGTTTCAATCCAAGCCTTGGTTGGTAGCTCCTGTGCTATTACTACTTTTCCTTGTTAGAACTCTTTGAAACCTTGGGTTTCACACCAGTATATTTTGGGGGTGCTAAAATATGCATAACATTAAATTTACCATCTTAAACATTGTTATGTGTATAATTCAGTGTAAGTACATTTACAATGTTGCACAACCATCATCATGATCCCTTTGCAGAACTTTTTCATCCTCCCCATGGAAAATCTGTATCCATTAAATAGTAACTCCCTCCACCTAGCCCTTATAACCTCTCTTCTACTTTCTGTCTCTATAAATTTGCATAGGATATGTACCTTACATAGGTGAAATCATATCATACTTGTTGTTTTGTTGCACTCATGGTTTTTTGCAGGAAAAAAAAAGAATGAATAGTCTCAGCCTACTTAATATATTTGAAAATTCTCTGGCCATTCCCCTCATTCACTCAATATTTAGCCTTCCTGATTCTCAATTCCAGCTAATCCTTCCAATCCTGAGGATTTCTCTGGCCTCAGCCATGGTCTTTCTGATAGGCTACCCACCAGAACCACCCAGCACTGCTCTATATTCTGGCCACTTCTGCACACTGTTTATATGACACCATGCTCTGTGCATATAATATAAACAATGAACATCAATTGTTTGCAAAGCACTTTATTATACATATATCTTATTTCTTCCTCACATTATTCTTACGAGGTAGACAGTGCAATATTTTGCAAACAAGGAAACTAAGAGTTGAAGCTAGGATGAGTTACCCACATTCAGACAGCTGACAAATGAAAGACCAAAAATCTAGAGCACCTGAGCTTCTTTATGTAACTGTTCATCCAAAGTTTTCCCCCTTATTCCTTTTAAAGAAGCTTAACCTCTAGGTAGGGCAGAGGAATACACAGTGAGATCCCCCCCCACCCCCGTGTGTGTGTGTGTGTGTGTGTGTGTGTGTGTGTGTGTGTTTGTGTACACGCACACACAAATTAGAGTTGGGAGGAGAGAGAGACAAGTTCAGTTTTGCTTCCATTTAGGTTCTGAGTTTATATTTTTGTTTCTCCAATAATCCAGTTTAGGTGAATCTGAAGTCTGTCTGTTGCCTATTGCTATGCTGTGGTTTATCAGAACTAGAATGCAAGGAATTATTCCAGTCCCAAACACACTCTTCTAGAGTTTCTTTTCAGCATTTACTTGC
Source organism: Xerus rutilus (assembly GCA_028644305.1). Taxonomy (NCBI): domain Eukaryota; kingdom Metazoa; phylum Chordata; class Mammalia; order Rodentia; family Sciuridae; genus Xerus; species Xerus rutilus. The sequence goes on from CM053404.1 coordinate 102,888,568, forward strand.
TTTCCCATTTTGGGAAAAGTGAAGAACACAGATACCTTACCAGTCAATGTATCCTGTTCCTAAGCCTGAGGCTAGCTCTGCTTCAGTCAGCTTCTCAATTCCACTCTCTTTGGCCTTACCCTGTTCCCTTTTAAAATTCTAGAATCAAAGATATTGCCTCAGATGGCATATAACAGCCATGTCTTCTTCTGCAAGAGAGAAACACAAGAGAGTGGAAGGTAACTTTTGTAATCATGTCACTTAAAACAGTTGGCTAACTGTTTTAGCCTTCAGCTCTACAGAGCCCTTCCCTGTAGAAGCTGATATTAAGGAGTAAAACCTGCTAGAGTGTGGCTAACACTTCTGCACACTCTGTTACACAAATGACCTTAAGCTTATATGTTTAGGTGGAGTTATGCTAATAGCATTTACTCAAATTCTTTTGGGTACAAGGACATTTATCCCATCAACTTACCTGTGAGTCCCCCTGTAAAGATTTCTCCAAATACTTCTGAGAGTCTCCCCCCAAAAACGTAAATGCCCTTGCAAACAAGTCTCCTTTCTCCACTGGGTACTTCCCTCTCACACTTGGCAGCCATGTTTCCTGGAACATTAGAACCTCCTAAGCAGCTGATGCACCAAGCTTTTGAGATGCCAGAGTGTTGCACTGTTCTGCTGCAAAGCTGCCGGTGTGACCCCTAAAAGTGTGATAACCTTAGAGGGGGCACAAGCTGAGCTTGCCTTGTGAGGTTATTAAAAAGTAAGTATCTCCTTTAATTTTTTCTTTAAAGAACCACTCCTTCAATTTACCCAGTATAAATCCAATGGGTTCTTGGTCAGGAAGCAAATTTGAATACCAGAATTTGACATTTCAGATTGATATTTGAATATCAATGCTATTTCTATAATGCTCCCTTCTTCTCTGACTATCAAAGCTTTCTTGCTGAGTACAGTTCTTACAATGTTTAGCATTTGTTTCTACAGGATGAGTCCCCCCAGAGGCTTTTCAGGACTCAGGCAACTCTGCTTCTGGAAGGCTCATCTCACTGTTTTGTAGAGTACGTTCAGACATATCTGATTTTCGGTCTCCCTGCTACACACATGCATTATTTCTACAGTGGCCCTTTCCCAATAGAGACAGAGTATTTGTTCCATTAAGAAAGTGTTCCAGCTATAAATGACATGAAGGCTGACTAATGGTAGCTTAAACAAATAGTTTCATTTGTGTCCCTTAACAAAACATTCAGAGAAAAGCAGTCCAGTGGCTCAAAGAGGCTATGGGAACCCAGGTTCTCTCTCAGTACTCTTTTTTTTTAATATTTATTTTTTAGTTGTAGGTGACAGAATATCTTTATTTTATTTTTATGTGGTGCTGAGGATTGAACCTAGTGCCTCACGTGTGCTAGGCGAGCACGCTACCACTGAGCCATAACCCCAGCTCCTCTTTTTTTTAAATTTTTTTTTTTTTAATAGATCTTTATTTTATTTATTTATATGCAGTGCTGAGAATCGAACCCAGTGCCCCACACATGCCAGGCAAGCACTCCACCACTGAGCCACAACTCCAGCCCCTCTCTCTCAGTACTCTTATCCTGCCATCCTTAGCTCATCAACTTTTGTTCTTGTGTTTACTTCATGGTCACTGTATGGCTGCTG
>CM053404.1:102890702-102934021 GCA_028644305.1 Xerus rutilus
CAGTATCACTTTTATTTAATGTTGGCTATTCCTACTGCCATAATTTTCCCTTTATAATGGTATAAAATTTGAGAAATGTTGTGCAAATGCAGAATATTATTGGAAAATTACCTGTGAAGTAAGATAGAGGTTAGGTTTTTTGTTCGTTCATTCATAAGATAGCTATGAGACTAAGTTACATCACATTATTTTACCACTTGGTAAATTTTAGCACATTTTAACTGTGGTATAGTCTCTCAAATTCAATGTGAACTAATGGGTAACAATAAAAAGCCATGATTCTTTGGGGGAATGCCATTAGGTACCAAAGGTAGAAAAACCGATAAAGATGGAAAAGCAGAGGCATTGCTACTGAACTTTTAGCTTCCTCAGGAGGTTTGTAAGCAAGATGGAGTATCGGAGGTGTGAGTCAGTGTAGTCTGAGGTTCAGGGGTGCCCCCAAAAAAACCAATGACATTTTTACTGGAATTTCACAGATTATTTTTTTCAAATCAGCTTTTAAGGCAAGCATATTTCACTAGTGAATAATGCGATATTCTGGCACATAATTATTTATGAAGTTTTCATCACAGTGGCACCTAAATACTTTGGAGATAGTTGATGCCTGGCCTAGATGCACCCAGAGCTTTATTGGACTCAGGGTACATTCTTAAATGTAATAAAAGCAGATGGCTAATGGATTGATTCACAGAGAAAAACCTTCACTGCCAAGTCACTTGCACAGATTCAATTGTTTCTTACTACCCAAATGAATGCCAGCCTCAGGAGACATACTTGTAATAGAGCATAAATAAATGGGTTAGAAGTTTTTGGCCTCCAAAGGGAATTGGTGCTGGGAAATAAAATAGTAATTTAGGAGAATACAAATTAGCCATAGCAGACTCTTGCATCTCTCTTTTGACTTTTTTCCCTTCCATGTCATGTTTTTTATTCTGCCATTCTTTCCCCAGACGTTCTTCTGTTTACATTCAGAAAAAATCAGATTGCCAGGAATCCTTGGTGCAAATCATTTCCTCTTAAAGAGATCTGGGTGGTTTGTAATATTCCTTTCTTAGTGTGTTTCACTAAGGAATAGAGTATCTATAGAGAAGGATTTTCACACAAACTGAATGTTTTAAAAACTTAAAACAATGCTATATTTAGATCTGTGAGCTATAAACAGCCAGAAACCTGCAAGATTCTAAAACCTGCAAATCCCGCCTTATTGTCTCTAGTTCACAAAGCTCTGTGTGTTCCATCTTCTGATGCTAGCCCGCTTCCTCCAGTTCAAGAAATTTACCTTTAACATAGCATGAAGCCTCAGGATTTTTCTGACTTACCCGCAGATGTCACCCCAGAAATGATGCATACCACTCAGTTCAATTTGCATCGTTACACAAAAGGGACTCTCCTTGGAAACCTCTTATGCACTTCTAACACATAATAGCATTTCAAAGAAATGTGTTCTTTTTAAGATAATAACTACTGTTAACTCCCCCACTAGTCTTGCTGAAATATTTGACAATTAACCCAGCTTACCACTGGCTTGAAATGATTTGACAATGATTTAGCTCTTTTGGGAAATGCTTTTCTTTAACTTACTTCTAAGCATTTTTCCCTTCTTAATGTATTTTAGTGCATTTAAATTTCAGCTCTATTCCTCTTCTACATTTATCCCTTGAAATACAAATCCATTTCTGGTTATATGTGTTTATGGAATAAACATAAAAGATCATTGTGCTAAAGACTGAATTGTGTGGCCCCCAAATTCATATATTGAAGCCCTTACCTCTAGCAGCTCTGAATGTGACTGTATTTGGAGACGGAGCCTTCAAAGAGGTGGTTTTATTAACCTGAGGCTATTAGGGTGAGCTCTAATTCAATATGGTGGGGTCCTTATAAGAAACCATTTGGACACACAGAGACCCCAAGGATCCATGTGACTGGGGAAGACCTTGTGAGGCCAAAATGAGAAGACAACCACCTACAAAGAGAGAAACCTCTGGAGAAACAAACATGCAACATCTTAAACTCCAGAACTGTGAGACAATAACTTTCTGTTGCTTAAGCCATCCAGTCTGTGGTATTCTGCTATGGCAGCCCAAGCAGCCTAATTCATATAATTATTAGCTGTCTGCTATATCCCTTCCAAGGGGTTGCTCCAGCCCTGGATTGAATTTGCCTCAGTATCAGGGAATGTGCCCATTCCCACTCCCTGTTCCATCTCAGCCAGTGTTTGCTTCTGTTTTGAGGTTTGCAGTGATTCCACTTCTGGAAGTACTGTGATGCTCACAGGGCTGGCCCCTGGTCTCTGAAGGAGCCCAGGCTTTCAAAATAAAATTACAGCAAGTTAATTTAAAATGGTCTTAAATGACTGGTTGTCCAAGCAGTGGCTTTAAATTATATCTTACTATCCATGTACCCTTAGCTGTTAAACCCAGACTCCTCTGTCTCCACCACATCGTTCAAGAGGCTGTTCCCTTCCTCATTCTCTTATTCTATGTGGCCTTAACGGTCATCTTGCTGATTCTCCTGCCCATACTTTCAGTAATTACTACCAGAAAGAGATTATTTTATGAACACCAGAGGAGTAAAATATGCTGTCGGCTAATCACCCACCTGTCACCATTCTGACTCTTTTATTTGGTGAGATTAAATTATACTGAACAATAAAACCTCCCTTTTAAAAACAGGAACAAGATACCCAGAGGCAGTTTAGGTACACCATATGGGGAGTACAAACCCTTTGTCTTCTTCATGATGTGTGTTGTACCTCCACAACCACTCAAACCGTGGCAGCCTGGTGGTGACTTTAAATTATGAATCATATTTGCACAGTTCCTCTCAGCCCTCTCCAACCCTGGCTTTCCATCTGACTCAGAGAAAAACCTGAGTCCTCATAACCACCGGAAGGGTTTCGTGCCTAGGCACCCTGGAGCTCTTCAATATCCTGGGAGCCTTCTGACATCCACTGTGGGCCTCAGTGGCCTTCCTGCTCTCCTCAAATGTCCCAACCTTCCACATTGTGACTTACTTGTTATACTCTCAGCATGAAATGCAGATATTTGTCTGAATGTTGCGCAAGTAACATTTTTCCTTATTTTTTTTTCACCCTCTCCTGATCCCAGGAACAGTAAGATTGATAACAGTAAACAATAGGATAGGAATTAAAACGTGGTTTTCCTTTGTTTAAACTTTTACCAGGATCCCTACATTTAGGTCTCTGGGAAGTGGTACAATTTAAACAACATTAAGTGTAGTAGTTGAGTATGTAGATGAAGTTTACTGTCTCACATGTACCATCCTGAAGAACTCACACACTAAAAAGTATTTTAAGGGTATTGGTCAATTTTTTTGGTACTCATTTGCAAAACATCTAGTTGCAATTAGATTTTTTTTCAAAAAGTTACACTTGAATGTTCAATTCACAATAGCTAAACTATAGAACCAACCTAGATTCCCTTCAACAGATGAAGGGATAAAGAAAATGTGTTATCTATACACAATGGAATATAAACCAAGGAGTTGGATATCTGGGTCATATGCTGGTGCCAGTCCAAGTTTTCTGAGGTATCTCCATAGCACTTCTCATAGTGGTTACACCAATTTGCAGTCCCACCAGCCATGTATGAGTGTACCTTTCCCCTCACATCCTCACCAACACTTGTTGTTGCCTGTATTCTTGATGGTTGCCATTCTGACTGGAGTGAGATGAAATCTCAGTGTAGTTTTGATTTGTACTTCTCTATTTGCTACAGATTTTTCTAAATCATACATTTAATTGATTGTATTTCTTCTGTAAAGCATCTGTTCAGTTCCTTAGCCCATTTATTCATTATTTATTTTTTTGGTGTTAAGTTTTTTGAGTTCTTTATATATCCTGGAGATTAATACTCTGTCTGAGGTGCATGTGGTAAAGATTTTCTCCCATTCTGTAGGCTGTCTCAGTTCTTGATTATTTCTTTTGCTATGAAGAAGACCAAATTAAAAAAAAAAAAAAGTTACACTTGCAGGCGTTTGCAGGGACTAACGCAAAGGACGGAGTGAATTGAACAACTGAATTGCTCAATGCCTGTTTCTTTTCTTCCTGGATCTGGGTCAAAAATTTAGTTTTAACTTTCTGGTTTCTTCCTGATAAAAAGGGTCACTCATATTCCAGGGTTACTCTTCCCTCATGGACTGAGTCCTCAGATAACAACTGAAATAATCCTAAGTAAGGATTCTCTTAGTGGACACTATACCTACAAACAGTCTTGGTGTTCTTGATGACTCATTTGAGCTCTAACGTGGTCACCTCTAAGGAACATTTGTTCTGCTTCACTTGTGACATTTAATTGGAGAACATAGCACACTCTAAGTTATTTCCTTATCTGTCCGTCCTACTTTATGTTCTCTGAGCTCTTTCAGGACAGGGTCTTTAACAATTATTTTAAAGTTAATCATGCTGAAAAATTCAAAGTGCGCAAGAGAAAAGTCCCTTATGTCCCCTGTCTCTTCACTCTTACCCCCAGGGGTGTTCTCTGTTACATTTCTGAATTACCTTCCTGAATTTCTCTATTTATAAACAAGTACATATCTATGCATAGCAGTCATGATGATTTTCAGGATGCCACATTCAGGAGTGCAAAACAGCAACTTTTTAAAAATAACAACTTGATCTCTATTTTGAGCACCAGTTCTGTCAAGAGGGGGAAAACATAATGTTTGTCAATGCAAAGGAAACACTCATTTCAGGAGTTCTTAGTCAGTTGGGAACTGCTCTTCTGCTCTGCTCTTCTCTTCTGCCCTTGATTATAGTTGTTGCTATTGTTCTAGATTCTGGGGATTGGCAAAGAGGCATGTGGAAGAGGTGGCCAGCCATGAATGAGATCTGAACACTCTGACATCTGCTGTGGTACCCATGGCCACATCTGGTGCTGAGCTGCTGTTTCCCATCCATCCTTCTTATTGGCGTCTTGTACAGACCAGGTGGTGACTCTGCATTAGCTGATGGTGTTGCCTCATGCTGACCCAGAGGTCTCAACAAGCTCCTGATTCTTCACAGGAAACCAAAGCTGCTCCCCAGGATCCAGCTGGTGAAGGTGCCCCTGGCCCATCTGCATGGCACACCTTAGGTATGTCTCACTTCTATGCTCCTGTGCCTTGACAGCGAAGGCAACTTTGTCAGGGGGCCCTACACAGGAAGCTGAGTCTTATTCTCCTGGGCCTCCAAACCATCTGAGGCTCAGCCCCAAGTAGGCAGCCTCCATTTTTCCCACCAACTCTCCTCTCTCTCCTGGAATATTTTTATCTTGCCTAAAGCAGGAAAACTGGCTCTTAGATCAACATTCATTCTTTTCAAAGCTATTGTTTCACCTATTATCTCTGCCAGGAGTTTCATAAGTCTATTTTGAAACTAAAAAGCTGAGAATTAATTCTTTTGTTCTCTGTTCAGTTGTGGCCCTGCTCCCCTGAGGCCTGGGATGCCCTGGTTACTGCCTGTAGTGGGGGCGGTGGGGGTGTATGGAAAGGTGACTGCGAAGTTGGTAATAGCGGTGGGGAGAAGGGACACTTAGTAAACATTTCCATTTTTCTCACCATATTTATAATTTGTCAGGGGTTTTTTGTTTCTGTTTTTTCCCCCCACAAGTGTTTCCTCTTGTGTCTACTGTTCTACAATTTGCTTTTTCACTCAATAAGATATCATGGATCTCTTTCCAAATTAGTGTATCTTGTCTCCTCATACTTCTTCACTGTTGCATAATATACCATTGACTCCATATACTATTTTTATTTCACCAGTCACTGTTAATGGGCATTTAGGTTGCTTCAGGTTTCTCCTTTTTCAAACAAAGCAGCAATAATGAGTGAGCATCCTTAGGAAGACACATTTGTTTTTCATGTGGAATTTCTACAGTACCCTTGGCTAGAAAGAATTGCTGTATCACCAAGTATATCCATTTTACATTTTGGTCCTTATTTTTATACTGTCCCTAAGAATGTGTACCAATTTCTACTTCCACCAAAAGTGTACAAGAACATGAATTTCCTGTAACAGTCACCAACCAATCTGGCATTTGTCAAGCTAGAGATTGTTTTGGTTTCTTTGTATGAATTGCTCACTCATTTCCTCAAACTATTTTTTTCTATTAAGTATTTATGTTTCTTATTGATTTACAGAAAGCCTTTACAGATGAAGAAAATTAGACCTTTGATTTCATCTTAATTTATTTTACTTTATGCCTTTTTTCTATATAAAGTTTAAATTCTGTATGGAGTAAAGTGTATGAAATCTACTCTTTTCTGTCTTTGATGACATACCAGGAATAGCTTACTCTACTTTAATAATGTCAATATCTATATTTTATTGTAATCTTTTCATATTTCATGTTTTAATCTATTGGAATTTATCCAGGTATAAGTTATTCGTTTCATTGAATATCAGGTAGCTTCCATGGTCATGTTCTTCTTTGTACTGAATATCATGTATCATCCCTGGTGTGCTTTTCAGCTAATCATACCAAATTTATCCATACAAACCGTGTGGAATAATTTTAGTATTGTTCAGATCAGGGCTTCTTGCCCTCCTCTTTCCCCAATATTTCTGATTATTTTTCTTTTACAAAGGAGACAAATGAGGTATATGTTTGTCTTTAAGTGGGTCTGGTGAGGTGAAGAGACCAAAGCAAACAGTTCCAGTTGTCCCTCGGTCTTCCCAAAGGGTAGGAGCTCCAGTGAGTGGGTTCAAATGGATGTTCCCCAAAGAAGCCAACCTCAGGAGGCAGGCTTGGTGGCACAAGCCTGTAATCCCAGCGCTTAGGGAGGCTGAGACAGGAGAATCGCGAGTTCAAAGTCAGCCTCAGCAAAGGCAAGGTGCTAAGCAACTCATGAGACCCTGTCTGTGCATAAAACACAAAATAGGCCTGGGGATGTGGCTCAGTGGTTGAGTGCTGAGTGCCCCTGGGTTCAATCTATAGTACCAAAAAAAAAAAAAAAAAAAAAAAGAAGCCAACCTCATGCATGCCTGTAATCCTAGCACTGTGGGAGGCTGAGACAGGAGAATTGAGAGTTCAAAGCCAGCCTCAGCAATGGTGAGGCACTAAGAAACTCAATGAGACCCTGTCTATAAATACAACACCAAATAGGGCTGGGAATGTGGTTCAGTGGTCGAGTGCCCCTGAGTTCAATCCCTGGTACCAAAAAAAAAAAGAAGAAGAAGAAGAAGAAGAAGAAGCCAAGCTCTTCAAATCCTGGGCTCAAGTGATTCTCCCACTTCAGCTTTCTGAGGAACCTGGACTATAGGTGCATGCCACTATGCCCAGCACACTGACCCTTTTTGAGCTGAGTGAGATGGTGATGCTTTGTTACCTCCTTCTCAAGAGGGTGAACAAACCCCATATTCAACTTCAAGTCTCTTCACAGAAAACTCCAAACCCACAAAATTAACATGTATTTAAAAGTACAGTGGAATGTTTGCAGATAAGGAGAGCTGTGGAAAACAAGCAAAGCAGAGTCGGGCTGCGTGGACCTGGAGTGCCTAGGGAGGAGGGGCAGGGTGCACTTTCACATTAGATCCAGCAAAGAACACTTCCATGAGAGGGTGCCACTTGAGCATCAAGATTTGGAAGAGGAGAAGGCATGGGTTGTGAGGGTTTCTGCGTGAAAAACATTCCTGGCAAAGGAGTCAGCCCAAGTGAATGTCCAAAGGTGGGGTGTACCTGGCACACTTAAGGCACAGCCAGGAGAACAGCCAAAGTGTATGTGGTAGAAGGAGAAAAGACCAGAGAGGTAAGGAGTGTGGATGGGAGCAGATCCTCGGGGACCTCAAAGGCCTACTTTCAAATTATGGAGCCAGCTCAACTTATTTTTATATTTTTTTTGTCATTGTTCAAATGACTAAATATTAATAGCAATCCAAATATCACTAAGATAATTCATATAAACAACTTAGGCAGGGTTAAATTGACAATCGCTACTTCTCCCCACCCCCAAAAAACCAGGCTAGATATTTACATCAAAATAATCCAACTATATTACAATACAACATATAATTATATATACAGTTGTTCTTGGGAATTGGTTCTAGGATGCTCTGTGGATACTAAAATCTGCAGAAACTCAAGTCCCTGACACACAATGGCACAGTATTTGCATACAAATTATGCACTTCCCTTTGTATACTTAAAATGATCTTGAGATTATTTATAACATTTAATATAATGTAAATGATTGTTATGCTGTATTATTTAGGGAATAATGACAAGAAAAACAAGACTGTACATGTTCAGGACAGATTTAACTTTTCCAAATATTTTCAGTCTGCACTTGGTTAAATTCACTGATGTGGAAATCACAGATACAAAGGGTCAACTGTATACATAAAATATATTTATGTACACATTATATATATATATATATATATATATATATACACACACACATGCTATGCATATATATAACATATACATGAATAAATTTGTTATTTTACAAATAATTCAAATGAATTTATACTAATATAACTCAATGAAATATAATTTTTTAGAAATATTTTTTAGTTGTAGATGGACACAATGTCTTTATTTATTTATGTTTATGTGGTGCTGGGGATCGAACCCAGTGCCTCACACATGTGAGGCAAGCGCTCTACCACTGAGCCACAACCCCAGCCCCAATGAAATATAATTTTTTTCTCAGTCCTTTTCATTTATTTATTTTTTTACCTTGAGATAGGAGCTTGCTAAATTGCTGAGGCTGACCTTGAACTTGTGATTCTTCTGCCTCAGCCACCCAAGTCACTGGAAACACAGGTGTGTGCCACCATATGTGGCGTGGTAATACTATTTTGATGAACAACATATCACAATTTTAAATAAGGACTAGTACCATGCCAAACCATATTTGGCAGAGGAAAGTAATGAAATTAATTTAGTGAAATTAAGTTAATTTGAAATCATTTAAGATTATCACTTGGTAATGAGAAAATGTCAAAAATGGCAATTGTCCCCACTGAAAACACAATAAACAAAGAAGTAGACTTTGAAAATACTATTGATGACTGTCCCTTTAAGGCCAGTAAAGTGCAATTATAATGAATTCTTGTTTCAGCATAAATAAAATACTCATACTTAAAATGAGTCTTAATATATCTACTTTTTAATTTTTCAGTATTTTTTCAACTACTTTAATGTCTTGCAAAATAAATTGACTTAAAAAAGTACATAAAGCATGGATAGGCATGTATATGCAGTCTTAGACAACTGTTTTCAAGGCATTGCTCTTCATTTAAACTTGTGATATTTTCTTCATGTTTTTTTAATGAATAATTCTGTTATAATAAACTCACTAAGTTAAATCCATTGAAATCAAACTACTTTTCGAAATTCTAAACAAATTATTCAGTGTGAAGAAGAGAAATGGGCGAGAAAGAAATATGCAAGTTGGGCATGACTTTTTCTTAACTTCTTTCCTACAGAACAAACAAACAAATAAGCAAATTAAAACAGAAACAAGGAAATGACAAGAAACAATGCCTGCAGGCATTTTGTCACTTCCCGGGGAATTTTTATTTGCTTATTGCTTGAAGAGCCACTATTGTCTCTGATCAGAGTTTAGAAGCAGGAGTCTGGCCTGTCTCAATGCCACTGACCAGTGCATTTTTAAAATTTTAACTCATTGTGTAGCTTCCAGTTTTTGTTTTGCTCTTGGGGCAAGAGGAGAACAGTAATATGGAATGAACTGTTTGGGAGGAAGTGCTTAAATATTTGTAGTCTAAAAATGTTCTGATGAAAGATCTAAGAAAAATAAGGAAAGCAGTAGCTCACACAAGTCTTTGTGAGCATTAATGCTAATTTAATTTATTCAATATATATTTGTAAGCGAGACGGAAGTACAAGGACTCATGAAGAGCCTAAGAGGGGATGAATTGAACTGTCAGGAAACCAAAAAGATCTCAAAGAAGCTAAGCCAGGAGATAGTTTCAGGAGGAAGCAAAGTTCCTACAGCTTTAAAAATGGCAAAGAAACTGGACAGGCGAACTTCCAGTGAATTTGGCCTTTGAATTCATTGGTGACTTTATTAAGGAAAGTGTCTATTGTGTATACGTGCAGTAGGGCTTGTAAAGCGGTCTCACGTACATTTGATCCCTGCGTTGTCATACCTGTCAAAGTACCTAGAGTGGTTTCTCATTCCTTGGACCCTCACTAACACACACAGAATATCAGCTAGATCATAGCTGATGTCAGAACTCATTGGTAAATAAAGTTAGGTGGTACTTACCATGCCTGCCCATCTCTGCTTACATCACTGACTTGTATGAAGGCCAGGAACCTCCTGGGGGAAAAATGATATCTTGCTTCCTCTTGAGTTGTAGAGACATATTGTTACTATGGAGAACTGATGTGTGGGTGAGTTTTAAAGGTAGGTGTTGTGATGAGAGGTGATAAATTGCTAGAAGATTATGGACCCTCTGGCAGAGAAACCAACATAAAATTAGGATTCACATACAATCATAGAGGGCCTGAAAGTGAAGAGAGTCCAACTTATGGTCATGATGTATGAACAAATCTAAACCAAATTAGGTAGTTTGTCCCCATAGGGACATAAAGCTGTGTTTAAGCCAAAAGAAGAAACTTAATAGACTCTGAAACCCCTCTGCACCTTGGTACCTTTGCTGTGTCATCATCTTACAGACATTACTTAGGTGGATCAGAACCATTCACTACAGTATGGCAATTTGTCATAATGTCATGAGCTTCAGGAAGATCTGCACCTTGGAAGGACAAGAGCATGTTTATCAACTCAGCCTCAGCAACTGCCTGGGTTATGAAGCGAGACAAAGGCAAGGACACGCTGGACTGATGGCAAGGTTGTTAAGTACCTTCTAGGAACCCCAGAGTCTTTGGGAGAGCCAAGGGGTACTCTCCTTGTAATAGGTAGAAGTTTCTGACTGATTGGATGGAGGCCAATCCATCCTATGTAATTAAAGTTACGAAGAAAAGACAGTGCAATCATCTCAATGCCTGGAGACGGAAAGATTTTCTGAGATTTGAAAAAAGATTCCCAAGTTTTGTTTTCTATTTCATATTATGTCCATTTTATACTTGGAATTCTTGCTTAGGTTTGAAAATTAGTGTTTAAATTGAACAAGATAGTTTCTAATCACTTTTTCATATAGTTTTTCTAGCTCTTTCCCGATTTTAGTTTTTAAAATTTGGTTTCTTTTTCTTTTGACCGAGTTATGCTGGTGTCCAACAATTTTTGGTTAAATCTACAATAAACCATCTCTTGCTTCAATCTGAAAATAAAATTTTTTTCTAACACTTTTCTGTTCTTATTTTTTATAAAGTCTGGTTTTTTACACCTCCCCTTTGTTTCTTTGTGCTTTTGTACAGAATTTTGGTATAGAAAAGGAAGAAAATTAACATTTATTGAGCTCCCTATTATATCAAGTTTTAATTAGATTTTTTTTATCTTTTAGCATTATTTAAAATTTTTAAATTTTATTCAGAAACAATGTTCAACCATTATTTTTTGAGTCCTGGAGTTCATAACCATAATGCTTTACCTAGGTACTTAACTACCTTTGCTGTAAGAGTCATCCTAATTACTTATATTTCTTGTCCACTCTACAGCCCTAATCCTTCATATTTTTTAAATAAAATTTTTTTGTGCTTGTTTGTTTTTACCTTTATTTCATTTATTTTTTATGTGTTGCTGAGGATTGAACCCAGTGCCTCATACATGCTAAGCAAGACCTCTACCAATGAGCCACGACTCCAGCCCCGCTTCATAGTTTTTTGTAGATGCAGATGGTGATAAAATATTCTTTCAGGTTCTATGTTTGCAAAGATTCTTCCACCTCAAACACAAATAATATTCACATATTATGTGAATTTATAGTGAGAATCAAGTATTTTTAGGAGATCTATAATAGTTTTGTCCTTAGGGCCTGCTTATGTTCTTTCTCTTGTATGAGTTTTAAAATCTTTTGGTCTTTAAATCTTTGAATAATAGCTCTCTCTCTTTCTCATCTATTTCCATTAAATATAATGTGTCTTTATAGTTCTAGAATTTGACGTTAGATATCTAGGATAGTCCTTCAGTCATTCAAGAAAGTTTTGTTGTTCTTTCTTAACTGAGGATAAATTGTCTTCAATGATTCCATCAGTGTGATTTATGTAATTTTCTTCTCTTTTTCAATGTCAGCACTATTCAAAGACTGAATTAGATCTGTTTCTTCAAGTTTATGGAAGTTTTCTAAATTGCTTTAAATTTTAAACATCTCTCCTAGGGTTTGATTTTTACTATGTTGAACTTTTAAAGTCACCTGCTGATATCTTGGGGGCTTAAGATAGATGTGGCACCTCATTTGTTCATTTCTTCTTCACAGGGTAATTCAGTGGAACTCAAAATGGCCATGTGTCAGTCTCAGCTCCCAGGTCAACAGAAGCAGCATTGTTGAGGGCTTCAGAGGAAACTTTACTGCCTGAAGAACTATGATCTAACCCAGCAACATCTAAGTTTCAGAGATTGGAAACAAATATTTATGAGTGGCTCTTACATGTGGTAGTGAGAGGAAGGATTTCTATTTTCACACCTAAATTTCTGGAGTTGATATTCTGGCTGTGAGAGAAACACCACCAGATATCGGTCATTTTGGCCACTAATTCAAGAATGTACTCCATCCTATATAAAAGTACTCCAACCTTGTATCAATTTAGCATTCAGATGATGGCCTGCAGATGATGGAGACATGGTAAGATTAGTGAATTCTGTGGGCATGGGAACATTGCTCTTTTTTTATTTACTGTAAAATTACTTCCTTGGTCAGAAGCAGTTCCAAAGCTTATTATTGTCATTTAACATATTCAACTCTATCAGAATTTATGTTGGTATGTTGTAAGAAGTCTGATTTTAAATATTTGCTTACACTAAAAGCTCCTTTACAGCACCAATCATCAGGGAAATGCAAATCAACCACAATGAGATATCAACTCATACCTGTTAACATGGTCATTCTTAAAAAGACAAGAAATAGCAAGTGTTGGTGGTATATGTATACTGTGGGTGGGAAATTTGAGTTGGTACAGCCATTATTATGGAAAACTGTGGAGGAAAAGGAATTCTTGTATACTGTGGGTGAGAATGTAAATTGCTACAGGCGTTAAGAAAACCAGTATGGAGTTTCCTCAAAAAAACAAAATTTTTTTAAAAGAACTATCACAACTCAGAAATTCAAGTTTCAGGTATATATACAAAGGAAATGACATCAGTATCTTGATTATTTACTTGATTATTTATTATTTACATTAATTAAGAAGACAACCTAAGAAAGTGTCTGTCAACAGATAGATGGATAAAGAAAATATGATATACTCTAGAATGGAATATCATTCAACCATAAAAAGAGGAAATCCATTACTAGTGAAAAAAGCCAGACACGGAAAAATACCATATGATCTCACATATATGTGGAATCTAAAAATGTTAAATTCATGGGTGCAGAGAGTAGAGAGGAGTTTCTAGCAGCTAGGAAGTAGAAGAAATGGTGAATTGTTGGTTAAACAAACTTCCAGTTATGAATAAGTCCAGGGAAGCTACTGTAGAGTGAGTGAGTATATTGTTGATTTGAAATTTGCTAAGAGTGTAGATTTTTTTTTTTTTTTTTTGGTATTGGAGATTGAACTCAGGGGCACTTGACCACTATTTTGTGTTTTATGTAGAGACAGGGTCTCACTGAGTAGCTTAACGCCTCACTGTTGCTGAGGCTGGCTTTGAACTCTAGATTCTCCTGTCTCAGCCTCCCAAAGTGCTGGGATTATAGGCATGTGCCACCACGCCCAGGTAAGAGTGTAGATCTTAAATGTCCTCAACTCCTACTACAAAATGGTAATAATATGGTGTTGGGTATGTTAATTAACTTGATTGGGGTAACCATTTCACAATGTATATCAAATCATCACATTGTACTCCTTGGATATATACAATTTTTGTATGTCAACCATACCTCACTAATCTGGGAAAGTGTTGAAAAATAAATATGCATTACTACTGTGCCAGAAAAAAATGACCTCATGAATGCTCAATCCCATTTCTTCTTTGTAATTATGTCAAAACAAAACCAGAAACAACAAAGGAGATGACAGAGAAGTGTGAAATGCTCGGTTTTCGTCATAATGAGAGTGGTGGTCTTTTTCCCAACTAAAACTTACCTAAACTGTATTAAATGAATTAGCTAAATAATCCTCAAAATGTTCAAAAGCATAAAACTTTAAAAATTGTCAAGCTGGGCACAGAGGCACATGCTTGTAATCCTAGCGGCTGGGAGGCTGAGGCAGGAGGATGGCAAGTTCAAAGAGTTTCAGCAACTTAGTGATGCCTTAATCAACTGAGTGAGACCCTGTCTCAAAATTTAAAAAAATAATAATAATGAAGGGCTGGGGGTGTGACTCAGTGGTTAAGGGCCCCTAGGTTCAATCCCCAGTACCAAAAAAAAAAAAAAAATTCAAGAACAGCTTTTGCTTTTCTCATTTTTATGAAATGAGTATTAGATAAATATTAAACTTTGATACAAGATTTTTATTTGCTGATATTGATAACTACATGTGATATATCACATATAATTATATAAATTGCATATAGATATGCTGTACAGATGTGCTTACATTGATTGGTTATATAGACAAAGAAATTTTTTCTTTGAGTAAAACTCTGCTAATAGTGCATGCGACTTTCCAAACCTTGTTACTGATACTTGAGATATTTGATATTTGATATTTGACAGATACTGTTTTCAAGCTGGGCAAGTTCTCTTCTTTTCCTCTCTTAGGCAGAGTTGTTGTTTTTTTTTTTAATTTGAGAATAGGTGTTGACTTTTATTAAGTGCTTTTTGAGGGTTTCTATCGAGATGGTTCTTGGAATATTTCTCTTAAGAAACAGGAATATGAAAATCTGACACCAGTTTCAATCATCATCTTTTGGATCTTCATATTAGTAGTAGGAAATTATCAGTTTTATAAAATTATCATATTTGTTGAAGAATGCTTTTACAATCACTTTGGGAAATCTTAAAATTAAAGCTACTTATGTGTTAATGACAACTGTTGGTGAGCTGTACCTATCATTTGAGTTAATTGTGTTGAATTGATGTATATTAGTCCGTTGAAGCTTATAGAAGTCACACTGAGAAAAGAAAACAATGAAATGAAATGAAGACAGATTGTTTCTATGTTTCTTCCAACAAATGGTAAAGCCACTTATAAATTCATTTACAAATTAAGAACAGCTTTATGATCTTTGCACAGCATCTGCCAAAGTAAATTATAAATACTTCACACTTTGAAATGATATTGGAAAATATCATACTTTTTCACTGTTGTTGACAAAGATGAAAAAAATTTAAGAGTATTTAAATACTCTAAACTAGATATAAATAAAGTTCCAGCTCCAATCTCAAGTACGGAATGAAAGGAGGTGTGGCCCACAAATAACTTGTAAATGTTTGAGAGAATGGATCTACCAATTACCCTGATTTGATCATTATGCAATGTACTCAACAATTGAAACACCACAATTTACCCCACAATCTGTACAATTATTATGTGTCCATCAAATATGGAAGAACTAGAAGTATTTCTATTTAAGGGAGAAAAAATGAATAAAGGATGCATTTAAAGAAAATTTGGTACTTAAAAGAAAGACAGGTATATGCACTAGAATTGGTTCTTCAAGTTGCAAGTAATATCAGTGAAACACGCACAAAACAAAACAAATAAAAAATATCACTGGGGGGAAATGTTGTGGCATGTGTAGAAAATAGATGCAAGGACTAAATGAGGTCATCTCCAAATATCTGTGCTGAGACTAAAGCCAGTTCAACACATTGTGCCCTGTCCCAAATCATCCCTCTAAGATGGATTTCTCTAAGTTTGGGAATCATAGTGAATGAATAATAATTTGAAAAAGGAGCATGGGTAAAGTTAAACTATTGAGGTTCTTGCAACTACATAAATGAACTTAAAGGAACAGGGGAATATCTCTGGAGTGCCAGTTTATGCCTAGAACCTATGAAGAGGAGATGGGAAATAATGTTATCTATTTCCACAGGCAAAATTGAAATATTGTCCTCTAGTTTTCATTTATTTGTTTTCTCCAAATTCATCTGTCTTGCCTGCACTTTGCCTACTGCTGCCATTTGTGATATGATGAGGGTCATGTCATAAAGAACCCTGTGAATAAAGAAGAAGAGATAACAACCACCACCATAGTGGTGAAATTCAACATGGTCACTGTAGCTACTCCTATAGTTTGGATCTTAAATGTCCCCCATATACTCATGTGTTAAAAAGATTTGTTCCTCAAAATGGCAGTATGAGGAGGCTGCAGAAACTCTAAGATTTGAGACCCAGAGGGAAATCTCTGGTCATTGGAGTATGCCTTTGAAGGTGAGTGTGGGACTCCAGTCTCTTCCTTTTATTCTCTTTTGCATTCTAGCCAGGAGGTGAGCAGTTTTGTCCACCATCTTCTTCTTCCATCATGTGTTGCCACAAGCCCAAAGCAACAGAGTTACTTGGTCATGGACTAAAACCTCCAAAACTGTGAGCCAAAATAAATCTTTTCTCTTTTATAAGTTGATTATCTCAGGTATTTGTTATAGTAACAGAAAGCTGACTAATACAGCTACCCTCAGATAAATAATCACCACATATGAGAATGGTGGGTTTTTAATTGTTAGTTCTATATTGGTTGCCCAGGTCATGCTTCTTTTTATAAATACATCTTGCTGTTTTCCTGTCTTTGCCAACATCTTAGACTGATGGATGACTCAGAGAAGAGCCAGAGTGGTATTCTACTGTGGGATTCGTGTGGCCTATCAGCAGTCTGAATTCTCCATCTTCTACTGTCTAGGATTCTGTGGCAAAGTAGTCAGAGAGGTAAGTCTAGGCATAGTGATTGGTGTGGTTTGACGGCAGGACTACTGGAGGTCCCCAGGGATGATAGATAAGCCTAGATTGTGGCTGCTCTTGCAGAGTCCCAGAGCGGTGAAGTACACCACTGAACAGACAATGAGGAATGGATTAAATAGCCACATAACAAAAGCCATTCCTTCTTGGGCAGAGACAAGACTAGGTTAAATCATCTAGAATCTAAACATCGACAACATGGGTAAAAACACACACACATATAAACATACTTGTATCTAAAAGGCCTTGGCTTGTCAGGTTGTTTTAAAAATAGTGGGATGTCTGGTTGACCATCTGAATAACACAGGTTGTTATAAATGCACAGACAGCCCTGGAAGCAGTCTTAGTTTTAGATATGGTTACAGAAGCTGAAGGAGAAAAGGATCCAGACAGGTGAGGGCTCGAGGTCTTAGAGGTCAGGACAGAGCCACAGGAAAAAGGAAAGAGCATGTACCTGGATCTAATCGCAGATTTTCAGGATGGGCCTGGGAAGTGCAAGGGAGTTTGGCATCTAGGTTCAGGGCTGGTGACTGGAGTCAATGTGATTAGTAGAAGCAGAGAGAAGAGCTGTCAGGGGTCACAGGGCCTGGGAAGGATGGAAAGTGCTGTGTGAACCTCATGGGGCTGAGGTTCCCTGCTATGGTCTGAATGTTTTTATCTCCTTAAAACTCATATGTTGACATCTGATTTCCAATGGGAGGGGATTAAGGAGTTATTGGAAGGAGTCCTTGATGAATGGAATTAGTTCCCTTGTAGAAGAGGTCCAAGGGAGCTCTGAAGCCCTTGATGCCATGAGAGGGCACTGTCTGAGGAAGTGAGTAGCCCCCAGACATGCTAGAGACTTCATCTTGGACTTCCCAGCCTCCAGAATGTGAGAAATAAGTTTCAAATACCCTGTCAATAGTATTTTGTTGTAGCAGCCTGAATGGACTTAGACACCCCACATCTCATCAGTGCTGGAGAGATACGCCTGGGTTAAAGTTACATGTACACAGTGGCCTCTTGAAGGTATGGACAGGGCTCTTCCAGGGTTGTACTGACCTCTTCTCCTCCCATTGATCATTTTTTAAGAGTGTTGGTCATTGTTCTCTCATTCCCCCTCCTCAGTGGGATAGGGTGTGCTGAAGATGGACATAGATAACCCAAGCACTCAGGATATTTTATTAAAGCACAATTAGAATGATTGGAGCATTTCACTAAGACAAGCAATAGCCATAAGGTGTAAGTCCAGGATGGTTTGTTTTTTTATTTGTACCAGGGATTGAACCCAGGGGTGCTTAACCACTGAGCCACATCCTCAACTCCCTCTGCTTTTTTTTTGAGGCAGTGCCTCATTGAATTGAACCTAAGTTGTGAGGCTGGCTTTGAACTTGCAATATTCCTGCCTCAGCCTTTGGGATTACAGGTGTGCACCAATGCACCTGGCAGTTTGTTTTTTCTTTAACACAGTCTGTTGCTGTTTCTGCTTCCCCTAAGATTTTCTCTCCCTCATGGGTGTCAGGGTTGACAGGCCTGAGGATCCTTTCTTGGAAAGGCTGCAAGTGGGCAGCTTAGATGAAGCTCTGTAATATCATGTTTAAGAGCTGGAGCTTTGAACTTGGACTGCCTCAGATGAAACCCCAGCTCTGCTAATGACTCTCAGTGCTGCATTTATTCATCTATAAAGTACAGAAATAATACTATGTAACACCAGAATTACTTTGGTGTTTAAATGAAGGAATATATGTAAAGCTATCATAAAAGGCTTCAGGTCATAGCAGGTGTTTTATAAGTGTTAGCTTTGAGACAATGAGACAAAGTACTCATTCAACAACAATGTATTGAGCATGTACTATGTATCCGGCACTTAAGCACTGGGAATAAACCAATGAACACGACCTGGTCTCTGGTGATACTTATATTCTACAGTGGAGGCAGTTAGTAATCCAATGAACAAGTAAAAAGACAAGATAATATTAGGTAATGACAAGTGCTATGAAGAATATAGAGCAGTGTGGAATGATAGAAAGTGTTTGGGGAGCTACTTTAGTTTGGTAAGGACAGCCTTTGAAAAAGGTGGCACTGGATAAAAAGGCACCAGCCAATGAACGACTAGGGAGGGAGCATCCCAAACAGAGGGAGTAGCTTGGCACAGTCTCCAAGCAGAGATGCTTAGCATGTTTGTCCCTAAGGGACAATGTGACAAAGAGTATAGAGAATGAAGTGTATGTCAGGAGGTCAGAGAAGTAGGTAGGGGACAGACAGATCATGAAGGACCCTGAGAATTTTAGAATGTCTGCAAGAATTTCAGATAGCTGGAGTGGTCTGTGAAGCAGATGATTTACATGATCTGATTACTGCTTTTTAAAAAATCGCTCTTCTGCTATGTTGAACAAGGATGGTACAGGCAGAGTAATAGTGGACGGAGCGAGCCCAGTTAGGAGATGGGGGTAATAGCCAGGGAAGAAAGAGATCATGGTGGCTTGCACTGAGATGGAAGCTGTGAGACTTAGAAGTGGACAGATGCACTTTGGGGGTAAAGGTGACCTAACTTGCTGATGGTTTGGACACAAGAGTTGAGGTTAAAAGAGGATTCATTCTAGGTCTTTGAATTGATCTACTGTGTGAATATTGATACTTTTTATTGGTATGGGAAAATTGAGAAACAGGTTGAGGGGTTATCTATTTAGGATGTGTTACATTTAACATGCTTGTTACCTATCTTCATAGAGATGTTAAGTCTGCAGGTGAACATATGAGCATACAGTGGGGAGGAAGAGTCAAGGTTGGAAACACACAAATACACGTGTCATCTGCATATAATTGTTGTGTAAAGCCATGAGATGGAATGACAGTCCCTGGGAAGAAGTCTAGGAAGGGGAAACAACGGGGCCTAAAAGGGAGCCCTGGGAAATATTAACATACAGGGGTTGAATAGGACCAGAGAGGCTGAGGAGTGGCCTGTGAGGCGGAAAGAAAGCACAATGAGTGTAATAGCGCTGTTCTGTGTAAACACAGAAGCCAAGAGAAGGAAGTATTTCAAAAAGTTGGGAGTGGTTATCTGTGTTGTAAAGTTAACCACTGTCGAAAGTTTAAATTAGTTGAAGACTAAAAAGTGTCCACTGGATTTGGCAACCTGGAAGAGGCTGGTGAATTTGGTGGGGAGGGATGGAAACTGGATCGCAAATGCAGTAAACAAAGATTGAGGGATGGGGAAGTGCGGTCAGTGAAAAATTCTTTGCGCTGCTCTTTCTTTACTTTAGGAGAAGTAAGGGGAGAGGGCAAGGAAAGGCTAGTCTGTTTTTCAAGGCAGAAAAAGCAGTGGGGAGTGGCCTTAGTCCAGATCAGCTCAGCTCAGCTCAGTGAGGGGCTGCACCCTGTTTGAGACAGAGTCTCCTAGAAATTCCAAAGCACACTGCCCCTTTCTGCACTTTCTTCATCTCATAAGAACATTTGGGGAGGGCTGGCCATGCAAGGCACTACCCAAGGTGTGACAATCTATCTGTTTCTCTGTTCATTGAGAAACACAACATACCACTATCGTTAAACTGAAAAGAAACAATTATTATATTAATTTCATAAATCAACACGTCATTTTTGAGGGGGTTAATAGGTGTCTAATGCTAATGACTTCTTGGGTTCAATCCCAGCTTTTGGAATGCTTTTAATCTGGTTAATAATATGCTTCAATAAATCAAACAACATGACTACTTCTATGGTCTAGTCACTAATTCTAACAAGAAATTTCTCTTTAGGAAAGTTCATCCAGTAGGTACATTCATCTGATGTCTAGTCATACATCAGGTGTGTTTTTGTGAGGCAAGCATATCATATTCTAATAATAAGTTGAACCTGAAGTTGTTTATTCACTTAGATTTCCTTATCCAAAGCAGTGCTTTAAAAACTAAATGGTAAGAGCCCTTGTCTGAATTAGGTTTTTAGCCTCCTCCCCTTCTCCCCAAAGGGTAAAGCCTGCTCCAGCTTGTAGTCTGTGCCCCACCCTGCAGGAAACTGTTAATTTCTAGATCTTTTAAGATGTCAAACTGGTTAGTCAGAGGATTTCTAAAGCTTGTTCAAAATGGCTTCCCTTCTTCAAACATCAGTCCTGTGATTCCCAGCCCCACTTCCACAGAAAGAGACAGAAAAAGAAAGGGAGGAAGAAAGAATGAAAGGCAAGTCTTTTAAAATGGTGTCTGTGCTTCCTAGTTTTGAAGGCATGAGAGAATTAAAGGTGGAAAATAATAAGTTGTTATAATCAAACTTCACCTACCTTCCAGGATTTATAAAGATTAATTAATCAATGAGCTCACCTCTTGCTATCATTACTATGTTAAAGATGTGAGCACAGTAAGTCTTGGCTGCTGTATTAGGCCCTTGGTGATCCATTCTCAGTTCCTTTCTTCAGTCTCATCTTTTATCCACCACCCCATACTATAGTAAATAATCATACTGAAATTCTTTTCAGAACTTGAACCAATCAACAGGGTTCTCTTTTGCCATTTGGCCTTTATAAAGTAGGGTTTTTACCCTCCTGCTGTCTGCCCCCCCATCCCACCCTTTTGTCTTCCACTCTTCCCTCCCCTGTCCAATTTGGTCTAGTTAATGAGAGTTAGTTGCTTCCTCTGGGGAGCCTTCCTTAACCCTCCAAGTTTGGATTGGGCATCCCTTCTTCATGCCTGCCACTCAGTGCACTGTAGCACTTACAACACCCTATTGTAAAGGCCCCAGTTATCTGTCACAGACATCTCCCTGGTGTGTAGCCTCGGATTTAGCAGGTGCTTGATAGAGATTTGTTGAGCAAATGAATTAAATAACTCTGATTTGATAAATAATGCATTTAAAAATTTTCCCTTAGAAAACATGAAATGAATGTTCACTTTAACTTCTGTTTGACAGCTTGTCAAGTTCTTCAAGTTCCACCCACATCTTATGGCCAGAGATGTTTAACTAATGGAAGATGTTTCACATGATTTCTTTGGATAAGCCAAAGTTAATGATTTGCACAGAGTAGGTGTTCAATAACTTCTTGTTGGTGAAGAAATTAAACTTTAAGATGGTGAGATACTGTCCTGCAGCAATCTAGTTAGATGGTGCTCACATCCAATTCAGCAACACCACAGTGCCCTCTCTGACTCGCTGCCATGCTTCCACCACAAGGATGGAACACAAACAGCACCATTCTTCTAACCCCCAAACTCCTTCTGCTCCTACCTTTTCAGCCACTATGCTTGGGATCCCCAGTCTGCAGCCAGCCTCACTGGGTACACTATCCATGTGAGTGTCCACAGGAGTGGAGGTTGCGTAAGGGAGAGGCAGGACTGGGCAGACAGAATGGTATGCAGCTTGTTCTGGGCTCCCATACAGCTGGAACCCATTTGTGGCAGAGGTGTGAGGCAAAGCCAGCTGGGACAGGTCAAGCTTCTGACATCCTGCCCCATCTGCATCCTTCCAGGTTGCCATCCTAGTTTAAAAGGCTGAGAAATATAGGAGAGGAAGGGGCACCTCCCTCAGGAGACTGGCCAGGCCCCCAGTGAATGGGAAGTCAAGTGGTGTGCAGGAAGCAGAATCCATGGAAAACTCTGAAAGGAGAGGGTCTAGGAAAGGGGGCTTTGTGTACTTGAGGCTGGTGAAAAGGAGGGACAGACTGAACCCAGCCTGCTTAGACCTTTGTACTGAAGGCAGCTGCTGTATCCTGGGGCAACGGGAGAGAAAACACTTTAAACCTGGATTCCAGTCCAGGTCATAACAACAGTTAACATTTATGGTGTGCCTCTTCCTTGCCTTTCTATTTTTGGCTCTGAAGAAGCAGATTTCGCTAAGCCTTCTTTCTCCACCTGTGCATCAGACTTCTCCCATCAGCTGGTTCTTTCTCTTTGGCATTGCAGTCTTTTTTCTCTCTACTGGTTTCTTTTCTTTTGCCTAAACACACATGTATTTCCCAATGCTACCAAACAATAATAACCTCCCAGTAAAGATTTTACCACCCAAGTTCTTGCAATGTTGTCTATCCTCCTCCACTTCCCCTCCTGTGCATCTCTCTTTTATGCTTCCAGAAAGCCTTTCTTTACAGAGGTTCTCTGCGTGCTTAGGAGTCCACAAATAAGTGCTTTTTCTGTGCTGTGACCTTGGGCAAATTGCTTTGTCCCTGAACCTCAGTCTTCTCATCTGCAAAGTAGGAATAATAACAACCTTATATGGGTGATTTAAAAATTACAACTAAAATGTCACTCATTTAAAGGGGAGTTTTAAAAACCCACTATGTGCAAAATTTTGTCAAAGCTATGGTTTTTAATTCCAGTAGCGACTTGTTTCAAAAACTATGACTTCTGCAATAATAATGGGAGGCAACTATCTCCAACAAATTCATGCTACAAAAAATGAATAGTCCTTTTCTCTTTCTGCTGGAACTTTTATGTTTGTCAAGAGCACCTGTATTATGCCATGCATGTTTAATACAGCATTTTATCTGGCCCTCCAAAAGATATTGACATTATTATATTCATTTTTAAATGGAGAAAATAAATTGCCCAAGGTCTCAAGATTGATAAATAGAAAGCAGGAGTTTGGATACAGTTCTCTTTAACAGAAAAATTCCATGCTCTCTCCACAAAAATGTTTGTGTACCTCAAAAGACCAAGCACTCAACCTCATTCTTGTGGCCTTTATTTTTTCTTTGTATAGTTTTCCAAAAGAAAGTCTACTAGTTATCCCTGAGAAGAAAAAACACGGCATAAACATTAATCTTTTAATCTGGAGTGCTTTCGCTCAAGTTCCCTGTCCCTGTTCCTTGATCCTGAAGGCCACCTCTGATCACTACTCCCACTATACTTTATAGCCTCCTAGACTCTTAATCCTTAGGTCCCCCCATGGGCACTGTGCTTGTAGCTGAGGCTCATGGGTTAAATATCCCTCTATGCCTATCCCTGGATCCCAGCACTTGGCTTTGGCTTGATTCCCACTGCTCAGTTCCTGATAGCCCTGTAGAGCTCTGACCTTGATCTGAAGTGACTGGAGTCCAGTCACTGCCCAGATGAAGTCTGCTAAATATACTTTTAGGGATCACAAAAACTAGATTCCCATCTTTTGGGAGTGTTTACTTGGCAAGAATCCCACATTCTTCCATTGCTTGAATCACAACTAAAACAGTTTCATTTTATCTGAACTCTAGACCCAAATCTTCACACTTGTTCCATCCAGAGCAGAACCTTTAGCCACCTGTTATTTCCCCTTTTCCTCTGCCTCATTACTTCCTCAGTCCCAATGTTGTCTTTAAAAAATTTTTTTTGTATTCAGGGATTTATATTTTCTTTCTTTCTTTCTTTCTTTTTGGTACTGGGGATTGAACTCAGGGGCACTCGACCACGGAGCCCAGCTCTATTTTGTATTTTATTTAGAGACACGGTCTCACTGACTTGCTTAGCACTTCCTCTTTGCTGAGGCTGGCTTTGAACTCACCATCCTCCTGCCTCAGCCTCCTGAGCTGCTGGGATTACAGGCATGCACCACTGTACTTGGTTCAGGGAGTTATATTTTCATAAATTTGTTCTGTGTTGATCTCTTTGCTAACCTAATTATGAGCAATTATTAATCTTCTTTCCTCACAAACAACAAATGCTTATTGTGTATGGGGGGAGAACATCCATAATCTTACCACACATGAAACAAATACAAGAAGCACATTGGGATTATGGAATCTTACTGTCAATCACTAATTACCAACTACTTTGGGATACAGTCTGCCAAATTTCTTAATTCACATTTGTATAATTATATTTTTTACATGCTATATTTTAAAAATCTGCCTTCTTACTATTTTTTAGCATTGTTATAAGTCCATACTCATAGTAGCACATTTTTAATGATTTGTAAGTCCCCTCCTCCACTCTATATTGTGTGATACAAGGGTAGTAGAGTAAGATAAAATCATTTTAGAATTTGCACACTTGAGTTGTGTTCTATAAAAAACAACACAGCACTGCATTCTGTTACAGAAGAACCATGAAGCCCATTCTCACTAAAACAGCAGGGATAATCTTAGCCAACATGATGAAAGGATAGTTTGGTTTGCTATGGACCCTTTTTCTGTGTGTTCTACCCATATTACTATTACAAAGTGGAGCAGAGGCTGGAATTTCCAATTCTTTGTTTCAGGTGCATTATTACTAAGGTATAATCTTCTTATGAACTTGCTTCAAGTGTAATCCTCATGTGGAAAGCCTTTGTCAAATTATTTCTATGGGAAAATTTGCTAGATTCCAATATACTCCATGAGAGATTTAGCTGTAATAGAAGCAATAACTCTTTGATACTCCAAATGTGAGAACAGTATGCCTGTGTTTTGGTGGGCTGCATTTCCCATAATCCATGTTCTTCTGGTGCTGTGTCAGAGGGAAGAAGTATCCTATACTTATAATCTGTACGGAAAATAGACTATTTCTTTTTTGTGGTGCTGGGGAATGAACTCAGGGCCTTGTGCATATGAGGCAAGCACTCTACCAATTGAACTATATCCCCAGCCCCAAAATGGACCTCTGATTGTCCAGAAGCATAAACACCAAAATGAAAAACATTATTGTGGTAGATTGTTTATAAAATGGCTGCACTTGTGTATATATCTCTCATTTCATATGTTATTCTTTCAATGTGTCTGACACTCTTCCTGTGGTAGGTGGAGGTCTGTGTTCTGTACCCTACAATCTAGACAAGGTTTTGTGACAGTTCCAACCAAATGATTTGGAGACAGTGATGCTACATGACTTCTTGGGGCAGCTTATAGAAAGGATACAACATTCACATAGGTCTCTTTCTCAACACACATCTTGGGACACCTGATCCTACATGTAAGATGGCAGTTCAGCCATCCTGAAGCCATTATGCTGGGATGAGTAGTGGAGATGGCTCTTGGAGAGAGATATACCCAAGAAGTCCTAGCTGTTCTAGCCCTTAGCTATTTGAGTGTTTGGCATGAACTGCCAGAAATGTAAGAGAGCCAAAGTAATCTGTGGTCCCTGGCTGATTCAAAATAAGACCCTTCCAGATAGTGACTCCATAAGGCATGCATTATTCCCATGGAAAACATTACAAAGCGTGCAAGGAAACAAGTCAACACAAGCAAGACTCAGCAAGTGCAACAAATGGGAGAATTTACATTCCAACAACAATAGAGAACAGAGCAATGGGAAAGGAACTTCCAAATAAATGCGTTTAAAATGATTGAAGAGATAAAGAATAGACTCTGACAAATTAAAATACTATGAAAAAAAGAATAGAGAAATTTTAAAAAATGAAATTTTAGAAATACGCATGAACAAAAATAATGGATACATTAAAAAGAAGACTAAACACAGCTTCAAAGAGAATTAGGGAATAGTACCACAGATTGAGAAAATTACCAAAGACCAACAAAGAGAAGTAAAAATATGGAAAATATAAAAGAAAAATTAAGAGTTGGAAGATAAAATGAAAGACTCCAACCCATATCTAATAGAAGTTCTAGAAATATAAAATAGAGAAAAGTGTATGCTACAGGGATAGGGAGAAGCAATATTTGACTACATAAAGGCTGAAAAATTTCCAGAATTAAAGAAGAATTTGGAACCAGGCATAGTGGTGCATGCCTGTAATCTCAGCAACTCTAGAACCTGAAGAAGAAGATTGCAAGTTGAACGCCAGCCTCAGCAACTTGGTGAGTCCCTGAGCAACTCAGCAAGACCCTGTCTCAAAATAAAAAATAAAAAGGGCTGGGGATCTGGTTCAGTGGTTAGGCACCTCTAGGTTCATTCTCTGGCACAGAAGAAGGAGAAGGAGAAGGAGAAAAAAGAGGAGGAGGAAGAGGAAGAGGAAGAAGAGGAGGAAGAGAGTAAGAAGGAGAAGGAGGAGGAGAATAAGAATAAGAGTTTGGGTCCTCAGGTTAAAATGCATACTAAATCCTGAACAAGATATCCAAAACCAAAACTTACCCAGACACAAAGCAATAATGTAAGTATCAACTGAAAAAAGAATATTTTAAAATTTACTAGAGAGAAAAATATCTATATAGCAATAATAAGACCAACTGCAGACTTCTAATTAGCCAGCAGCAAATGCCAAAAAGTAATGCTATAGTCTCTTATAGAATAAGAGATATAAAGAGACAGAAAAAATTTCACTCACAGACTATTGGTGAATGAAACCAAAAATAACATACTTCACCAAGTCAGAAATTCAACCCAAAATGAAAGAACAGAATACCAAAAACAAACCAAATAATAAGGAAAAACTATGGTAAAATACGTTGGTAAATTTAATTAGATAACTATGAATGTAGTAACAATGATGACTAGTGTTAGAGTATTTAAAAGTAACAGGGTGTGGGTGGGAGAACAACTTAGAGCACTTGCCTAGCATGTGCAAGGCCCTGGGTTCCATCCTCAGCACTGCAAAAAGATAGAAAAATAAATAAATTAATTAATAAGAGGGAATAAAAAAATACAAGAGATCAATATGTAGTTTATAGAAAGGGAACTTGAGAATAAAAGAGTTTTATTTTTTGTTTATTTAAGGTTATATTGATAGGAGGAGGTACAGACAGTGACTAACTTTGGATATTAAATATAAATGTTAATATTTTAAGGATAACTTAAAAAACTGAATTAGAAAGTACACTATTTTTTTTTGGTGGAGGTAGGGGATGGTTTACTGGGGATTGAACCCAAGGGCACTTGCCACAGTCCCAAAATATTTATTTATTTTATTGAGATAGGGTCTCAATAAGTTGCTGAGGCTGGCCTCAAACTTGCCGTCCTTCTGCCTCAGCATCCCAAGTCACTGGGATTACAGGCATGCTCCACTGCAACTGGCTGGAAGGTATACATTTCAAATCAGTAGAAACATTTAGAGAAAGGGAACACACTAAAGAAAATTCAATTAATTAACGAACTAGAAAACAAAAAGAAGGGGAAGAAAAGCAAAAAGAAAGTTAAATAAATACAAGACAAGATGGTGCTAATAAATCCAAAGATAGTCATCATAATGTGACAAGAGTGTGCTTGTTTTCACCACAATCTGTTCTGTCCGCCATAAAGTATAGCTGTGGTTGGTCTATGGCCACCCAGCTAGTGGTCTCATGTTTCTGCTCTTTTGCTGCTAAGGGTGGTCATGTAAATTCTGGCCAGTGGTATATAAGCAGATGACATGTGTATCACTTCTTTTTTTTTTTTTTTGGTACTGAAGATTGAACTCAGGGGCACTCGACCACTGAGCCACATCCCCAGCCCTATTTTGTGTTTTATGTAGAGACAGGGTCTCACTGAGTTGCTAAGTGCCTCACCCTTGCTGAGGCTGGCTTTGAACTCACGATTCTCCTGTCTCAGCCTCCCTAAGTGCTGTGATTACAGGCTTGCGCCACTGCACCCGGCTACATGTGTATCACTTCTTGCTGTAAGCCTTCAGAAGCTGAGTTAGTTCTCCTTCATGTGCTCTTCTTCCTTCTATAAACTGGAGCTCCCTAACCAGCTTCCACCACGTAGAATAAGAACACAGAAGATGGAATGGCAATACAGAACAAAGGAGCCTTCCTAGCAACTGGACCATTTATCCGGTACTGCTCCAAGAGAAGGAAATAAGCACTGGGTGTGGGAAGGCAGGGGGAAGGATCTCTTTCTTACAATAAGTTTTTACTCTGATTAATATATGTGGTAAACAAAAACAGATTTAAAAATACTACTAAAAGGTAGACTGTTACATTGGGTCAGTAATGTCAAATGCAACTGTTATTTACAAGACACACTTAAGACACACTGACTTAAGGTGGTTGAAAATAAAGAAATATGGAGCAAACCTGGACAACCATTAAAAAAAAAGAAAGCTATTGTATCATACAAAACAGAATTAAGGTGAAAATAGAAGAATAGGCATCTTAGTCTGTTCAGACTGCTATAACAAAGTATCAGAGGTTAGGTGGTGGTTTATAAACAATGAAAAATTATTTCTCACAGTGCCAGAGGCTGAAAAGCTTTGGCAGATTTGGCATCTGTGAGGGCCTGCTTCCTCATAGTCTCCCTTATTCTTGCTATAGTCTCACATGGCAGAAAGGGATGGGGACTGGAAAACTCTTTTATAATACACTAATCCTATTCATGAGAACTCTGCTTCCATGACCTAATCACCTTCCTAAGTCCTCATTTCCTAACACCATTACCTGGTGAGGAGGGTGAGGATTTCACCATATGGATTTTAGAGAGCTATAAACATTCAGACCACAGAAACAAAGAAAACGTGTAATGAATTTAACTAGGCAAACTTGGTTATTTTACTCTGTGATTTATACAGTAGAACCATAAGCAAATTGCTTCTTTCTTTTCTAGCATCAATTTCCTATAAAAGCTGACAGTAATATATTTTTTGAAGAATTATGAGAATGAGATGAGCTAATGTATGGGACATTAATTTTCTAGAGCCATAAAAATATGTCTTGAACTATGTCACATAATCAATTCTTTCAACAAACATTTACTGAGTACCTACTATGTGTGAGGAACTGTACTGGAAAATAGGAAGATAGAGGTCAGTCAATCATAACATTTGCCACTGGGGATATTAAATGTAAAAACTGAGTTAGGCAAAGTCTGCTAAGACATTATGGTGGGGAATGGAGAGAGAAGGTATTTGGTCACTCAGTGTAAATAGAATGGCTAGTTTTAACCTGCAGCAGAGTTGGGAATGAATGATTTCATAAGAAAGGTGACTCTTAGGGTGAATGGTGAAAGATGAGCAGGTGTTTGGACAGACTGAGTAAGTGGAAGGACATTCCATTAAAGGGCACAGCATAAAAATAAGTGACCTGATAGGGAACTGCATGCAAGGAACTCGGAGTGTTTGACAAGATTGGAGAAGTAGGCACTGGCTAAGATAGTGGAATTTTACCCTCCAGGGAGCTATTAGCAGGGGTTATTCAGGGAATGATTTGCTCAATTTTGTACTTTAGAGGGCTTGCTTAAGTCATCATACTAGAGATAACTGGTGGAGGTGCAACCAGCTTAGAGACAGGTAAACTAATAAGGAAAAGTATGCAAAGTTTCAGGAACTTGAAACAAAAGACTTGAAACCAGGGAAGAGTAAAAGGAAGGTGATGGACAGGAACCATGGGGAGTGAGGAATGGAAGGAAGAGGAGCCTGGGATAATTTTGAGGTTTCTCCTTTTCTTGACTAGGTGAATTGTGGCATTTCCTGAGAATGAGACAAGAAAGAAAAGACGGAAGCTAACTTCTGTTTTAGTCAGGTTAGTTCAAGGGGGAAATCTGAGTAGAGATTTTCTGGTAAGAAGTTGGCTTTACAGAACTGGAGATCTGGGACAGGGATGGCAATGCAAGAATTATCATTAGCAGCTGGCAGTTCAAGTCAACCTACGGGAAGGTCTGATAGACCACTCATTGTTTTCTGGGTAGCAAAACAGTCCGAAGGCAAACTGTTTAGGTACCCCAACATAAAAGAAGCTGCTGAGCAAGAAATGCTCAGACAACATCACGACTCAATCATCACGAAGCCAAGGGAAAGGACAGAATCAAGAATCAAAATCTAAGCTGGGTGCGATGGCTCACACCTGTAATCCCAGCACTTCGGGAGGCTGAGACAGGAGAATCGCGAGTTCAAAGCCAGCCTCAGCAAAACTGAGGCGCTAAGCAACTCAGTGAGACCCTGTCTCTACATAAAACACAAAATAGGGATGGGGATGTGGCTCAGTGGTCGAATATCCCTGAGTTCAATCCTCAGTACCAAAAATAAAAATAAAAATAAATAAAAAATCTAGTCAACAATGACAAATGCTTCAGGCAAGTCAATTAA
The DNA here is from genome assembly GCA_028644305.1 of Xerus rutilus. Lineage (NCBI taxonomy): Eukaryota > Metazoa > Chordata > Mammalia > Rodentia > Sciuridae > Xerus > Xerus rutilus. The sequence goes on from CM053404.1 coordinate 102,921,422, forward strand.
GATGAGAATTGAAGAACATCCAATGGTTTGGGGAATCTTCAAAGCCATTGAGTGACCTTCGTCAGTGTAGTCTCAGTGGAATGGCAGGCGTAACAGACGGAAGCAAGTAAACGTTTTTGACTTTTTGGGTTTTGAAAACGTGTGAATGCATTTGACATAAAGGCCGTGAGAAGATGCAGTAGAAGGCTTCTGAAAGTTCAGGAGAGGAAACAACCTGTGTCAAGTCAGTCACTCTTGGATTTAGAACTAGATGAAAACTACATTCACTGCCAAGGAGATGATCTGAAATGCTATTTGTAACATTTTTTCCTTCCCACGAAGGACGGGAGGAGGTGACTAGCTACTTAACGTGCGCTCGCGGCGTGCCAGCCCCTTCCCCTAATTTCAGCGTGATGCTAAAACTGGAGCGCAGATGGTCTCAGCCCATCACGACTTTCTTTCCACGAAACCGGTAATTATTAAAAAAGAATAAAAGCAGCACTTCTCAAGCTTAACCTCTCTTGCAGATGGTAACCCATCTGCAGTCTTCTTAAAATCACAAAGAAGAAACCATCCCTGGCTCAGTTTGTTCCGGAGCAGTTCGAGAGTGCGAAGATCTTCCTCGCTCGGTTGAAGTCTGTTACTCTCCAGTATGATTTCGGTCAAGCCTCGGCACCCAGAGGCGGGGAGGCGCCTACAGCTCGGGCAGCCAGCTTTTGGACAGAGGCGGGCGCGAGCTGCAGACTCCGGTAGAGAGCGAAAGAGGGAGAGGGGCGCTGGCAGGCATCTCCTGTACTCTCGGCCACCGCCGCTATGATCGCCCACACGGCTGCCGCGGGGCCCGGGCTTTCCCCGTTGCTCCCTGCGCGCCCGGCGGCAGCTCAGCGCCCGGCCCCCGGGAGGCCGGTCCTTTCAGCGTGGCCGCCCGGTGCCCGTGACCACCCAGCGGCCGCTTTCGGTTCGGTGCCTTATAAGGCCCGACAGGGTGTCACGTGCGTCCCGGGCCGCCCGCTGGGAGGAGGGGGCTGCGGGGGGGGAGGGGCGGGAAGCGGGGAGGAAAAGGGGAGGGAGCTGGGGGCGGAGGAAGGAGCGAGGGGCGGATTCTGCGGCCGTGGGAGGCGGCGGCGGCCTCAGCAGCCGGGAGCGGACCGCTCGGAGACGCGCAAGGGAGCGGGACCGAAGAGGAGGAGGAGGAGGCGGCGGCAGAGGAGGAAGGGACCGGCGCGGGGGCGGGAGAGCGCGGCGCGGCGGAAGCCAGAGACGGCGGGAGGGCCGGTGGTTACCCCCAGGCGGGAGCCGGGGCGGAGGCGGCGGCAGTCGAGAGGGACCGCGACGAGGGAATCGCATCCAGCGGCCCCGGCGGCGGCAGTGGGGGCCGGGGTCCGCGCGCCTGAGCGGCCAGCCGCGGGCCAGCGCTATGGAGCCGCAGCACGTGCGCCCCGCGAGTGGCGCCCGCAGCCCGACCTGGGAGGAACCGGTGGGTACCGCGCCCGCGCCCACCCCTTCCCGCTTCTACTCTGTCCTCCCCCGTCCGGGTCGGGTTCCGTTCAGGAAATGGCCAGGGATGAGGTCCCCAGCTGCTTCCCAGCCGGGGCAGCGCTTCCTTCGCCGCCCGCGCGCCGCCCGGAGCGCCTTTGTCCGGTCGGCTGAGGCTTTCCCGGAGGGGCCGTTGGCGACCCACTAGTGACGGTCCTTAGAGGACCGCTTCTGTGCTTCATCGACTTTCCAACTTTTTCACTTGATTTTCGAGCATGGGGTGTAGGCAGAGGGAGAGGAGAAAGCAAGGCTGTGCGGTCAGCGTGTGGGGCTGGGACGACATGGATCTTCCCTCCTGAGACTGCTCCCTCGCAATCACCTGGGCGCACAGGTTTCTAAAGACCGCCGCCTGGGGAGGCAGATCGCTGCTAGAAGCCCAGAACCACGCCTCCGACTCTAGTCGGCCGCTACAGCCACAGGCTTTTCGAGGGGTCAAGGGGTTTTGCCGGGGATGAAGCCAGAAGCTAACTTCGCTTTCGCCTAGGATTTCGCTGCACACGCAACACGGAGGTTGAGTAATTTTAGGGGCTAAGAGTAGTGTGTGCGTGTGTCTTTTGTGTGCGAGGATAAGGAAGAGAAGACCAAGGGTCTTTGGATTTATTCCCCTAAATCCCTTCGACTTATTTTTTACAACTCAAAACAGAACCATCTCGCATTCCTCCAGGGATTCTACCCAGGAATCCTGGTGCCATTCAGACCTCTAATCCAGTGTGGGCTGCTTTTTCCTTGGCATCGAATTTTGACTGTCCACGCCCTGCCTGGATATTTGCTACACTGTCTTGGTCGAAATTCTGAACTGGTCAGAAAAACCTCGTTCGAAATTTCTGGTCTCACCCGTGTTGCGGACTATAAGTTCGGATGCTATTTTCCCAGGGACTCCACGAGTTTGGTTCGGCCGGCCCTCAGCCTGTTGAGAGCTTCTAGGTCAGGTGCCCGGGTTGGTTCTCCTTTTTCTTTTCTAATATGTACACTCCAGCTCCCTTGCCCAGGGTACGTTTCTCTGCCTCCTGACCTTTCAAAAGTGTCCTTGGACTCTGATCCATCTGCATCTGCAGCTGTTTTTGCTTTTGTGAATTTGAACATGTTGTTAGGTCGCCCATCTGCTCATATTTCTTCCATTGTGGTTATCGCTGGGGAGTAAGTTATACTTGAAATTAAAAATACAATTCAATTTTGACGTTTAAATTAAAGATCACTGAGAATTAAATCCCAGTGACCTGATTTACTCCTAAACTTTTGTATTTGAAGTCCTTTCAGAACCTGAATTCTTGAAGCCAACACCAATCACAGTGGGAAACACCTGGTCATATGTAGTGTTTCTTTGGGATGCTGATGTCAACTACTTTGCATCTAGCAAATTAGAGACCCCCCTTTTCTTTTTCTTTTTTGAGGTATTGGGAATTGAATCCAGGCATGCTCTACCACTAAGCAATATCCCAAGCCCTTTTTATTTTCTACCTTGAGAGACTGGCTATATTGCTCAGCCTGGTCTTGAATTTAGGATTCTCCTGCTTCAGCTTCCCAAATTGAGGAGATTTACAGGCATTTGCCACCTTGCTCAGCCTCTCTACTTCTCAGAAGTGAGGAGAACAAAACCACTCATTTATTTTCTACAAATAATATTCAGTACCAGTTTCACCACCGGAACCTTTAAAACTAGAGCCCTGACAAAAATGTGTATGTGTGAACTTTGACACTATCCAGAATGTATAATTCACTTCTTAAAATGAGGTTCATTTTCTTTGAACATGGAAGGCCTTTGTATTTGTTCAGCAAATGGTTTTGTCTAGCACCTATCTGGAACTGTTGAATAGCATTTAACAACCCAGACACAAATCATTGTCCTCAGAAAGCTTGCATTCTTAATTCAACAGAATGTTTTGTTCCGTATATGTTAATGGTTTCCATTCAGAGAGTCCAAAAAACATGTTCCGAGAGCTTAGATAATGTGGTATAAAGTGATATTTCTGATGAGTTTGAAATGCTGTGGTCATACATGTAATGACAACAAAGTCTGTTTTAGGACTAATAAAGGAAATTCTCATTTAAATTCTTAAAAAAAAGTTATCCAAATTACTTAAAAGGGGGCATATACAAGCAAAAGGAGGAATGCATTAGGGAAAAAGTATTTAAATGTTAAATATTTCAGGCTTGTGGAGCAAAAGGGGAAGAATCAGCTTAATCTAAGTGTTTTAAAGGAACACAAATCCATCAAAATTGGTTCTTGACTTTTGTTTGGGTCAGTGATCTCGTTAAGAATCTGATTGAAGCAGTAGACTTTCTTCTTCAAAAATGCACCTATATGACTTACTGTCATGGTCATTTGCAGTCATGATCATTTGCCTAACAATAGAACAGATTCTAAGAAATGCGTTGGCAATTTTGTCATTGTGCAAACATCTTGAGTGTACTTACTCATATGGCTATAACATCACTAGTGGATATAAGCTTATGGAACCACCCTCTTACACACATTTTAACACAATTTCAAGGGAATCAGATTTTATGAAAACCAATCCATGGATCCTCAGAGACCTCAGTTAAGAATACCTGTTTTCACTTGGATTCTATTTCTGTTATTTAGAAATCTAAAAATATTTAAATTCAAATATAGGCAACTTTATGCTTTACCATGAAAGTATGCTCATTTGCATTTAAAAAAGGAATATCCAGTAGCAAATAAATGATATTAATGTTACACTTATCCTGTTGCATTATTCCTATGGCATGTAATAGCATATATATGAGTAGTATTTCCATTCTTTTTCGATGTAATCTAAAACGTGATAATATGAGTCTACTTTTCAGGCAGAGGAGTGAATGAAACTGTAGGGAATGGATGCTGGCTAACTGTAAAGGAAACAATATTTCTTTTCTTTTTTCTTGTTTCTTTTTTACTGTGTTGGGGATCAAACCTAGGCCTGGAACATGCTAGACAAGGGCTCTACCACTCAGCTATATCCCAGCCCAGAAAACAGTACTTCTTGTCAAAAATACACCCATGTCTGCAGCTGACAAGCAGTTGCTGGGACATCATGACATTCTTTGTTTTGGGGGTGAAATGAAGTTATTTAATTAAATGAGGGCATTTAAATTAGCTATTAGTCCCTCTATTCTGGCTAGAGCAGTGGACCCAAAGATGATAAATATTAGTGTTTAAGTTTCTGTGTATTTTCTTTGATGCTAGCTTTGGAATGTAATCAGTTCTTAGTGGAAATAGAAGTAATACCTAAATTTATAATCAATTAAAAAGTATTTTGGTGGTGGGTATGGTTGTCAGGAAGATGTTTAGCCAAGCAGTCCTTTCTCAGAGTAATATGTTGGGGGAAGGGTAAGTAAAATTCTAGCCAAAATTTACAAAATGTAGGAGTATTTACAAAGTAGTTCTTAGTGGAGGGGTATTAGAGTACATTTCACCTACTACATTTTGGTTTTATTTACAAACGATTTAATACCTCAGCACCTGTAAAACTATCCAAACTTATGGAAAACAAAGAAGGGAAGAATACAAAGGAATAGGATCAGAAATAGGAATCAGAGGTAAAAAATGTAGTTCTACATTATGTTTAGATAATGAAAGATTTTTGCCTTCGGTACAAGGATGGCCACGTATATGTGCAATTGATACCACAGCTGATCTCAGATTTTTTTCAGTCAGATAACAATGGGAATTTTAATAAGATAAAGGTTTTTGTTTTGGGGTACAGGGGATTGAACTGAGGAGTACTCGACCACTGAGCTACATCCCCAGCCCTATTTTGTGTGTTATTTAGAGACAGGGTGTCACTGAGTTGCTTAGCGCCTTGCCCTTGCTGAGGCTGGCTTTGAACTCTCCATTCTCCTGTCTCAGCCTCCCAAAGTGCTGGGATTACAGGCGAGTGCCACCGCACCTGGCTAAGATAAAGTTTTGAATGTTAAATTCTGAATATGTAAGAAATAGTGTATCATGGAAATTTGTCTAAAGTTTTAGTGAAAACAGTCTTCTAGGCACATACTTGGTCAACTAGCAATTTTCCTTGCATATGTGTTCCTTTTTGATCAGGAATGGGAGTCCTAGAATGTGAATTTTTAAAAGTGTATACTTGTCTTCAGGATATAAAATGTAGCATTGTGCCTGTTTATGCTATCTTTTTTTTTTTTTTTGTGGTACTGGAGATTGAACTCAGGGGTACTCGACCACTGAGCCACATCCTCAGCCCTATTTTGTGTTTTATGTAGAGGCAGGGTCTCACTGAGTTGCTTAGCGCCTCACCATTGCTGAGGCTGGCTTTGAACTCGTGATTCTCCTGTTTCAGCCTCCCTAAGTGCTGGGATTACAGGCTTGCGCCGCCGTGCACGGCTTTATGCTATCATGTTTAATATAAAACCACAGAACATATGGGATTTAAAAGTTGTCAATGGTATTAGTCCTGTTTTGTTATGAGTAGTGATTGATAAGAATATAATTAAAAATGCACCTGTATATAGTTATATATTAATATTTGTAGAATTGGTATGAGCATGACATTTGGTTTTGATTTATGCATCTTCATAATGGTGCAGGAAACCTCAGAGATCTCAAAGTAATAATAATAAAGATACCTTGGGCTGGGATTGTGGCTCAGTGGTAGAGCGCTTGCCTCGCATGCGTGAGGCACTGGATTCGATCCTCAGCACCACATAAAAATAAATAAAGATATTGTGTGTCCATCTACAACTAAAAAAAATTAAAAAAATAATAAAGATACTTTAATTAGGGATTCCTTCAAAGTCTCTCAGAAGAGATGGTTGAAGAGAATTTTGATGAGCTCCCTTTCTTGGGAAGTGAGGTGGCATTCCTTCATTTGCCTACACCATATTTTTATCCCAAGTTTTGTTTTCTCTCTCTTTTCTTTCTTTCTTTCTTTTTTTTGTACCAGGGATTGATCCCAGGGACTCTTAACCACTGAGTCACATCCCCAGCCCTTTTAGAGACAAGGTCTCCCTGAGTTGCTCAGGGCCTTGCTAAGTTGCTGAGGCTGGCTTTGAACTAGCAATCCTCCTGCCTCAGTCTCTTGAGCTGTTGGGATTACAGACGTGGACTACTACACTGGGCTTGTCTTGAATTTTTTATGTGCTAGAGAAATTGTAGAGCTGACTGTGAGGTTAAATCTTTATAAGTAAGAAATAAATTTACTTTGAGGTATTAATTGCCCAGTTCCTGGATGTGAAAGTGTTTTAAAATATCTCTAAGCAATTGGTGTTTGAATCAAAGAATAAGAAATGTAATCCAAACGGAGCGCAGTGGTGTACGCCTGTAATCCCAGTGGCTTGGCTGACGCAGGAGGATCAAGAGTTCAAAACCAAAAAAAAAAAAGAGTTCAAAGCCAGCCTCAGCAATTTAGTGAGGCTCTAAGCAACTCAGGAGACCCTGTCTCTAAATAAAATACAAACACTGGGAATGTGACTCAGTGGTTAAGCATCTCTGAGTTCAATCTCTGCCACCTCCCCAAAAGTAGTCCATACTATTCTTTTTTGATCACCCAGTGGGCATGGGTGTATTATAGGATATTAGGTGTATTATAGGAAAGTATTATAGGATAATACTTTAATCACCCCTTGCCTGAATTCTGGAAAATGTTGCTATATGAAACTTGAAAGCATAATGTGTGAATAGAAGTATATGATAATGGACAAACTTATTTTTGTTATTTAGTATGATAAAGTGAATAGAATATTTGAATAGCAATCACATGATTTTGACTTTGGTCCCAGTTTGTGCTTTTACACCTTAGCTCCTTTACATTAAAAGAAGGCCAAATTAAATTTATTCTGTCAAAAGACCCTTTATTGGGTGTCTTCTACTACAGTGCTAAGTCATAGACTTGTCAGTGACTGGTTGCTAGATGGGAATAAAGTCCATTATTTTTATTATTTTTCTCTTAAAGAATTCCCAGCAATATGTGAAGAACTCTTCAAGTTTATTTTGTTGGGCTCCTTCTTTTGTTAAGCAGATAACCAAAACTAGAAAAGTCATCTCTGTTAGCATTACATGGCAGCAGTCTCCTTGTTGTGGAGGATATAAACTAGTCAGCACATTTTACATTTTAATGAATTTAATCTACAGTATTGGGATTTGCATACTCTTTCTTAAAACCTGTTAGAGCTGTCAGCCCTAACACAGAAATCCGATTATTGGGAGTAGGATTGCAACTAGGAGAGAAAAACCCAGAATCTTAGTTTGGAGGAATCTTAAAGGTCAAGCCAACCAATAAATAAATAAATAAATAAATAAATAAATAAATAAATAAATATTAAAAAGGAATGGTACACGAAGGCAAGGACATGTTGAAGAGACTGAAGGCTTTATGCAAGTGGAGAGACCCTACAGTGTGGCAGGGTCTTTTTATCCTATTTAAAACTATAGCTAACAACAGTTTGGAATTCTCTTTGGAGAACAAGAATCTGTCATTTTAATATCTTCTCTTCAAGTTGTCCCAGACCTGCAGGGGACCTTTGACGTTGAGTGTGCACTACCTGCAGCCAGGCTGCTGTTCTCAAGCGCCCACACAACGGGACGATTTTTGAGCGTTGACTGCAGCCTGTTGATCCCATTTCCTCATGCTAAAGTCCTGGTTAGGGAGTGGTTCTCCCAGGACTTCCCAGTGTGTGTGGTTTTTTTTACTGCCCCCCCCCCCCATATTTGGGTACTGGTGTTCACATAGTCCGAATGCATTTTTTTTTTTCCAGGCAGTCTCTGTTAGCACTTCAATTAAGACATTTATTTAACACTCTGTCGTCTTGGGCTGTGTGTCCTCTCGTTTCTGCGCGCTCTCTCTACGCCCTTCCCAGTTTCCTGTTAGCCAAAAGGGATCGCTCTTTCTGAACGAAAAGTTCTCAGAGCAGAGCTAAACCTCCCGGAAAATGCCCTTCTCTTCCGTGTGCGCTGGATGGGGGTGGGGGTAGGCCAAAAACTAAACACCGCGGTGGAGAGAGCTCTGAGGACCTGAACTACTAGGCAGAAGAGGGAGAGGTATGGCCCTTGGAGTGGGGCTAGGTGTTACGAGACAAACGTGGGGCAGAGGGGACTTTTATTCTGCTGGAACCATGCAACGAGGCCCAAGTGTCTGTAGAGATTCGGGGTCCAGGAGGTGGTGGGGTGCTCTCTAGGGAGTCAGGAGACAGATCCAAGTCCCTTTCCACCTCAGGGTCCATTCTTTCCCTGGCTGCCAATAACCAAGGGAGAGAGCATCGCCCCTGCCTGACCGGTGGCAGATTTGACTACTACAGAGGTTTCCTGCCTCCCCTTCTTTCTAGCCCATTCTGAGGACCCTAGACCCTAGGAGTAGGAGGATGTTTGCCCTATCCCTTGATCATCCCGTCCTCTTAACCTACGCTGGTCTTATTCTGAGGCTGGTCGCGCAGGAGTCCCTGTCGGGAAGGGGTCTGGGTCTACAGCGCTCCATCACACAGAGGTTCTGGCGCGAATGGGACAGAAGAGCCTGTCCGGTCCCTGACTGCAGGGCATCTGGTCCCAGCGATCCCTTCCCCGTGGGGGTGGCTGGGGTAACCGAAGATGGCGGCGGCAGCTGGGCGCGGGGTTTTGGTCCCGGCCAGAGCAGAGCCCACTCTCTGATCTCCGATGCCGCCCCCGCCGGGCGGTGCTATGTCCCTGCAGGAGTCGGAGAGGATGGCCGGGGCCAGCGGCCAGCACCACCCTCCAGGGGCCGCAGGAGGAGCTGCTGCTGGGACCGGCACTGTGGTCACCCCCGCTGTTGCTTCGGCGGGGCCGGGAGAGGATTCATCAGACAGCGAAGCAGAGCAAGAAGGACCTCAGAAATTGATCCGCAAAGTGTCCACCTCGGGGCAGATCCGGACCAAGGTAAGGCGGGTAGGAGGGCTGCGGGAGCGTGGACGGTGGGAGGCTGAGGAGCTGGGAGGTGGAGAAAGGGTGCCTGGGCTGCAGGGAGTGTGCGAGGTTATCCCGGGAACTGGGAGAGGAGGGGCGGGGCCTGGAATCTGGGGCGGGGCCTGGGAAGGCAAGGGGAGGGGCCAGCGAGTAGACGGACCACCGGGCAGTCTAGGCTGTGATTCTGGGCCGGTGAGCCTGGAGGCTTCTAGGGTGGGCTCCTGCGTCCTTGTCAGGCAGTGGCGGAGGGACGGAGCGTGGGAAAAGCTGAAAAGCCGTTTTGAGTTCCCAGTTAGGGAACTTAAAAGAAATGTTTTATTTTTTCCTCCTTGCGGTGCCATGGTTCGGTAGCGTCTGCGGTGCGGGAGTGTGTAGGCCAACCAGTCAGAGCAGTGGTGCGCCCGCCAGCCACTTTCCTTCCAGTGGGCCGCAGGCTGCTCCTCTCTTGGGTTGGTGAGAGGTGACACCTGGCAGCCTGTCCGCCTCTTGCGGCGGCTGTCTGGTAAGCTGAAGCCATGAGCCTACGCCAGTGGTAAATGGTGCTCCTTGTTCAAGCACTCACCCTGTGTAGTACAGAAAGCTGGCCATGTTTTTGTGTCGCGAGTACCCGCGAAGTGCAGAGATGAGGAGATCACACACATCCACGGTTGTTTTTAATAATAAAAAGTTGCATATGTATGTGTGTATACACACATGGTTACATATATACATATATGTTGTTATATGGAGGTTGGGATATTGCATTGCTCAATGGAGCTTGTGCTGCCGGCCTGTAAGACTCCAAAATTGTCTTAATTTGATCTTGAACACAAAGCAGATGATTATGGATAGTAAAGGATTATTTATATATTTTAATGTTCGTCTTTGAAAATCTACATTGAGAGTTTGTTAATGGAGAACTTTCATGAGGAATTTGAGAAGGGAACCAATAAAATTACTGCGTTTGGGTGCCCTCTTTAAAAATAAATTTGCAGCCAGGGGCAGTGGCACATGACTGTAATCCCAGCGATTTGGGGTGGGGGGTTGATGCAGGAGAATCACAAGTTCGAGAATAGCCTCAGCTACTTAGTGAGGCTCTAAGCAACTTCCTGAAACCAAGTTTCAAAATAAGAGATAAATGGGAATGTAGCTCAGAGGTAAATGCTCCTGGGTTCAATCCCCAGTATAAAAAGTAAAAATTAAAAAAAAAATTATAAAAGTCATTCTATAACTATTTTCATGAGAATTGGTTTCCTAAGGTCAGTAGCCTTGTGGTAATAGCTAAGATTATACTCTTTAATTTTGGTGTTATGTATGGTTTGGGTAAAGCGAGTTTATGAAGACTAAACTGTAAAAAACATTTATTTTTGGTTTTCTGTTTGACTTTCTAATAAAAATATTGAGCACATTTTGCTGTGAATACAGGTATTTATTGATGATTGAATAAAATGTTTGAATTTCAAAAGATGTATTGAATATGAGAAATTCTACATTTTACACTTGCTTATATATATTAGGGTTCATGTGAATTCATCAGCTTTTCATATGTGAATACCTTTGATCGCCTTAGATTGCTGAGACCAGTAAGCCTCAATCTCACATTTCACATCTCACAGTCCTGAATGTTTATATATTCCATAAGCTTCACGAATTACACCCCTTTTTTCCTTTCTTGCTTCATGTGTGTGCATGTGTGTGTGTGTGTGTGTGTGTGTGTGTGTGTTTTACTGGGAATTGAACCTAGGTACTCTCTACAATGACCTGCATCTCTAGCTCTTTGTGTTTTTTATTTTGAGGTAGGTTCTTGCTAAACTGCGGAGCCTGGCCTTGTGTGATCTTCTTGCCTTAGCCTGACTTGCCTTAGCCTGGCAAGTCATTGAGATTATAGTTGTGTACCTCCATGCCCAGCCCAAGAATCTTTCTTCATACTTGCTGATTCTCAGGGAAGAAGGTGAGGGTGGTGAGGGAACATATAGAATGAGAATTGCTAAATTTAACTGTTGATTCTCAGACTTCATTCTAATTCTGTAAGAATTAGATTCTGGCACACACATGTGTTTCTATATATGTACATATGCACGTGCTTGTGTATATGTGTGTATATATGCTCTTTCTTTATCAAGCATTTATCTGTAGATAAGCCCAGGGCTTAAAAAAGAGTATATTTTACATAGAGAGCAAAAATATTTCTTGAATTACATGCTTACATATAATGCTTCTGATATATGAATATTATCAACACAGGTGTAGTAATTTTAGTTGATTTTAAGATCCTTAGGGTTGTAAAACTTAGGTTTAGGGTGAAAAAAGGCTGCTAATTTAAGTAATTACCTTGTTTAAAGTATTCTTTGTAATATTTTAAATGATTTGGATAATAGTAAAGGACTTAAGTTACTGGTGACATTTGAAAAATATTCAGACTTTTTCTTAACTGAGAAAGTAATACATGCATATGTTAAGATATTCAGACAGTAGTAGGTAGAGGCTACATGTTGATAGCAGGGTATTGAATAAAAAGTAATTTTTCTGATCTCTGGTTTCTCCATCAGAGACAGTCATGGGTGACACTTTTTTTTTTTTTTTTTTGGTTCTGTTGGGAATTGACCTTGGACCAGGACCTTGTGAGTGCTAGGCAAGTTCTCTATCACTATGCTATACCCCCAGCCCTAGTGATGACATTTTCTTGATACCCCCAGCCCTAGTGATGACATTTTCTTGATGTGCTTCCAGAGAATTTCTATGTACATACAAGAGTGTGGGTGTCTATGCACGCGTGTGTGTGTGTGAATGTGAATGTAAAAATATATATTACACACACATATATATTTATATGTATAAATATATATATTTTAAAGACATAATGTATATGTAGATATCCTTGTCTTAAGAATACTAATGGGAATGTTCTATAAACATGTTTTCTTTGAGTTATAATGTGGAGATATTTCTGTAGTGGCTTTTATATACATACCTCATATATACTTAACTGTTCTTAATGATGGAACTATATTCTATTATATTAGATTGAGCTATGTGAAATTGCTGTATTAGGAGGTCAAAATTGGTCAAAAATATGAACTTTCATATGGTTTAACCTAACATGGCCTATTGTTTAATTAACCAGTTCTATATGGAAGGAAATAAGGGTTATTCGAGGACAACACATTACTCTCAGCTTTTTGGTAGTGGACATGTTGACTTTTTAAAGTAAAGAATAGGATCCATATGCTTTCAAAATC